>JAVXUO010002050.1:0-588477 GCA_033065855.1 Escallonia rubra | reverse complement strand
ATTAATGCATCTTTTAGGGATTAAAAAAAGTATGAATCCAACCAAAATGGGTGTAGATCAAACCCCATCGTACAAGTCTCTGCCCACCTTTGAAAAAAACCACGTCAAAACGTAACCTTAAAACTTAATCTTAAAACTTGCATATATCAAATTTTATAAAAAAGAACACCTTAATTATTTCAACTCCTTGGAAGACCATTCCTAAGTCCAGGTATTACCATGTTATTTTTTTTCCTAAAGTGGGTCAGCTATTGCATCTGCTAGGTTTTGCATGTACTGTAAATTTAAATTCATCAAAGTAGGACCATATTGACTTTTTAATGAGTAAGGGTAGTATGATCGTACATATGATATGTGCTGAAAATAAAAATCTTGTGGAAAATATATGCTGAATTACATGCAAAACAAAATGAATAGCCTAATATGTACTACTAAGATTAACAAGGTCATACTAGACTAAAACAAAAGAGATTAGATTACATTCTTAAGGGAGATTTAGAATACACTATAGACTATTTAAGAGAAAAAAGAAAATAACACTTAGATTACGCGTAATTATAGACAATTTGTACTTGAATAAACTTTCAAATAAGGGATGCATAAAATTTTAATAAGACTACATCATTACCAAAAGGAAATACAATAGAGGGGATATTATGATCCCCAACAACTATTGCTACAAGAAATGACAATCACTATACGAAAATAAACATGATGGATAATGGACGATAATGAAAGTGAATGTACAAAATTTAGCAAGATTCTTAAAAGTTACAGCTACTATATTTTTTACCTAAGCAATTGAGTTTTCATATGTGCCCTGCTAGGTTTCTTAGGTTCATTTGATTCTCGGTTTTAAAGATATAACATTAAAACTCTTAAATCCTTCCGTTCTAAAATAATTGTGATACTTATGTTAATCCGAACTGTTTCCCATCAAACGCTATAGTTTTTAAGATCTTTTTTGGGTTACAAATTTTAAACTTTTGATAATGTCACTTAATTATGATTCAAATTTCTTCTCATTCTCCAACTTTTATCTCCCACTTCCTAGATTTACATACGTGCTATAAAATTATATTACAAGAGATTAGACAACTCCAATATATACACTTCACAGTATATTTTATGTGCGTCAAAATTGTTACTATAACACATTCTTCATCTTTATTACTGCAATGTCCATCTTATAGTGTTAGTTGAGAATTAAATATTGATGGAAGATGTTTGAAACTGTTTTTTTGATGGCAGTGTACATTGGGAAATAAGACGTGAGATAAAATAGTCAGGATTCTCTTTGGTGCCAACTTGATGTGACAAGAGAAATAAGTATGATATATAGTGTTACTACTTAAATCTTGATCGGGACCACAACTAGGAAATGAGCCTGCAAAATAGAACACAGAGTGACCACCGGGGATGTTCCAGTGGAGGCGGCTCCGATGCTAAAGTCAGAACGTCACTACTGGGGTAGAACTCTGAATAGCAGAAAATGCACTGAGTGCTTGTGTGTGAACTTGTCCGTGTACCTGAGGATTTTCCCATTATATAGGTCATTTTCAGACTCCTTTCTTCTTTCGGACTCTTTTCTGACCGATCCTTCACGTATTAGAGCCATGTTAGGACTCTCCTTCTAGCAATTGAGTCCTAAACGGCTTCTATCACCTCTCTTAGAATCTGTCCCAATACAGATTCCTTAGTCCACTCAAGGTCAACCATGCCACGTGTCATTAGTTGGTTGGGCGGATATATTTAGCTATATCATATATAGTGATATAAATCTTTGGTAATTGGCATTAGCAATTCGCATTTAAAAGTAAGACCATATTTTCTGCAATAAATTTTTCATGATTTGAACCTTTTGTTTAGTAGTTCAGAGTTGATATACTTACTATGGTTTAGTTAAAATAGTTATATTAATTAAAACTTATTTTTTTTACTACTGTCTGTAATATTTTTATTTCGAATCACTATTTAACGTGCAAAACATGTGATCGTTTCTAATTACGAGAAAAAGGCAGTTGATGGCCTCATAACTTAATTGCTGGAAAGAGTTCGCGAAGGAGGACAACTTCTTGTAAATTTATTTGGACACTTGTGGTGGAAGATGAATTGGCTGCATTTCTATTCTTAGGCACTTCAAATTTTATTTGTTTATTGAGCACAACTTCTTGAATTTTTTTGGTTTCTTTAGTCACTTGTGCTGGAATATGCATTTACTTACATTTCTATTTTTAGGAAGTTCATTACGTTGTCATGCTGATTATCAGCTTCAGGTTCTTTTTAGAGTTCTTACAACAGCCACCCTTGATGTTTTTCTTGCAGGGACCTCAGCTTTAACAAATTAAGTGGGCCAATTCCGAAAAATTTTGTTGGTATAAACAAGCTAAACTACATGTGAGGATCTGACTCTTGCTTCCTGATTTTGTTGCTACTGGCATCAAAGGTTCAATTTTAACGTCTGGAGTTACTGCAGAGCTGAAACAATAGATTGGACTAAAACAATAAGCGAATGGTCTAGTAGCCTTGAACAATAACACAATCTCTGTATTGAATTTGTGCAACCTGAAAACCTGCAGAGGTTGGCTTGAAAGATTTCCAAGCTCGGAGTAGGTTCCATAGCAAATCAACCCAGGTTGATGCCTAAAGTGTAACTAGGGGCGGATCCAAAAAGTCTAATGGGGGAGGGGCAAAAAGACATAAAAAAATTGATGGCGCTAACATAAACGAACGAAGGAGGTTCAAGTTTACATAAATCATGAAAAATAAAAGACACTAAACTTAGAAGTAGTTCATCAAGATTTCACAAAACAAAATAATATAAAAAAACTAACTCTATACATTGATGGTTAACGCGGAACTCAGCGTTCTTTATAGTCACAAAAATTATCAATGATCGAGTCTATAGTAAACGGTTAAATGCGTAGTAAATTGCTCGGTTCGTGTTTTTTCGTAACTATTGAATACGTTAATACTATAAGAATTAAACTAATGAATATCGTAACTATTGAAATATCGTAACTATTGAATACGTTAATATTATAATTAGCGTAACTATTGAATTTGTTAATACTCTAAGAATTAAACTAAAAACAAAAGAACTCGCTTTGATCAATTCGTGTTTTCCTGTAATTTGGAAATTTAGAATTTAATATTTGGAAGAATGAAGAATGAGAAAGAAGAAGATTATGACGGCCGATGACACAAAAAATAGATAATACAAAAAAAAGAAACTCTAATTAATTAGTTACGATATAATGGCATTTTTGTAAATATGTGAAATGTGAGTATCTATTATTAAAATAACTAAAAAACAAAATCAAAAAAGTTGGGGGTGCCGTGCCCAACACCCCCCCCCCCCCCCATACGGGAGCGCTACCACTGAGTGTAACGACCCGGTCCACAGTATCACCACAGAGCAATATCTTCCTCAAAAAGACTAACCAAGTAGGTACTTATGAGTTCATAAGTAAGGTCAATCACAAATCATCCCACATCTGATGTAAAATATCACAATCTCCTCACTTTACGTCTTAGCGTTCTCGCTAAGGCTCGATTATACATAACCCAGAATCTTCATCTTTAACCAATGCGGGATATATCATGCTTACCCTTCGTTGCCCCAACCATCCTCTTAATATGGGATATGTCCGGACTTGTCTTTGTTTTTCCCGACCATCGACAACCTGACTAGATAGCCCAGCTCGAGCTTTCGAGAGTAAGCTCTGTTACCATATGTTGTGTTTGTGACTTCTTTACCACCAACCATTGGCCGCCAAAAGAATAGTATTCAACATTTCAAATTGGTGAATTGGTGACACCAAATTTTGGTTGGCATGTGAAACCTTCCAACAACACTATAACAAAAAATAGCTATGGACTTTTGGAGTAAAAATTATTATGGATTTGGTGGCAACCTAACACATGTGCAATTAGAAAGTGCGTATAAATGAGGCCTTTCATCCATCGTCAAGATCATCTCAAAGTGAGTGAGCAAGAGAGAGTTTGACTAACCTCATTCTTCATTGACAGATAATATTGAGTGGGTGTACAAGGGTATCCAATTAGATAAGGGTCTCGTGTTTTTGGTATTAAACTCCTGAGAGTTATGTTGTACTCGTATCGATATTCTCATAGTACGAAGAAGTTTGCACGCCCCGTGGAGGTAGGCACGCTATAGCCAAACCACGTTAAATCTTGTGTCGAGATATTTTTGCCTTATCTTTTTATGTTACAGTTCTCGTAATTATTATTTTCCATTATATACTAATGTTTCTGCTTTATTTTCTTGAGTGATACTAACACCATCTGTCACGACTCGGTTCACGGCCCCACCACAGGGCATTACCTCCCTAGCCAAATAGGTATTTGTGAGTTCATACACATGGTTTCATAAGACCAATAACAAATCATCCCACATCCGATGTGTGATATCACAATCTCCCCATCTTATGCCTTAGCATCCTCGGTAAGGCTGGATCACACATAACTCAAAATCTTCCTCTCTAGCCGATGTAGGATATGATATCCCACGTCGGATGTGGGATGATTTGTGATTGACCTTATAAGACTTTGCCCATGAACTCATGAGTATATACTTGGCTAACCCTTTTAAGGGAGGCAATGCTTTATGGTGAGGCCATGAACATAGTCATTACATATGATTAGAACCGACTCTCGAAAGTCCGGGGTGCGCTATTCAGTCGGGTTACTGATGGTTGAGGTAAATGAAGACAAGCCTGGGTATATCCACATCAAGAGGATGATTGGGGCAATAAAGGGTGAGCCGGGTATATCCCATGTAACGATTCGGTCCACGGCCCCATCACATGGCAATGCCTCCCTCAAAAGGGCTAGCCAAGTAGGTACTTGTGAGTTAATAGGCAGAGTCTTATAAGGCTAATCACAAATTGTCTCAGAACCGATGTTGGATATTACATTAATCTCCCCATCATATGCCTTAGCGTCCTCATGATTTGTGATTGACCTTATAAGGCCCTGCCCATAAACTCATAAGTACTGACTTGACTAGCCTTTTTGAGAGGGGCATTGCCCTGTAGTGAGACTGTGGACCTGGTCGTTACAGATGGTAGTAGAGCCAACTCTCGAAAGCTCAGGCTGGCTATCCAGTTGGATTGCCGATAGTTGGGAGGAACAAAAGCAAGCTCATGTATATCCCACATTAAGAGGATGGGTAAGATAACGAAGGGTGAGTTGGGTATATTCCACGCAGGAAGATTCTGAGCTATGTGTGATCGAGTTTTAGCAAGGAGTTGTAACTGATTAAAGAAATTACGTGTTTTGCTCCTATGTGATCCTTGTCCTCTTTCAGAGGGGACATGATTATATGGCAGAGATTTGAAGTTAACACGTATCATTCCCTGTGGCTGTTAACTTCATGGGGAGTACTAACTCAAAAGTTTTAATCCATGATAGTATCTTTTTTAGATGAAGAGAAATAACTGCGAGTCAAGTGAGGTACAGTTTAAGGTGATCAATTTGTAATCTGATCTTCAAAGTTATTAGTTCATTCATATTTGCAGCATTAGCTGATGGTACTTTGGTGAAGGAAACTGCCATTTTGCACTAATTCATGGTATTAATAACCTTCTTTAGTTATTTAACCGGAAACATGCTAGATGGGCCCATGCCTGAATGGATGAAGACGACTGCTGACAATATGTGAGTGTTCTTCTCCAAACCTTTTAAGTTACTTGTCTAGAATGTTTTACAAGAGTTCGTTACAGATCAAATAGTTTTCTTAGTCTGAAGAGGTAGTGACAAAATGTGTCCCGAAGTTGGTTTATTGCCATTGCCAGAGAACAATTTAGCTGCCGGTCGTGTGACCTGCGACTGAGAATTTTTTTTTGGATATCTTATTTTTCAATAGATAGTTAAGGTGGAGATTATAGCACCCAAGAAGAGGTTCAGATAAGTGTTGCCTGAGAACCTTTAAATTGTTGCTAAAATGGTGTCTTTTTTAACATATCTTCAACAACATAAAGGAAAATAACAATTTTATGTTCGAATTCTCTAACTAACATGCATGAAAACCGAATTCTAATGCAGATCTGACGTTCAAGCATATAAGAAATCACGATTGTGGATCTTTTTTTTTCCCCACTGATATGTCCTTTACTTTTCCATTTTTATCCTGTTTTCTAGCATCTAATGATGGTGTGAATTCCCCAGTGATCTTTCATACAACAATCTTACACTTGTAAGCTCTGGGGCGAAGTGTCAACCGCAGAATGTGTGAGATTACTTCAACCTCTATTGAAACTTTTCTAGTAATGCTGATATTTGAATCTTCTTATACCAGCTGATGTTTGAATTTTGGGTGTTTTTCCCTTCTTGTAGAAACTTGTTTGGAAGCTTTTCAAATGGGGATCCATCGTAACTTTCTATACCTATATGGAATTCCGTCATCATATATATATTTGCTTCACCTCAATGCTTTTCCTGAAAGTTTCTATTATAAGTCTGTAAATAAAACTAACAAAGCTGATATGATATATGACGCTGATTTCTTTTGTCTTTCAAATTGACTTCCCAGAGGAATTGTTTCATGCTTGAGAAACATGACATGCCCAAGAAGTAAGTTGAACATCATTTATCTTGCTTCTCTTGTTAGTTTAACGTTTTTGCTCGTCATTGGTTCACTAGGAAGATGTATATATGGTGAAATAAACTAAAATGGTCAAAGTATACATCTTGACATAAATTAGAAACCTATGGAGCAGAAGGAACTCGGATCTTAATATGTTTGATGAGCACCTAACAGCTTAAGTTAATTGTGCATCTTTTGCCCTTCATTTCTCCTCATGTTTTTTCTGAGCTACTTTCTCTTAGACTTGCTCTAGGTGTTATGATCACGAGTCCCTTAAAGTTACGATGCTTGTTCCGACTTCCGTGTTAAAGCACCATTTTCACAAATAAAATTTTTTTTTCTTCATAAAATCTCGTCTTCATAAGGAAAGATAGAACCTATGTGGCATACACTTAGAGGTACATTTGAGCTACAGTCTCCCATTACTATGATCCAAGCTTACCTCGGATCGCAAGAATTACTATTGACTATGAAGGGTAGATCTTACTATATTATCTCTGTTTTAGATTGTTGTATCATGTATGTAATCCTCATCGGCCTTTGCTACAACTTTTTTTGCACTGGAATTGTTATGGATTCTTCCCCAGCAAATATCTGTATGATATTGAAAGAAAAAATATGCATTCGTTGATGTTGAGATCTGACATGTCACAGTGGAGTACTTTGCTTGTCCGCCCTTTTGCCCCACCCCAATTCGGCCTTTTATTGATCATAAGTTAACTATTCTTTTGTTTTCTATCAGAGTTGTACTCTTTCCATATAAATTGTGGCGGAAAGGGAGTAAATGGTGATGAGAAGTCCAGATATACATATGAAGACGATACAAACTCGGGTGGGCCTTCAAATTTCTTTCAAAGTGCGACTAACTGGGGATTTAGCAGCACTGGTCACTTCTTGGACAGCAATGATCGTAAAGAGACTTATATTGAGAGTAATACTTTTGTGCTTCATGGAAACAATCCTGACTTGTACAAAGATGCACGACTTTCTCCACTGTCTTTGACTTATTACGGTTACTGTCTGAGGGACGGAGACTACACAGTAAATCTCCACTTTGCAGAGATCATGTTCACTAATGACAAAACCTATAGAAGCCTTGGAAGGCGCGTGTTTGATATATATATTCAGGTAGATGTCAACATTTCACTTCTTTGATCAGAGGACTGGTGTAGAAAGGGCCGGCAACAATTTTGCTTTTGTATGGAATGGTGGCAGCCACTTCATTCTTTATGATTTCCGTTTGTTATCCAGTCCTTTAGGTTGTGGATTGTTTATTACGAAGATTCAGATCAATGTTCTGACTTTCCTAATGCTAAGTTGTTTTTCATCCGTGTAGGTTTAACTGAGTTCACTTTTCTTGCAGCGGAAACTGGTTTGGAAGGATTTCAATATCGAGGATGAAGCAGGTGGTTTTGGAAAGAGTGTCGTTAAACCTTTTAGGGCACTTGTAACTAATGGGACCTTGGAGATCCGCTTGTATTGGGCTGGAAAAGGGACAACTGCTATCCCTGTTAGAGGTGTATATGGACCTCTAATTTCAGCTATCTCTGTGGTTTCTGGTAAAGCTGTGAACATTCTATGAGCTTCTTGTTTGCAGTGGTGCTCATGGGCATCATACTTACTTCTTGCAATATGCCTATATTTTAAAGATATAATCAATAGAAACTATAGTTAAGAATATTGTTTTAATTGGCCCGAGGCCTAATTTAGGGAAGATCGTATATACCATGTGGCAGTGGAAGTTTCTCATTTATTGCCACTAGTTTGTTTTAACATTTAATTTTTTACTTTAAGACATGAATGCTAGAGCTTGAAAGTAATTGGATTCGTTGAGCGTTCATTTATTTCATTCAGTTAATTATCATAAAACATTCGCGTTCTGTTCAGATCGTAAACCTCCATCAGAAAATGGAAACAGCATATCTGCAGGCGCTGCGATCGGGATTATAGTTGGAATTGCATTTGCCATCTTCCTCCTTCTAGGTGTCCTTTGGTGGAAAGGCTGTCTACCTCGCAAAGATATAGTGGAACTAGGTACTTGGACAATATTGGTATTAATGTTCTTGACTGAAAATCCCTTTGTTGTTTTTCCTTCGTTTCCATTCATAGTACCTACATTATTGTAGTTTCCATTCTGAGGGGTCTGGAGCTACACACCGGTTCATTTACCTTGAGACAAATTAAAGCCGCAACAAACAATTTTGATGGTGCTAATAAGATTGGAGAAGGGGGTTTTGGTTCTGTTTACAAGGTAACCTACACAAGTGTAGTTTCCACTGCTTTACTTCTTTAAAGTACTATATGTAGCTATTTTCTTTGAAAGCAGAATCTTCTTCTAATGTACTATTCCTAACTTATATTTCTAAATGAAGGGACTTTTAATGGATGGCACCATAGTTGCCGTGAAGCAACTATCTTCCAAATCAGAGCAAGGGAATCGCGAGTTTGTGAATGAAATAGGCATGATTTCAGCTCTGCAACACCCAAATCTTGTAAAGCTGTATGGATGTTGTATTGAAGGAAACCAATTGTTGCTTGTGTACGAGTACATGGAAAACAACAGCCTTGCTCGTGCTTTGTTTGGTAAAGTTCAACCTCATGATGTATTAGGCGCTTTTGGTCTCATAAAAATAGATTATTCTAACTTTTATCACTTGGTGTTTGAAGGCCCAGAAGAATTGCAGTTGAATCTCGACTGGGCTACTAGGCAAAAGATTTGCATTGGTATAGCTAGGGGTTTGACTTATCTTCATGAAGAATCAAGACTGAAGATCGTCCACAGAGACATCAAGGCCACCAATGTGCTTCTTGACAGGGATCTTAACCCTAAGATATCTGACTTTGGTCTGGCTAAGCTGGATGAAAAAAAGAGTACCCACATAAGCACCCGAATTGCTGGCACTTAGTAAGCCATTATGCTTTTTTTACCTCATCAATGTAGTTTGTAGCAGCTATGCCCTGATTATGAGTGCAAATGTAGTGAAACCTTTCAGAGTTTCTCTGGAAGAGATCAAGATGTAAAACAGAAAATCCTGATGTGATCTCCATTAACTACAGTGGATACATGGCACCTGAATATGCAATGAGGGGTTACCTAACTGACAAAGCAGATGTCTATAGTTTTGGAATTGTCGCACTGGAAATCGTCAGTGGGAGATCTACCACAACTCATCAGAAAAAGGACGATGGTTTTTTCCTTCTTGATCAGGTAACTTCTTGACCCTTTTAAACAATCTGTTGGCCAATGTTTGGCGTTTTAAGATATTCGATGCAGAGATATTTCTAGTTAAATCATTCCTATTTTTCGCATTTGTTCCCTTTGTCCCTTTGTAGGCTCTTGTCTTGAAGAGTAACGGGAAGTTGATGGAACTAGTCGATCCAAGGTTGGAATCACGATACAACGAAGAAGAAGTCATGACGATGATTAATGTAGCGCTCCTCTGCACTAATGTCTCATCAGCAGTTAGGCCTAGTATGTCTTCGGTAGTCAGCATGCTCGAAGGCAAAGCAGTTGTTCAAGAGTTTGTATTGGACACCGGTGGCTCGAGTGACATGATGAAGCCCCAGGAAATAGAGATGTACCAGCACCAACACAGCCATGGCAGTAGCAAGGGTGACAGCAAGATCCAGAGCAAGCCAACCGACGGGCCATGGACTGCTTCTTCGACTTCTACTTCTGATCTCTACCCAATCAATTTGGATTCTCAGTACTGGAAGAACAGGGATACTAATACATTACTGTCCTGACTAGTTTTTCCAAGCCTAGACTCTACCTCAAAAGAAATTCATAGAATTCTACTGAAAAGAAATTTATAGAACTTCTACACAGTTGTAAGAAAATTGTGAAGCAAATCACTAGTTTGTTTATGTTCTGATACTCTTTGATGCTTTTTCGCCTTTTTTTAATCTTTTTTCTTAAACAACTTTTTTGTTTTGCCACAATGAAAAAAATTCCCATATCCCAGCCTGAGAGCCAAGGTTCTTTTGAATTCTTAAATAGCATGTACGAAGCTATTTAAGAATCAAAATCTAACTTTAAAATACTACTAATATATACTATTATACTTGAAGGAAGGGGCTAAATTGCACTATTTTTTCCAAAAACACACTATTCTTGATACAGTCGACGCTTAAACAATAATTATACAATAAGTTTACATGTCTGATTATAATAATTTTAAAGCATTTTACAGTTGACTCTTTAATAGTTACTAACCATTGCAGATTGAAAACTTATTAGTTACTAAATAAAAGTATTCCCTTCATTACGGGAGCTGACCAATAACTAGTACGCTATCTATTGTCTATCCATCAACTTACGAATTTGTTTGATGATACATATTATTTTATTCCAAATTCTCCGTAGAAAGCCAGAAATACATGTTAAGTTGAAATCTTATTAATTAATACGATAGTGTCGTTGTAAGCTTGTCCGCATACGCGGACAAAATTCTATTGAAAATCCACTTTCGTCCATGAATCCATACAAGATTTTCACTCTCAACCAATCCTCTCTCCCTCTCTCTAAACTCTTTTTTCCTCTCTCTGAATAGCGGACAAATTCCAAGTTCTCGGCGGCGTCAGCCGTGGGGGAGGGGGTGGGGTCCTTACGACTACCTCTCTCTCTCTCTCTCTCTCTCTCTCTCTCTCTCTCTCTCTCTCTCTCTTCCTTTCATCTCTGTTTTATTTCCAAGCTCCATGTTCTTGCTGTGTTGTTTGTTTGTATTTTGAAAAGTGCTACAATGGTGACCGGAGGCAGTTTGAAGATGATGGCGGTGCGGTAGCCGGAGGCGATGCATAGATGCCGCCATATCTAGTCAAATCTATGTAGATCTTAGTATCGATCTACTAGATCTGGTAGATACCAATAGTTGAATTGAGGGCTTCAGAAGGGTAGAGATATCAACACCGGTGGTGGCCAGAATTTTAACCGGTGGCGGTGGCAGGAATCTCACCAGCGATGGCCGGAATCACTGCGGGGCTGTCTGTAATGGTTATTTCTTTTTTTATGACTCAGGTTTGGTTTTATTGGGTATGGGTGAACCTTTGGAAATAAGGGGTGAGGAGGCCCGGGGTTGGGGTTTTTTTCTATCTGTGTGTGTGTGTGTTAGAGGGGGGGGGGGGGGGGGGGGGGGGGCTTGGGATGGGTTTGCTAGGTTTTAGCATTAGATTTGTATTGGGTTTTGGAAGTTGTATTTTAGATTAGCCCGTAGTGTGTGGTTAATGCTTCGTTGTCGGTCTAGACAGTAACATTTCATTTGCGATTGGAAATGCTGGTGAAAAAGAGTGAATCATGCGGTATTGATGGCCCTTTTGCCTCTTGTTTTTGTGTTGTGGTTCCAGAGATGATCGAGTACATCTTTGTTTGGCGCAGTTTCGATTGTCCTTCTCGTTGTAATATATGTTGTATTTTTATGTGTTTGTTGTAATTGGTGTTAAATTGTAAACGTACGCCTCAACAAGTTACGAAAAGTTAGGATGAAATATGGGATATGCTATGCTTCAGTCTAATTGTAATTTGTATCAGGTATATAGGTTAGTTGTTAATTTGTAGTGTTATTGATAGCAATTGATGATGTCTTTTATGTCTGTAAAATAGACGATCTAGCCGGGATGGCTTGTAAAACCTTTTATATATAAAATATTTCTCCTCTTAACCAAAATAAAAAAACCACCAGAGTGGCAACAAGTGGTGGTGGTGTCGCAAGAGAGGTGGTGGTCGTGATCTATGAGAGAGGGAAAGGGAAAGAGAATTTTCAAATCGGGAGAAGATGAGTATAAAAAGAGGGTAATTTTGTCTTTCAACATAATTTCTATAACAGCTAAAAAATCTAATGGCCTACTTTAAATGACGAGTGATATAACGGTGTCCAGGCCCGTTCCCAGATGCGAACGAACTTTTGATATCAACATCCTAATCAATAAACCATACTTCTTACAATGAATTTGAACATGTTAACCTATTACATTAACTAATTACGGATTCTCACATTGAATTTGGACACTTTAGTTAAGTTTGTTAAACACTCTTAAGGTATATTTGGCAGAAAATGTAAGAATTTTAAAACTTTTTGTATCTTTACCTTAAGGAAAAGTCCCAGTTACTAATCTTTGTTCACTATGAGAGTCCAAGTAAAAGTCGATTCCCACGAGGGCTAAGTTCGTATTACTTCACGAGGGATAGATAACTTTAGGCCTAAACATGTGGACCTAATATTTAAGGATAAAAGTACGTATTTAGACAACATAAGAAAAATGCAGAAGTTACTTGTTATGATTCTTTTAGACGAGGATAAAAGCACATATATAAGTTCCGATATAAGTTCTTATATGAACAGATAAAGTCATTTTATTCATTTTTCCTTTATGCTACACTTGAAAATGTACTACATGACTATGCATAAGGCCGTTGGAAAAATGGTTGGAGAGCGAAGTTATTTGTTCCGGATCTCAATATAAGTTTAAAATTTTACTTAGAAGGAATGCATCTTATTGATCCTTATTTAACAACTATTAGCTTTGAAGTTGTAATCATCAGTTCAAACGTCGTATATCTATTCTTAAGCCAGTGAAAACTAATTTTCATTATTTCTTAACCTTTAAAAAACAAGCATCTAACTTAACAGGTTTTTGTTTTAGTTTTCTTAAGCGAATGATACAAAGAGCGGCTAAATTCGCATTCTCTTTTACTAATTCCACACTCTTTGGTCGCTAAAAGATGCTTTACTAGCACTTCCAACCCAAATATTCGATAATGAGTTTATACGCCATGTCTTAAGGTCAACATCTAATTCTGTCATGTACAATGTGAGACGAGACCACATAGACCGAGACCACCACTAAGACATTGTCATACCAAATGGTTACTACGATATCAACAGTAGACACGTGTTCGCAGTTTCACAATAGGACTTTTACTTCCTAATAAAGAACTAGCCAAATAGGCAACATAACTTTGACTTTGACCACCATTGAGGCATCGCTCGTATCCAAGAGTTACTTTGATATCAACTGCAACACCATGTGTCCATAGTCTCGCAATAAATTTCTTCAAATAAAAAACTAGTCAAATAGGTGTTAACCTGACGTTGACGATGTCAAATAGGTGTGAAGACCATGAAAAACATTCATTCATGGAATTGACACTTCCACTCCAGTATTGTCACTAACAAATCATGGAGAGATGTAGCTAGCAATTTTTAAGAGCCCCAGGTGGTGCAAAATTTACTTATTTAAGCCAAGTATTAAAAGGAGATTTATGCGTATCTATTGAGCTGTGATAATGGTATGAGCGCTTGGCCTTGCTTGATATCTATATGTCTCGTAGCCACATGTTAGTATTTGTTCTAACGTCTTTCAAATTAAAACCCACATTCACGTCTTTCAATTTAACGTTGCAGTGCTCTTTCATCACCGATTGTAAAAGGAGTATACTGGATGTGGCACTAACTTACGAGACAACAAATTTGAAGTATCACTGACTAACACCTTGATTAGAAACAATGGCGGATTCAGAAAGTCTAATCGGGGGCTAAAAAGGCATAAAAAGATTGTGGGAGGAAATTGTTCATCGTCGTTCCTACTTTTAACATTTTTTGTTTGAAAGAATGAATTAAGTGTGCGTGACTTTGACTTCCCCGTTTACAAAAAGAAGCATATATAATTAGCGTCACTATTGAATACGTTAAATGCAAAATAAAATGCTCGTAATCGTTTAGTTTTACTATTTAAAGTAATTTATTTAACTTGGTAAGTTTAGTCAATAACGAATTACTAATCTTGCATGAAAGAAACTTAATTCTTACAGAATAAATATATATTACTATTGTGATTAATAATTATATGAGAACACTAGTCACGTATAAATTAAAATACTATAAAAATTTTAACTAAAAAAAAAGAAGAAGAACTAGTCTCACGATAATTATTGTGTCGACTCTCATGATTCACTTCTACAGTCTCACGACAGAACTTTGACTTCCTCAAAGAACTAGTCAAGTAACTGTTAATAAAAACTTTGACAATATCTGATAAGGCCAACTTTAAATATTTTACATCTTGTGTGAGGCAAATTGTCACTTACCTTTGTATCACAAATAGATTATGACCTTGGTGCACACATAGCCGCCGCGAGCAGTGCGAGATCTCGTCCATTATAGTACACATAGGATATTTCACCAACACTGGCATCAATATTGCAGTTATATAGACGTGTAGTGAGTTCCAGCTAATGATAGATGAATTTTAAATTGCTTATCACATGACGTATTTCGAATTAGCATTTTGCCAAATAATTAGGAGGGCGTTGAATTCCTATCAGTTATTTAAGCTTAGTCTATGCAGCAACGTCTTTGTTAGGAAAAAATAAATTTGAACACTTATATTTGTTTGTTTACGCGCTGATTCCTTTTTGTGAACATCAACAGGGTTGCAAGAATAACTTTGTTTTTTTTATCTCGAGCATCCCTTTGCTCTCCATTTTGTTACCTTAGACTTTGTAAGTTTTAAGCATCATTATGTCGTAATCTCTAACTATATTGTTGGTTCAAATTGATGTGGCTCAATGCAAACCGAGTTTTTCGAATTCTCCCTATGCATTCTAAGTGTTCTAGAACACGAGCAAGTGTTTTAAAACACAGGCTCTTCAATAATTTAAAGGGTGGGGCTATTTTTGCCCCTTATTTGTTACTAAAAAGACAAGACACGTCACTAAAGAATGGGATAGGATTAATATATTTTTAACGATAATATCACTGAACCCCTTGAGTTTAGTTTAGAATTACATGTGTCTGTCAACTATAAAAAAATATCAAATAAGTCTTTTGACCGGACGATATACAAATTAAATACAACTAACAAAATTTTGTAAAATAACTCGTTCACCCCTTTGTTTGCTTTGAATTTGCCTTTCACATGCCATCTTCTTTCTTTTTCTAGATCTTTAATTTCTAAAAAAGCATCACTACTGCTCCTGGTCTTCACCCAATGCCACCACGCACCCCCTCCTTTAGTTGCTCCCCCCCCCCCCCCCACAAAACCAAAACACGGCCTACTATGCCCAATCACCACCACCTCACCACCGTTAGATCTGTAAATGCAATTATGTTTTATGTGTTATATATATTGTTTTATGGTTTTATGTGCTACATGTGTATACACATTAACATATTACATAGCAGTGGTGACAGTTGCGTTGGTGCAGTTGGGGGGGAGGGGGGGCTGTGTGGCCGCAGCACTCATTCCACTGGATTGTGTGGTGATGAGAAGTGGGGGGGGATGTGCGGTAGCATGGGTGATTTGGAATTTTTGTTGTGTTTTGGCTTTGTGTGCCGATCTAGACATTTTGGTGGTGTAAGTTATTGTGCAAATATACCAAAGTCCATATACAGAGCTACCAAAATTTAATAGGGCTAATTATAGCAGTGTCCCTGAGATTAGGGTATAATTACAGGCGTGTCCATTAGTTTGGACAAATTACACTTGTGTCCGTTGACCAAACAGAATCTTAAAAAACCTAACGGTTGTAAGAAAATGACATTGTTACCCTTAAATTAGAAGGCTATTTATTTTCAATTGTCATTACTTTATCTTTAAAAAAAAAGAACTTTACTGTTTATTCTCCCCCCCCCCCCCCCACACACCCACCAACCCCATTTTTGTCTCTCAAACTCCCCAACCGCTACACCCCTTCGCCGCCCCTACCCTCCCCGTCACCCGCCCACCCTGTCTGTCCCCCCCTTCCCCGTCGCCGCAACCATGCTCTCCAATTTGGAAATTCTTCCGGATTATCTCGTGATTGAGTATAACCTCTGTCGAAGTATGAGTTCTTGCTAGAATAGTTCTTGATTCGAGACTTTTCTTGTCTTGGGAAGAAATCGATGGTAAGATTTGGAAATTCGTAACCAGAAAAACCTGATACTAATGAATTTCTTATGTCCATTTGACAGCAGTGGAAGAGTATAGACGGCTTAATAATGGTTTAGTGTGTCGAGTTGGTAATCTTTGGTTGATTTTGCAGCTGATTTGTTGGGTTGCGGCGACGTCGCCGACGATGGGAGCGAGGGAGGGGGTTGCTGGCATGGGGCCAGTGAGGGGGCTGTCGGTGTGGGGCGAGGGAGGGGGAAGGGCGACGTGTACAGAACGACAACCAAAGTCCTGCTCTTACCCTTCTCAAACCTGTCAACACATCAAAACCTTCTAACGACACCTTACCCTAAAACAACAAGCAAGGTTACAGCAATCCAAAAGAACACCAGGTGACCTCAACCAAGAATGCATCTCTCAAGTGGAAGAAGGCCATCCCCTCCAACCACCCCCACCATGTTAGTCCTTTCAAGGAACTGCCAAGGGCTCGGAACAAAGAAAATTTTTCGAGCCCTTTGTCTGATTGTCCGACAATGTCACCCTGAAATCATCTTTCTGTCTGAAACAAAAATCTCTCCAAACCTTTTAATTCCAATTCTCTCTTCTCTTGGATTCCAAATTCATCACATAGCCGCCCCTGTAAAATATCACTGGTGGGCTATGCTTAGCCTGGAAACTAGGAGTAGACAATGAAATAGTTTCTAGAAATGCTTCGTTCATCAATGCGATAGCATTCTCAACCCTATCATCCACTCCATGGATGATTTTGGCCATTTATGGTCCTTCTTATAAACAATCCAAACCAAAATTTTGGAAAAGTCTGCTAAAAATAATGGAAGTTTTTGCTGGGCCATGGCTTGGAATTGAGGATTTCAATAAGGTAATAGCAACAAGTGAAAAACGATGAGGTAGAGCTCTAGCATCTTCATCTTCTGGGGGTCTTCTCAAGGTCATCAATGATAGAGGACTTATTGATCTGGGATTTTCAGGAAATAACCTGGAACAACAAATGACCGATGAGAGCTAATATCAGAGAAAGATTAGATATAGGTTTAGCAAATTCACAGTGGCGATCAAACATCTCCCTACTTATCAGTCCGATCACAACCCAATTCTTTTGAATAATCTTGAAGATGGCAATCATGATCCCAAACCGTTCAAATTCCTATCTTGTTGGACACGGGATAAATCAAGATATATAATAATGAATCATGCATGGAAGATACATGTCAGAGGATCACCTTCCTTCTGGTTAAGCCAAAAACTTAGAAATACCCGAACAGCCTTGAAAAGAATACATCCCACTTCAGAATTATAAAAACCAAAATCAGGAGGATCAAGGAAGCCCTCCACCAGCTGCAACAACAAGACCCTTCACATGAAAACATGGTTCTCAAGTTAAACCGGTAAATGTAACTATAAGAAGAATTGATTCGAGAAGAATCCATATGGGTTGATAAATCAAGACATCAAAGAATTCTAGAAGGTGAGAAGAATACACGTTTCTTCCACTTAACCACTGTTATTAGGAGAAGACGTAATGTTATTGATTTTCTAAAAAATAGCGAAGGGAACTGGATTATAGGAAAGAAAAAGACTGGGAATTGCTTTAGTGAATACTTCAAGCAGATCTTTGCCTCATCGGACGTAATTATTCATTCGAATCTCGAAGAGCTGATTCCTCCATCTGTTTCTATAGAAGATAATATGATGCTCTGCTCAATTTTAGATGACCAGGAGATTAAACAAACCTTAAATCATTTGGATTCTTACAAATCTCTAGGCCCAGACGGTATGACTTAGAGATGTCAAACGGGCCGGGCATGGGCCGCCCGGCCCGGGCCCATCGGGCTTGAAGCGAGGCCGGGCCAAGGGGCTGCCAATCTGAGCCGGGCCGGGCCGGCTGAGGAGAAATGCTAGGCCCAGTCCAGGCCCAGGCCCTAGGCCCAATTTCTAGGGCCGGGCTTGGGCCGGCCCGGGCCCTTTTTTTTAATTTTTTTTAAATTTTCTTGTTATTCAATTTTAAATTTCATTTTTAGGCATGTCCAATTTTCAAAATTTGACAAATCTAATTTTTATCCTTTTATTTCATTATATGTAATATTCATATATATGTATGTATGTATAGATATATTTATTTGTCTCTCATTTTATTTTTTGCTATATGTTAAATCTTTTCTTACTCTTCTTGGTGATCTTTATTAATAAAATCTGAACGCAGAACAATTATTACTATTTAAGAGAGACTGTTTCTACTATTTGATATTTTACTTCAAACTAATTGGCCGAAAACCCGGGATTGATACATGTTAATTCCCGAGACGATCTTAAGTAATAAGTATAGAAAAATAAATGTGTTCATAGGCCCTCCTCCTTTTATCCGGGCTTGGGACCGGCTTGTAAACAAACAGGCGAAGTTACCTATTTTTTTATATATACGAAAAAATATATATCTTGCTTGTAAAAATTTATTTTATATATATGGAAAAAAAGTATATTTTGTGAAAATTTTATTCTTAAAACTTAAGAGAAGGAAAATAAAAAGAAATTACCTAATCATCCGGAAGTACTTCAATATCCGAGTCACTGCTCTTCCTATCATCAATCGGTTTATCTTGCTCGCGGTATTTCGCATCAAGATAATCCTTCTAACATACACATAGCTCGAGCGACTCGGGGTTAAGACGACTCCTCCTGTCATCCAAAACCCTCCCGCTGGCTGAAAATGCCGACTCTGAAGCAACCGTGGAGGCTTGCACTGGCAGTACATCCCGTGCAATTTGGGATAAAGTTTTATACATATTTTGATTTTGTTTCCAAAAATTTAACAAATTAAAATTAACATGTTCTTGCATTGATAAATCAGAATAATGATCAGTATTTGCATATACACCAATCTCATTAAAAGAGGAAAAAGTATACGAACCTGCCGAATTAGAAGTACCTTCACCTGGTAGTTGTCTTGCTACTAGATGTTCAAAGCCCTTAAGGTATGGCGCATAATACCTCTCAACAGTGGATGATGTAGCTCGCCCGCGCACGTCAGCAGAATTACGATAGAGGTTGAACAAGTCCTCAAACCTCTTGCTCACTTTTGCTGTGAGTGCGGTTGTCTCCTCTGTTGTGTAGCACATTAATTTTGATATCTCTTGTATCGAGGCGTTCTCGCCATGCAACTTTAACCTAGGATCTAAACAAGTAGCCACAGTAAAAATAACAGGCAGTTTACTCCAATATTTATTAAACTTTTCATCCATCACTTTTACTATTTCCCTAAAGGGTCCTATATATCTCCATTTTGTTAACATTGTAGCCATCTTGAGAATTTCTATTACAGCGAGAGGAGAGGTGGGATAGTACGTACCAGACAATAAATTGGTAGACGTGTAGAATACCTTTAAAAATTCAGCTAGGTATGTGGCCATCTGCCATTCCTCTTGAGTTGGCAAGCCGGCTGGGAACTGGGTTAGTAGAAAATGCGTATAGACTTCTCGATATGCCAGAATGTGTAAAAGCATGTGGTATGTAGAGTTCCACCTGTGGACCACATCTGTAACTGCTCTCCTGCGATGCATATTATATTCAACACATAACGTTTTAAATTGTTGTGTTCTCGAACTCGAGCTATTAACATACGCTGTCATACCCCTCATTTTGACAAAAATATCTCCTGCAGCAGTTAAACCATCTTGAACAATTAAATTAATAATGTGACAATCACAGCGAACATGAAATAATTCACCATTAAGTACAGGTTGAAGCGTGTCCTTTAAAGCTGCAACAGCAGCTTTATCATTAGAAGCATTATCAAAACTAACACTCATAATCTTATCCTTTATTTTAAATGTGGTACATGCTTTTAATATAAGAATAGCAATGTTCATTCCATCGTGCGGAAAAGGAAAGAGCTCGAAAGCGATGATTCTCTTGTGCATAACCCAATCTGCATCAATCCAATGAGCGGTCACACAAGAATAACTAACAAAAGTAAATGGAGATTGCCAAATATCATAAGTAAGACTAACTTTACCGTCAAATTTATCGAAATAATCGATAAGGCGTGCTTTGGCAGCATTGTACTGTCGGAGTGCATCGGATCTAGTTGTGTTTCTATGAACCTTTTTGTACAAAGGTTGAACGTATGTGTTCATATATCTAGAGTGCTTAGGATTATCGGCAAAAGAAAAGGCTTGTTCATCATGAATAACAAATTCAGCGAGACCGTCTCTTTGCTCTCGCTGATTATAAACAAATAACTTACCGTCAAAAGATAACTGCGTTTGGGTAGGTTCGACGTGGCCTTGTCGAGGTGCACACTGAGGGTAATGCCTGTTAAGATGTCCATTACCACTACCAGACGAAAATAATTTAGCGCAGTACTTACATCGAGCTTTTCGGATGCCGTCCACCGTAACTACATCGAAATGATTCCAACACTCAGCTTTCTTTTTTTTCCCCTTTTGGACTTCTGGCACGTTACCGGAGGCATTGCTCGGCCCTTCTTCATCATGACCAGGCATAGGGTTGAGATTATGCCACGGAGTAATAGCTTCGCCAACCGAGCTGCGTCCTTGACTATAATGCGGGGGGTCTTCATCAGGCGTGTATTCAAAATCTGGAATGTTTTGATTGAACTCCCAATTGGCTTGGGTATCTATCATACAGCCTGTACTCATTCGTCCAGGAACGAATGGTTGTGTTGGTGCTTGGATTGGTGTTTGTGATGGCCGTGGCGCTGGCGCTTGTGTTGGTGGTGGTGCTTGCGATGATGATGATGTTTTTCGTGATGACGATCCACGCTTCAGTTTCTTCAATAATCCAGCCATATTTCACGCTAAACTTTGTAAGAGTAACTAAATACACAAGTATAAGAGTAGTAATAAGAAATAACAATTAAAAGAATGAACGAGTAACAAATATTAATCACTGAGGGTAATTCTGATCCAATGTGGAGAGAGTTAGTAATTAAAAGCATTTAGTAATAGAAATTAATAAATAAAAATTCACTAATTACTAATTACTAGACAAAAGAATTAGAGAGTAACAAATTAATAAGAGTAGTAGTTAGTAATTAGAATTTAGTAAGACTAGTAATTAATAAACAAGAGTAGTAATTGGAGAGGAAAATAGTAGCAAAGCTTGTAGAAATATAGAATGTTTAGGTAAGAGAGAGTAAGAAGATTGGTGTGAAAAATTAGAGAGAAATGGTGTGAATTTATAGATTTTAGAAACTTCACAAAAGACCAAAATACCCCTAAAAACTATCCGTTTATAGTTGTTGGGGAGGGTAAGAGTGTAAAAACCTTTAAAGGAGTTGGAAAAATTAAGTTAGACTAAAATACCCCCCAAACTAGCCGTTATATTGCTGTTGGGGGGGTAAAAGTGGAATTTTGGGGGAATATTTCCGTTGGAGGAAAAGGGGTGGGAGAAAGGGGGGGAAAAACAAAAAATTCAAACCAGGTGGGGCCGGAACCGGGCCCCGAACCGGGCCGCAGACCCGGGCCAGTTTTCGGGCCGGGCCAAAACCGGGCTTTTTCGGGCCTGGCCCGGGCTTTTTCAAGATTTTCTTGGCCTGGTCCAAGCCCTGGCCCCAAGCCCAACTATTTAGGGCCGTCACTGTTCACCGAGAGGGCCGGGCCAGAAACGGGCCGGGTCGGGCTAGCCCGCGGGCCGCCCGGCCCTTTTGACAACTCTAGTATGACTGGTCTTTTTTACAAGACCTATTGGGACATAATCAAGCATGAGATTCGAGAAAGTGTAAAACCTTTTTTCATTTCAGAGCATATTTTGAGAGAGCAAAATCATACCAACATTGCTCTAATACCTAAGATTGAGAATTTTACATCTATCAACCATTAGCATCCCATTAGTCTGTGCAACGTTTCATACAAGATCATATCTACAATCTTAGCCTCCAGACTAAAATCAATCCTTCATAAGTTGATATCACCCCTTCAAGCTGCCTTGGTTCCAAACCAACTGATCAGTGACAATAACATCCTGGTTCAAGAAATTTGGCATACCACGAGACACAAGAAAGGAAAGAATGGCTTAATGTCGTTTAAACTAGACATGGAAAAAGCCTATGATAAAATGGAATGGCCGTTCATTTTGATGGTCCTGAAAAACTACGGCTTCGATCAAAAATGGGTGAGATGGATGGAACAATTATCTGCACAAATTCTATGTCCATTATCATCAACGGCTCCCCCATGATATATTCAAACCTTCTAGGGGGCTCCGATAGGGTGACCCCTTGTCACCCTTCCTCTTCATCTTGAGCTCAGAAATTTTAAGTCGTCTATTACTAAGGGTTGAAAACCAAGGATTGGTTCATGGAATAAAAGTCAATCAAGCAAGCCCTGCCATCACACACCTTCTTTTTGTTGATGATTTAATCTTATTTTGCAGGGCCAACAACTCAGAGACCGAAACAGTAATCCAGTGCCTAAAAATTGATGAGTCCTAGTCTAGCCAAGTGATTAATAAAGACAAATCCATGGTATTTTTCAATATAAATTTGATGGCTTCAAGCCGTAGCAACTTATGTAGTCTTCTGGGAATCAAGAAAGCCCCACCAACTGATAAGTATTTGGGACCACTAATCTTTACAAAAGGCAAAAGGGGATTACGGGTTAAACCAATGAAGGAGTTCAAATAAGGCACTACTGGCGAAATTGGGTTGGATGATATTAAGTAAAAACCCTAAATCATGGGTGTAGCTTATGGAAGATAAATATCTTAAAGAACCCTTTTTTTGGACTACACTCCATCAAAATCAGCCTCTTGTATTTGCTCAGGAAAGGATTTGTTAAAAAGAGGTACATGCTACATAGTAGGAAATTGAGAATCTATTGATTTCAAAAAGGATCCTTGGGTTCCATCCCTACCAAATTTCAAACCTTTTGTTTCATCCTTAAACCACCCAGAACTCATAAAATTTTCGGACTTGATAGAATATATATTCTACATTCACATGGAACTTAGAAAAGCTTAATGGCCTTTTCTCAGATCAATCTATTGGGAAATTCTAAAGATTCGCCTATCCCCAACCAAGCCTCAGGATTTTTTCAGCCTGGGCTCTTTCCAAATCTGGGAAATTCACGGCAAAATCTCAGCATACTTGTTTGAAAATGAGAATAGATTCCAACCAAGCCACTTGAGAAATCTATCCTTCTAAAAACTACTCTGGAAATCTAAGATCCGAGAACGCCATAAATTGATTATTTGGCGCATAGCGTGGAACATCCTCCCAATCAAACTCAAACTCAAATCATTTATACTTGATTTCGAAACCACATGCCCTCTTTGTAATTCGGCAGAAGAATCCACATCCTATATTTTTCTATCTTTCTCGCTGACTCGAGCGATATGGATGGTGTCAATGGTAAATTTTCGTCCCCCTCCGTTGCAAGATGAACATCACCAAATATGAACAACTCATCCTCAAAATAGTACTCTCAAATGGCTATCGTACATACTTTTCCCTCCATTCCGTAATGATCATGATCCTCAGTTGAGGCATCGTTATAAACTGTTTGCGACCACAATCATGGATAATATCTGGAGATGTCTAAACCTTATATATAGTGTTTCAAAAAGAGCAAATCAATACAGCTAAAATTGCCATCCAGATCAAGCAAGCCTATGAGTACTACCAAGCGGCCTATCCCCTGAGATCATTCCAAGTAACCTGGAAAAAGGAAGATTCAACCCCCCTCCTAATTGGCACCAAGTAAATTTTTATGCAGCGGTACACCATAACAGATCAATCCAAGCAGCAATTATCCGGAACTGCTAAGGAACTATAATAGCGGCCCAGACAATATTAGATATACATTTGGAATTAGAAGCAGCTGAAGCCACTGCAATACTCTTAGCTATCAATATGGCCATTCAAAACAAGTGAACTCACTTGATTTTTTAAGGAGATGCTGAATTGGCTCAATGACCATGAAGCGCGCCGTGATTGGTTATGCATAACCATTATAGATGAAGCTAGAGAGAAGCTAAAGTTACTTTCTTGTTGGGATTTTGTGAACGTTATTAGACTTGTAAATAGTCATGCCCATGATTTAGCCATATGGGCTGATGAAACCAACTCTTTTGGCCTCGTTCACCAATCATCCATATCTCTCTCTTTATCTTTGGATGAAGAAGGAACCAGAGGCACTCCTCTGTCCTATAATAGTTTTCTTTTGGAAAGATTTGAATCGACAAGGAAAAAATAACTTTGATTCAGTATCCTTTAATGATGTCAAGACCACATACCTATGCAAAATTTCTACTCGGTGGGCACATACCTATGCAAATAGGAGAGCGAATCTCGTCTTGCCTTAAAGGATATCTCATTGTCAATTATAACTTACTGAAATTTGACGTGCAAATTAAAAAACGTATGAGGCTATAATTCGTAATATCCACCACTCTAGGTATCTATCGCTAAAAGTGTGTATGTTAAGATTTTAGATTTGGCTACAAAAAACACTTAACTTTCAGCATCGTGCTCAAGCTTAAACTACCTTTCAACCGGATATTAGTGATTTAGGTCAATAATTATGTCTGCTTTTCTTTATTGTAAATTTCAAGTTTTAGTTTAATTAATATTACCATCTATTAGGCATAATAGATGTAGAGTAATATTAGAATATTCTAGATACATATGTATGATTAAAAACTGAATATATCTATTATGACTATTATGTAAACAATTTGCAATCTAATATGAGATTCTTTATGTAATCACTCCTACTATACTACCACGGATTTTTATTCTTTTGCCACTTATATGAAATCTTTAGAACGTAAGCAAAAAAGAGAAAAAGAAAAATATATGAAATAGTAATTCTATGATGTATGCATACTATCAATTAGGCAATAAAAGATTGAAGCAAACCTAACATTTCTGTTCGCGAGAATCCAAGTGTAATGACCCGAACTTTGGGAGTGGGTTAAAATGACTATCAGAGATCTTAAAAATAGATGGGCATTAAATTTGAGCAATGCTCGGGTATTAGTAAAGTATGGGAGCTTAAAACAAATTTGGGGCAAAAATGTAATTTTTAAAATTCTGGGGGAATTTCCGTAATTTTGGAAAACTTTGGGGGCATAACTGTAAGTTAATGTCTCACTCACAAAAAATAATAAAATGGGTGATAGTGTATGTTTTAATGACATCTAGTTAAATTAATGAAGATTAAAAAAAATTTGGGGCTTAAATGCAATTATGCAAAGTTGAGGGGTTATTTTGTAAATTATGAAAAGTGGCATTAGGTGTCAAATTTTGGAGAATTGATTACAAGATGGTGTCAGCTTCTCCTTGTTTACCTGATGACTAAGGGAATATAATTATAAACTAATGGATTTGGATAAAGTGGAAAGAAAAGTCGGGGAGGAAAATTAAAATAAACAAAACAGAGAGAATAGAAGAATAGAAGCAGAACAGAGAAAACAAAACAGAGCGGGAAGAACAAAAAGAAATAGAGAAGAAGAGAAAATTCGGTAGAAGAATCTGAGAAAGAGATAGAAAGAGATTGGGAAAGATTTTCAATTGGTAATCCCCTCATCATCAAGTGTAATTATTAGTTTAAATTTAGTGTGTGATTGTGTGTATTATGCAATGTAAGAGATGAGGGGCTTCAGCTGTGATTTCAGTGGGTAACTGTGGTGTTATTGTGTGTGTATGTGCGCGCGCGGGCGTGTGTGTATGTGTGCGTGTGATAATATGTAATTGAAGGTGATTTAGTGTGTGTTTAGGTGAAGAGTGTGTGTCTGGGACTGTGTGTGTGTGTGTGTGTGTGTGTGTGCACGCGCGCGCATGGTGTGTTCTTGGGTGTTTATGTTTAGGGTATGGAGGCTTATGGGTAATGGAACATGTTTGTGAAATTATGTATGTTGGATTGATGTTAGAATGGATGTGGGTAAGGTGTAGAAGTGAGAAAAAAATGGTGAATTGTGCGTTTGGGAATTGTGTGTGTGTAATGGGTCTCGACAAAACAATGAAGAAGACAAGTGTGTTTTAAGGTGAGTTAGTAGGTGTGTTGATTTGAACAGTGCTTGTAATTGTTGCTGGGGGGGGGGGGGTTATTTGGGGTAGTTTTTTTCACGAATTTTTATAAATAGCTAGGGCCATAATTTGACAAAGTGCGAAACTGTGACCCCATATTTGTACGAGACGCACTCTCTGGAATTTTTGGAGTCCACGAAGGATGTTAATTTAGGTTATCAATTAGGAGAAATTTTGGATTTATTTAACATAGTAAATAAAGTTATTTTAATCTAAAATTTTAGTAAAATCTTATTTTATTGATATGTTTCATCTTCTAAAATTTTGTGCCATTTTGAGGTCGATAGATATTTTTTCACGAAACCGACCTTTGATCGCTCTGCTCAGACATCGGTTTGGGATTTTCGGACGAAAAATCTCTTAAATATTTTTTAGTCCAAAAATGACTTCAGGATGTTTACAATAGTGTTTTAAAAGACTTTTGGGATTCTTTCGGTGCCGGTAACCCCCTAGGGGTATTTTGGTAATTTATCACCCCGATGGGGTATTTTGATAATTTTACCTAAAAAGGATATTTTGAGATAAATTCACATATAGTAAGGTTGGTTGAGTGATTTTAATTGTAGGAAGGCTGTTTTTGATGATTTAAGTGTAACAGGTAGTATTTTGGTATTTTACCACCCCGAAGGGGTATTTTGGTAATTTGACCTAAGAAAGATATTTTCGGGTAAAATTGTGTACGGTAAGGTTATTATAGTAATTTTACTTACGAGAAGACCATTTTGGTAATTTAAGTTCGAGAGGGGCATTTTGGTAATTTTACATACGCGGTGAAGAAGGTTCATTTTGGGAGTATGTGTGAGTCCGTATTATGTTATAATATTGTATTGTAGGCTATGTTCTAATGATTCGATTATTTCGTTTAGGTTAAAACTAAAGAGTTCCGGTTAGGATAATTTAGCTATAAATCCAGGTAAGGGATTCTATCTGAACCCTGGTTAAGGACGTCTGAACCCTTGTTTTCATAACTCGTAATCGTGAGTACTCATTTGATATACTTATGACTAATGTCAAATTCTGAATTATGCATTGATATCTGCATGTTATTGCCCAGAAAAATCCAATATTGAACCTGAATCAATTATTTGGAAATCTTGTGATGCTCGCCTGTATTGCATGCTGAGCAAATTTGATAATTTTTTGTATCCGTCCTTCAAAATTGTTGTGCCTAAATTCGATAACTATTCACAATTGTTTTACTTTTTCTTTGTGATTTTCTTCTGGAATTCCGAATGATGATTTATTTCGGTATGTTATGATTATTAAAATCCGATCTGATTTTGGTGAATTGAGCTTATGTTAATGCTCATTGATATTGTTAATTTTTCTGTGTTGACCTAGGTATTGGTTCTGTGGGGAGGCGGTATAAGGCTGGTTTGAATCCTGCAAGAAACGCATGCTAGTACCCAATGGGACTAGTAATTATTATGGTACATCATGCATGTGTACACTACCAACTTTGCCTGAGTGGCATCATAACCATCCAGGATCAACGTTGATTTTTTATTTTATTTGCACCATATGTACCATGATTGTTACGGAAATGACTAAGAAAGGATTATCTCAAATGGTTTGAAATCCCTCGAGAAATCTTTGTTGTATTTTGGAAATGATGACTTTGGAAATGATCTTTTATTGATCGCTTTAGAACCCGTCGTGATTGTATTTGTCTATTTTGGTATTTATTTATGATGAATTTTGATCATTTTGGAAATCATTGAGTTTTTGATCGTTTGAAGTGTTTTAGAAATCATCGTCGGTTGGATTCTTTGGAATCGTTTTGTAGTCCTTGTATGACCTTACTGAACTCTCAAAAGCTCACCCTTCGTTTGACTCCCTTCTGCAGGTGATGATCTGCCGTAGCATGTTCGGGAATGGGTTAGAGTCTGTGTGAGATTTCGGTGGGCCCACCACTACTATATAGTAAGACCCATGTATGGGTTGGTACGATTAATTTCTTCTTTGCAATTTGAATTGGAAAGGACCTACGCTGTAATAGTTTAAGCTAAGTAGTTGTAATCTAGTATTTTTGAGAAATCTGAGTCGGTGTTGAATTAGATGATTTAGAGTATGTGTTAGTGAACATATTTGACAGGTTTGATATGATCAAGTAGGTTAATGTTCCGGGAGTTCGGGACCGCGGAGCTTCGGATTTCAGGGGAGCTCCGCAAGTACGACAATCTGTATGAGTAGATTGTATATATGGTCAAAGGCATGTAAGATGCTTTTCATGGTTCTTAGTGTTATTCATGGTTCTTAGTGTTGTTAGTAGATTTTAGTATAATGCTGGTTAATATTAGTTTGTCTGTTACAGGACGTGGAATTACCTATTAGCAATAAGTTATAAAGCTAATTAGCATGTAATTATAAGGAAAACATTTAGGTGATATTGTTGGATTGACAAAAGACACTAACCTGTTTTTAGAAAGTGAAAAGATAATAAAATCCATGTATTGAAAGTATATGTTGCTCCGATGTGCATATAGGCAATAAAAAATTGCAAAACTGAATGCCTTAGAGCCTCTTATATTTTGCTTCTCTGCTCTCCGTTTGTTGCTTTAAAACCTTCACATTTCACTATTGTTGCTAAAAGTTATGAAAGAATGGCCATGAAGTGATTGTAAAGATTCTTCCAAAACATTTGTAAGTTATATGTTTAAAGTGTTTACAAATTTTTACTATCGGCTTTCATGGATTAATTTTAGGGGATTAACAAATATGTTAGGTTCACAAAACGCACTAATATGGATTGCTTGAAGGAAAGAGAATGATGAACTCAATTGATCAAAAGAAATGGGAAGGTAGGCTCAAGGCTTGAGTGATCATATCAAGTGTTTATAACATTTTAAAAGTAAACATGTTGACACCTTGATCAAATACTCTACTTGCAGTCCATAATGTCACTTACGTTCTAGCTAACTTTTGGAATAACATAATGTAAAGTATGTTATGTAGAGACTATTTATCTATTGTACTTGGTGGGTCATCATGTTATTAACTATTGATTTATTGCTATATATATATATCTAATTGCAGTGTCTGTCATACATTTCCTTCCAGAATAATAAAAAAAGGCTTAGAAATCCGAGAGATTTAAAATAGAATAGCATTTGCTCTATTGCGATTGCTAAAAGTAACTTTGGACAAAATTTATGTTTTCGTAAGCTTTTCTGTAAGTTTTTTTGTGATGTCGTGCATTAATCTTTTAAATCTAACATGTTGCACTTGGTTTAGAACCGATCCTTTCTTAAATTAAATTACAATAAGTAATTGAATTTGATTAGGAAATAAGTAGTTACAATCAGAATAATTTTGGAAAACAGAAAGAATGTAAGGAAAATGAGATCTAAGACAAATTTTACCTCCATTACGAATATTACAACTTTTAATGCTAGCAAAAAATGGAGGTAGAAGTGGCATTGGAAGTAAAGTTTCAATTGATATTGCGCATGTCAATGGTACTATATTTTTGGTAATGGTGGTTGTTGTGGCTTGAGGTAGTGGTGGTTGACTGCAACAATGTTACGTGTACATGCAAGTGGGAACACAACGAATGTGGTGGTGGTGGTGGTTGTAGTAGCAGTGGCGACGACCGCAAAGATGGTAGTAGCGATAATGGTTGGTAACGATAATGGAGGTTATGGTAACGAAAATGGTAGCACTAAAGTCTTGGTGTGTTACTATAAGATAGTCAGACAATTAATGTTGAGAACACTAATGAAACCAATGGTCAATCAGATTAACCAATGACGATTCGAGGTTAGTTCTTCGACAAAACTTACACGCCGTAAAAAAGCTATCGTAGGACTAGGAATTCTTAGTGCTTTCACTAGAGAAACTTCTCTCCCGATCATGTTTTGGTACCCATGCATGTACAATCATCTTAAAGTTATATTTGCTTAAGAGGTCGTTTTTCAGGTTTGAACAATTTCTTAATGGTATGAATTGATCTAAAAAGCACATGTAATACCGTAGTTCTGATGAAAGAACATATAAGGTATGACTAGATATATGTGGATTTGCCAATAATTATATACTCAAAAGAAAGAGAAAAAGTGCAAGTAAATCAGCAACCTCTTTCACTAAGCTCACATCCTTTTGTCACTAAAAGAGACTATTAGACCTATCATTATATATAGTGTGCAAATATTCTTTACTAGATTCTGGTGCACAAAAACAGAATTTTGATGATATTTGTCATACATCCATCTTTTTCCTTAATAGTAGTTTTAGATGATAAAATGGTATATAATCAAAGTTTGGGCTTAAAGGTTCTCTTTATTTTGTTGTGATTCTTATATATTAGGAAGTTGACTAATTTATTGGAGAAACTTGCATACATGAGTAATGTCAACTATTACGTTTTAGATGTATCAATAAAATAGCTCATTCACTACAAGAAAAAAAGGCTTTTAGCGACAGGGAAATCCGTCGCTAAAAGCCTTTATTCCGTCGCTAAAACAATTAGCGACGGATTCACCGTCGCTAAAAGTCACTCGTATAAAAGCCCGGCAGTAATAGTTTAGCGACGGAATTTTGAACTCCGTCGCTAAATATGTAATTTTTTGCGACGGATTGATTTTTAATTAGCGACGGATATTCCGTCGCTAATTATATTTTTAGTATTTTAATTTATTTTCTTTTTTATAAAATTAGCGATGGAATAAATTTTTAGCGACGGAATATTCTGTCGCTAAAAAGCTTATTTAGCGACGGATTTAATCCGTCGCCAAAAATCAATTTTTTTTTGAATTTTTTTTTTATTTTTCAATTATCCAGACATGTAATACAATTTTCATTTCTCAACAACAACGCACAATAATCAATACAGAAAGAAATATATATAATCAATTATAAAAAAATATTTCAATATAAAAAAAACTCATATGTACAAGCCGGGAACCGAATACAGCCGGTTAGGGGAGGGGAGAAGAGTACAAGCCGGGCGCGGGGGGCAGGGGGGGGAAAGCTAGGAACGGGCACGGGAAGGGGCTCATCAGGGGTCGCCGAGTCCCGGATCTGGATCCTGCTGATTCGGGGCCGGCTCGGCATGTCCAGCAGTGCCCTGCTCCCTGATTATCCTCACCGCCACTGTAGCAATGCGCTGGATCTCCTCGTTGTCCAACTAACGCTGAGGAGCCGGTGTCTGTGGAGGGGCAGCAGGGGGTGAGGACGCTCCTATCACGGCCGATTCACGACCTCCGGCGTATCCAACCATCCCTTCAACCCCCCAGTACTCGCAGTTGTACTAGTGGACACTGATGGCTGTCCGGATTGCTGCTCGGACCCCCTTAGCTGTTCATACGAGGCCTGCAAAAATAGTGATTTAACGATATGTTAGGGCATTAATTAACGAAACGGACATTGAGGATAGAAAGACAAAACATTAACAACTTAAATAAATTGACTCACATCGATCCGCCGGGCAATATCTGAAATATAGTCGCCCGCCCGGTGTGCCTCGTCCTTGTCCTTCTTCCGCACGTGCGTCTGATTATAGGTCAGAGCTATGACCTCATCCTCCTCCAGATCCGGGTGCTCGACCGCGTTCATGTGTCGGACGATGTCGTGTGGCACCGATCCCCCGTGTGCGTCGGATCTCTGTTCTGTCTGTTCTCGGCCCCGCTCTTACTCTTGGCGTCCCAGCCTGGATCCGCAGCCCACCGATCTATCATCTCCCCCCATACACGGTGAGATATCCAATGTGGGGGATATCTCGTCATCTCCGTCATCGGGGCACCCTCGGGCAGCAGCTTCTTTGCCCGGTCCCGTGCGTCGTGGAGCCATCGGCGGTAATTCTTGCCGATGTAGGCAAAGAAGGCCTGCTGCCCCAGTGCCTGCTGCTGAGGCGTGTCAAACGTAAACCCCTCATGTAAGGCATTCAATAACACAAATTATGACCAGAAAACAAACTGTAATTAAACATTTACTAACGCTGAAAAAAATACTTCACCGTACCAGCCACTCCTCCCATAGGGCCTCCCTCGCAGCGGCATCCCAGTCCTTCCAGTACAGGCGTGGCTCGAAGAATCGGCCCTTCACAAGAACGCCGATCTTCGTCCTCGCCAGATTCTCCAGGATCCTGCCAAAGAAGTAAATAAATTAATTAATACAGTTCAAATATAAATTAACACCCCAAAATTTTAAATTTAAGGCATGAGGTGATATTTTTAGTACTTACAGGCCCTCCTGCGTGAGCGTAACTCTCTGTTTACGCTGGGTGTCGGACCACGACCTCGTCGAGATCCTACAAAACACAAACATTAATACAGTTCAAATATACTTTAAATATAAGGCTAGCGAAAATGTACTAAACACCGTTATAAACTATACCTGAGGTAGAACCCACGGAAGATGGAGAATGCACGCGCGTGTGGGATGAATCTGCGTCGGGCTGGGGCGATGGCTGGGGCTGGAGCTGGAGCTGGAGCTGAAGCTGGAGCTGGAGCTGGGGCTGGGGCCCCATCTGCTGTCCGCGATCACTCTGTGCCTCGTCATCAGTAGGCAATGACGAGGTGGGACCCACCGGGGAGGAAGCAGCTCGGCGTCCAGCCCGGCCACGAATAGCCCGTATCCTATCCATATCTGACTTCATATAGATTATATACAAAGACATTAACACGTGAAAAACAATAATTTGGCATAAATCATCATCGGCACTATATATATATATATATATGAACGGATGTGCAAAAACACATCAATAAACACCAAGTTCTAAAATGTTACTACATTTTTCCCGTGATGTTACAACATTACAAGTCAATCATTTTCAGTTTGCGAATCATCTTCATCACTTTCCTCGTCGCCCTCTTCTTCGTGGGACTCGTCGTCCTCTTCACTCAGTAAACTCGGTCACATCATCTCCAACACTTTCCACGTCTTCCGCGTCATCATCTACGACTTCTTCTCCTACAAGAAGTGTTGTTGGAAGAGGAAGATCGTCCTCCTCGTTGTTGACCTCAACAGGGAACAAGACACGTGGTTGGTCGGCTTGAAAGGAGTCTAGCTCACTGTCATATGTCACGGGCAATTTCTTGGACTTGATAGTTGTATACCAATGAGATTTGGGATTGGCGACGTCCTCCGCGTAAAAGACTTGTACAGCTTGACTAGCAAACACAAAGGGCTCGTCTGATGCAAGTCTTGACTTGACATTGACATCTACAATCCCTTGAGAGCTAACACGGATTCCTCTACTGCATGTGACATCGAACCACGTACACTTGAACATTACCAGGCGGTTTTGGGAACCCAGATATGTTAGCTCAACAATCTCATCTAGCTCTCCGTAAAAGTCCATGCAATTCTCGGCATAACAGTCGCCGTTGACCAAGACTCCACTGTTTTGGGTTTGTTTTGTTCGGTCATCATCTTTTACGTTAAACCTAAACCCGTTGATGATATAGCCTCCGTAACAGGATGTTTGTTTGTTAGGGCCTTCGGCTAGTAATTTCAAGCAGGAGGCCACTGGTCTATCCATTGACTGAACCTATTGTAGATGACGGTAAAAATTAAGGATAAATCAGTATACTAATTGGCCACAGAACTGTATATAACACATAATATAATTTCGTTAAACAATCTTACACGGATTTTGAACCACTGTACAAATTGTGATTTCCGATGAGATTCAAGTCCAGCGGGATCAGTGATTAAAGATTCCGCATCGAACTCACTGCAAACCAATATAGTTGACTCGCTTAACACACACTTTCAATTATGTACAGCAATGTAAGTGAATTAAGACTTTAACTTACTCAACGAATGCCGAAACTTCATCGCAATTTAGAAGGGCATATATTGTTGCAGCACTGTACTCTTCATCCGTTAGCCATCGAGTATACGTTCGGCCGAACGGACTACCTGACTGCTTGAATATTGACAATTGCCCTTCCAAATTTGTGCTTGCTCCGGGGTCATTTCGGCCTAGTTGATTTAACCTTGTACCAACATCAGGCCCAAAATATTGACTACAAAAGTTTACAAGTTCTTCCATTACGTAAGCCTCCGCAATTGAGCCCTCAACCCGAGCCTTATTACGGACTTTTTTCTTTAAATGGAACATGAACCTAGAAGTTTAGCGAATCGAGTTAGGTGGAATATCAATGATAACAGATGTCGCATTAAGTGTAAACGAACAACTGTAACAATTTAAGGATTACCTCTCGAAGGGATACATCCACCGATATTGCACGGGTCCACCCATCTTAGCTTCATATGCCAAGTGAACAGGCAGATGCTCCATTGAATCAAAGAACGAAGGTGGGAAGATTTTCTCCAGCTTGCAAATCGTCACCACAATGTTCTTCTCAAGCATTTCCATGTTACTCACCCGGATCGTAGAAGAGCATATATCTCGAAAGAAATGAGATAATTCAGTCAAAGTCTCGCAAACAACCCGTGGCAACAGTCCCCGGAAGGCAATAGGAATGAATCTCTCCATGAATCGTGGCAGTCGTGACTCTTCATCCCTTGGAACTTGCATTCCGATACATTGCAACAACGAGATATGTTGGACGCAAACCCATCCGGAAGCTTCAAATTCTTAACCTACTGACAGACCTTCTCCACTTGTTTCTTGTCTAGACAGTAAGGTGCTTTCGGAAGTATGGTCCTCCCACTGACTGTCCGAGGATGCAATTCACGGCGTACACCCAACTGTTGTAGATCCCTTCTCGCTTTAAAGTGATCTTTCGATTTACCCTTGACATTCATCAATGTGTTGAACACATTATCAAAAACGTTCTTCTCAATATGCATCACATCCATGTTGTTTCGGATAACGAGCGTCCTCCAGTAGATCCCTTCTCGCTTTAAGGTGATCTTTCGATTTGCCCTTTGTCCGGTTTGTACCTCGAATGATCACATACTGGACACCGTGACAAATCCTTATTTTCTTTCCAGAATAATACACAATCGTTATTGCACGCATCTATCCGGTCATAGCTCAACCCAAGTTTCTTCATCATCTTCTTCGCGTCATAGTACGACGACGGTAGCTTTTCACTTTCGGGCAGTATTTTTTTGATTAAGGTAACAAACTCGTTAAAACCTTTCTCATTCAGCCCGTGGTCTAATTTCAACTGTAATAACCTACTAACCGCAGACAGCCGTGTGTGTTTCGAAGCTCCATCCCACAGCGGCTCTTCCGCAGCTCTCAACAACTCATAAAACTGATGAGCCCCCTCGTTCGGCGGTTGTGGACTGTCGTTACCCCAGTCAACATTAGCATGCCCAGCATCCATAATCATATCTCGGTAATCATATCGGGCCTCCTCCCTAACTTCAGTTTGACTAGCCGGGTTGGACGACAATACTATCGTTTCCCCGTGCTGCGTCCACCTTGTGTATCCACCCATAAAACCGTACCGACGAAGATGCCATTTTACTTCAATTCTTTTTCTCCAGTGCAATAACTCACATCTGTCGCACGTACACCTTATCTTATCAAGGTCAACATGTGCAGGATGCGCATAAGCGAAGTCGAGAAATTCGTCAACGCGACACTCAAAATCTTCAGCATTCTTCCTTTTCATCCAACTTCGATCGACTGACATGACGACTGAATTATCGTACTGTATACCACCTTCAATAATGACCAGTGATTAGGCATTGCCGATGTAAATATGAATGCATGAATGTTACAACATGTCTACATATTTCCCCTCCACTCTTAAACAGGTAGTGGTCCTATCCCATTCAGAAAAGTACATGTTTATAAAACAGTGAATAACTCATGCTTAGTCCCACGTCTGTGGAAAATTCGGCAGCACCTCCCCGCATTTCTCCAAGTACACGACATCGATTAGGTGTTCTAACATTCATCTAACCTTGCTCAGGAAGGTTTGACGGATGTTAGATCACCAGATCTGTATGCACCCGGAGAAACACAAGAGAATGTGTACCAAATATCCATGACATAGAACACAAAGCATGAGTCAAAACACTATTTTATAAACAATTAGCTTTTCCAAATTGTCCAAACTGGACATCCAAAGGCTCATTACAAGGCATTACTTTGTAATGAGTACCTTTGAACGGGAACTAAGGGTTTCTATGCATGCATGCGTTCAGAAATTGATAAGATATGCAAGAATCTTTCCGAAATATCAAAACTGCAGAAAGATCGTTACATGTGTTACCAATTCCACATTAAATAGAATTCGTTGGCAACGAGTTGAACCATCTCGTTGCCAATGGACTTCTCAAAACAACAACTAATATAAAGAAGGCAGGGTTTGTAAAAAATGAGTAATTGAACCATCTCTGGGCAACATGGAGTAATTATTGGATGTACAAGGGCTAATTAGGGCTAACTGAGTTATTAGGGTTAATTACGAGTATTAATTATAGCTGATTATGGTTGATTAGGACTAATTAGGGTTATTTAGTCCTAATTAGGGTTTAATTGTGCCGAGTAGTGCTGATTAGTCCTAATTAGGCTTAATTGGGTTATGTTAGGGCTAATTAATGTTAATGAGGGCTAGTTTCAGATAATTATAGCTGATTAGGGTTGATTAGGACTAATTAGGGTTATTTAGTCCTAATTAGGGTTTAATTGTGCCGAGTAGTGCTGATTAGTCCTAATTAGGGCTAATTAGGCTTAATTGGGTTATGTTACAACTAATTAATGTTAATGAGGGCTAGTTTTGGATAATTATAGCTAATTAGGGTTGATTAGGACTAATTAGGGTTATTTAGTCCTAATTAGGGTTTTAATGGTGCCGAGTAGTGTTGATTAGTCCTAACTAGCGCTAATTAGGCTTAATTGAGTTATGTTAGGGCTAGTTAATGTTAATGAGGGTTTTCGGATAATTATAGCTAATTAGGGTTGATTAAGACTAATTAGGGTTATTTAGTCCTAATTAAGGTTTTAATGGTGCCGAGTAGTATTGATTAGTCCTAACTAGCGCTAATTAGGCTTAATTGGGTTATGTTAGTGCAAATTACGACTAATTAGGCTAACTATAATCAATATGCGCATAATTGGGTTCATTTGGGCTAATTTGGGGTAGTTACAGCTAATTTGATTTTCATTAGGTTCTTAGGGTTAATTAAAACTAATTAGGCTCGTTAGTCCTAAAAGTGAAATATTGATTTACTAAAATATTGTTAATCAGAACTAATTAGGTCTAATTATAGCCAATGCTGGAGCCACAATGAGATTTCAGGGGGTGCATGCTAAAAATGTCGCATTAACCTAACTAACCTAAATTTAATGCACATTCAACAATCTCAATTCCGCACCTCATATAGGGTGTCGATATGCTGTCCGATACGTGTCTGACACCTCCGGACACATGTCCGACACATACCGACACGTGTCCGACGCCTCCGGACACGTGTCCGACGCCCACCGGACACGTGTCCGACGCCCACCGACACGCACCTCCAGACACATCGACATACGTTAATTTGGTCTGTGTCTGCGCTAACTAATAGTTATCTCAATCCAATTGGGTCCCATCCTCCGTCAACAATCTCAATTCTGAATTATCAAATGCTCAATGATATAATAATTAACAAAAATCTCCAATTGGGTCCCATCCTCCGTCAATAATCTCAATATCTCAAATGCTCAATGCACAATTAACAATCTAAAATCATCAATTAACAACCTAAAATCATCAATTAATAATCGCAATTACTTCAAATGCACAACTAATAACCTAAAATCATCAATTAACAACCTAAAATCATCGATCAATAATCACAATTCTCAAATGCACAATTAACAACCTAAAATTATCAAACAAATTATCAATGTTCAAATGTAAAAAAATTGTTCAAAATACACATATCTGATGCGCTTGAATTATTTCAATTTAGGTTTCGATTGTATCAGAACATTCAATTTAGGGTGCAATTAGGGGATAAATTAGTTTAATTTAGGATTCGATTCGATTAGGGCATTCAATTTAGGATTTTTATTATGGTTTAATTACTTCAATTTAGGGTTCTATTAGTTCAATTTAGGATTCGGTTGAATTAGGGCATTAAATTTAGGGTTCAATTAGTTCAATTTAGGGTTCGTTGGATTAAGGCATTCAATTTAGGGTTCAATTAGGGGTTCAATTAGTTTAATTTAGGATTCGATTCGATTAGGGCATTCAATTTAGGGTTTAATTAGGGTTCAATTACTTCAATTTAGTGGTCGGTTGAATTGGGATATTCAATTAGGGGGTTCAATTTAGGGTTCGGTTGGATTAGGGCATTCAATTAGGGGTTCTATAGTTTACTTTAGGGTTCGATTCGATTAAGACATTCAATTTAGGGTTTAAAGATAAATACTATGAACTTTCAGGACTGTCTTTGTTGATGTTCGGGTAGTACGATAAGTGCTATATCATGTAGGATTGTAGTGAAATTAGAAATGAACTTCATATCTAAAGTTGCACATAATTTAGTTTTCGCTGTAACTTGTATTGATTTTACCAATTACGACCTAGCACTCAGTGCCCGTAAGAGATTGTCAAATGTGCCTGGGCCAGTGACCCTCGAGCCCATTAGGCCCGTAGCAGGTTCGGGCGGGACCAATTGAAATGAATATACTTTCTAGCTTGAATCCGCAAGCAATTAATTATAATGGCTTGGACGCTAAAGGTAATTGTTCAATGCCATTTGATCCCGGAAACACCTCATAAATTTAGCAAGTTTTCTAATTAACAAACGTGGATGATTATCATAAAGAGATTCCCAGCATATCATAAGATTTCCGTTCTTGAAATAGTGTAGTATTGTGCAGAAGTTTATGGGTTAAAATTTGAGAAAAATCATAAAGCACGATACAAGTTTAGCATTTGAATCTGTAAAACTTGGAGCCAGGGGACTGCTTCCCTGTTAAGATCAGCGTGTGTTTTGAGTAGAAAAAACTAGTAAGTAGTGGACAAAGTAATTAACAAGTTTAGTATTTGAATAAAAATGGTTGTTCATGGCCTTTTTTCTTTTGAGCATTTTTTTTAATTGATAAGAAAGCTATCAAATACAAGCCAAGTACGTAAGCGGCCATGTTGTTAACTTGCTTAAGGTTCGTTTTTTTTTTTAATGTTTAGAACTGTAATTCAATATGGTTCATCGGTACGGGAAATCGACCTTGAGGTTCCTACTTCTACCATCCATAAGGGTTGCTTAAAATTCGTTAAAACTTGCTTTTTACAAGTAAAATAAAATAAAATTCATTCTCTTTAAAAAATTCTTCTCTCTAGCACCAAAGCCTATCGATTCGTCTTCACAAAACTTTCACAAACATAGGATTACAGCATGCTTAACTTTAAAAATCTTCATAAACGTGTATAAAGTGTTAACATAAATGCCTTCTAAAAAGTATAATTGCACCTAAACTAGTAAAATTCGACGCCTTCAAGCATGCAAGCTCCATTATTACAGTTACCTCATTGGAAAGACACTTTAATCCTACTCCTAATTCAAATGCAACCATTCAAGCATTGCTTAGAAAAACAAGCTCCAATGCAACGGAATCTAAATTGTAAAACTACTTTGGAACCACTTAAACTAAGATAAAATTTGAATAAAACCCAACACTTCTCATTTGACTCATTGAGTCACACAAATATTTGAATGGAGGACTCAATTAGCGACGAAGAACACCACATTTGAGCCAACCCCGTGATGGTTGGATGCTAAGATTACGCACAAACCACTCCATGATTGCAAACTTGGATCTTCATATCCATAATTCGAAAGCAAATAATTGTGACTTGGATCAAAACATCCGCAATAATGAAACTAAAATCATCGCATGCTGTCACAAACTAAAATCATCGCATGCTGTCACAAAATCATCGCATGAAATTACGTTAAGGTTAGATGTACCATACCTCTAGTCTTTTAAGATGGGCGGCGCGGCAGTGGTGGCGGCGGTCCTTCGGTTTTGAAGATGGGCGGCAGTGGCGGCGTCGGTGGCGGTGGTAGGCTATATTCCGTCGGGGGCTAGGTTGCCGGGGATGGCGACGGAGGAAAAATCGCCGGAGAGAGAGAAAGAGCAACGGGAGAAAGAAATACAGAAGGGGATCTGATCTTTTTAAGGCCTTTACCGACGGAACACACCCGTCGGTAAAAGTCCGTCGGCAAAATCCTACTTTCACCGACGGGTATTTTTACCGACGGAATTATTCCGTCGTTAAATATTTTTACCGACGGTTGTTTCCGTCTCTGAAAAGACTTTTAGCGACGGAATTTCGTCCGTCGCTAATTCCCTCTTTTCTTGTAGTGATTTGCCTCTAAAAGGTCAGGTGGCCTTATGGGTCCAAATAATTATGGGGAACAAAAGAAGAAATTGATAACCAATAAATAATACTCAGTAAATAATTTTTTGCAATCTTCCAGTCTTGTCCCTCAAAATTGACGGTGTTAGCATTTTTTGGGAATTAGAAACCAAAGTGGAAACATAAGCATCAGGTAAAGGTTCAAACCCCAAACTTAAACAAGTCAAATTTTAAGGACTTTACAAAGTCAAGCCTAACCTTAAGGAACCACTTTTGCAATTAGCCCTATACTTAAGGGTTAGTGAAAGAAATTAGGCAAAAAAGTAATAAATACTTTTTTCTTTTTCTGACATTGCATAGTTGTATATGTGTGCATCATAAAAATTGAATTAATAAAGTCCTTTTCTTTTTCTGGTAGAAGTTAATTAACTGATGAGAAAATAAAATGAAATTACAATAAGTATGCACGTGACTTAAAACAAAAAAGTACTAATTGCAAAACAATCTGGGTTTCTCGGTAAGGTCCCCCACTTGTTCCGGTTGAAAAAGTTACAAAAAAATTAGATTCAAACGAGTGCAACAAATTCTATCTACAATAGTTCAAAATATCAAGAGCTTTTTGAGATCTTGATTGGATTTAATTTGTCTTCTTGACACTAGAGTAGAAAATTAATGTTATCTTATTTGTCAGATAATTTTTTTTTTTATGAACGGAAAATTATTTTTAAATTAATTAGTACTTCTAATAATTGATAGATCTTCAATCTCTAATTATCCATAAAAGTGAAAAAAACAATTGTGCATTTAGCCGAGTGAGTAAACTTAATTAACACTTCTGAAACCTCGAGGATGGGGACCAATACACACCCTTTCCGGCTGAAGTCAACTTTTTTCATTAAGAATGTGTTTAGATAAGGTAATTGAAATGATAATTTTACTTTTATAGAGTGAAAATACAACTATTGTTTGGATTGTGGAAAGATGAATTTATCAAATTTCAGGAGGAATTTGAAAATGTGATATGCTATGCTAAATCCCCTCCAGAAATAACTAGTCCATCTTAATTTTTTGTCAAGTCCCTTCTACAAATGTAGCTGCCTTTTAAAAAAATTAACTCCTTTTTATATCCGTAATTTTAGCTAACTTCTTCCATAAAAAAATGAGGCTTTCTTTCATTAATTTGTACCCATACACCATCTAATTTTCTGGGTTCAATTTTTCAGATGTATATCCACATTAGAAATTACTCCCTTCTAAAAAATGGCCCGAACATTGAATTTGCAAATTCATAAGTTTTTAAATCAGTAAATTTAAAATTGAACGTATTTTGAAAGGAAAGGTATTTTGAAATTATTCGTCCAGACATACTCTAAAGTGTTGAAACTTGAAAGAGTTACTTAAAGTAGCAACAGGAGATAGAATTTAAAATTTTCAATCCATAATTTAACCAGTTCACTCCAATTTTGTGGCCACAAGTTGACAAAATGACATTTAAAAGAGTAATTAAAGATCAAATGGGCTATTTAATTTAGGAGTGAGATTATCATTTCCCAAAATTTTAGCCACACTAGTTTAACTATCTATCCCTAGAGAAGTTGGTGTCTCAGATAATTATGAATCCATAATGAGAATGTTGAAGTCCATCTAAAAAAATTAGATGTGCAGTGAAGAATTCATAATTAGTATGTTGAATTTGGACGCTATCAAATTACTCTTCATTCTTTCTTAATTCAACTTCCACGAATCATATTTATATCTACACTACTTATTAAGAAAAAGCATGATTTGCTATAACACCTTTGTAGTGTTACATAACTATCAATCTATAATAATGACAAGTGGCATTCCAATAAATTTTTTAAAAAGTAAAACAAAAATAAAAATCTCCATTGGTAAATATAGTTAAAAAAATTTAAAGGCCAAGTTTGATACGTTAATAATATTTTGCTAACTTATTTTTTGACACGTATGGCTAACTTATTTTTCTGTTGTTTAAGATTTATTTTACTGAATATAACAACAAACGTATACGTGATGTTTGGATTTTTTTTTTAACGACTCGTTTATTTGGTAATGACATAACTTGTGATATAACTTGAACCGAGATCCTTCCAAAGTCCAATCTAGTGCATAAATTGGGGTCCATGTTTATAGATTGTGAAGCTCTAAAACAAGAAACAGGGATGTGTATCCTTTGATGTAGCCTTAGTTACAGCAAAGGTGCTATAGGAGAAATCATGGTCGTCCATCTCAATACAGCGGGTATTAAAAGGCCATGTCGGCAGGTACCTAAGACGTGCTGCTTTGCAATGTCGGAGCAGAACCCCGTTCCGTTACCACTTCTCCTCTCCTTACTTTGACGCTTAATGGCTCAGTTGAGAAATCTTTTACTAATTGCCACCATCGGATGCCAATAGACCATCACAAAGATACAAGCCGCAACAATAGTCATCCATTTCGATGACAGGAACTTACCAAATCAGCCATTCATGTACTATAGTGAACCACCAGAAATGAATTTTGCCTTAAGTTCTTAATTTTGGAGTATGGACGAACTTCAAATCTCTTGTTTATGAATACGAAATAACAGATTAAACGCGGATTGAAGTTGCTTTTGATTGTGACCTTTGGTCGTTGCCTGCACATGGAGATCATAACTTGAAATAACTGATCCAATGCAGATTGAAGGTGTTTTTCATATCGACATCCTTGGTCGTTGCCCGCACACAGAGATTCGTAACTTTTCTTTGCTTTTGATCACGATTCTCATCCAAATTGCAGTCATTGTCGCAGATTGAAGGTGCTCCCATGGCAGATTAAAAGCAAAGGGGGAGGAGCGAGAGACAAGAGCTAGAGAAGAAAGGAAAGAGGTAGCAGTCTCTTGTGACGCCGTTAGCCTAGATTATCATCCTTTTGGCATTTGGTATCTTTTATATGCTCCATGATGTGACTTTTTAACAGCGATTAGATCGAGATGGATGGCCACGATTTTTCTTACAGCACCTCAGTTGTAGCCCTAGCTACAGCAGAGGATCCACATCCAAGAAACAGTAGTGTCTGGGTCTAAACTAGAGACAACCCATTTCATTTATTTCCGATTCTAGCCGAACTTTTACATTTTTGTCCAGTTGGATACTCTTTATTTATGGACTAAAACATTTATGAGTAAGAAGACTATCAGATGCAGCAAATATTTGTTGCAAAAGGAAACATAAGATGTTGGAAATCCCAAATGGCCTCCCATGATCACTCCCACAATAGTGTAGATAGATTTCGGTAATCTCGGCTTCAAGGTAAATGAAATCATTCCAATAATCTTTTGAATAGTCAAGATGCACGTGACACGATAAAAATGATCGTACGGCTACATATATCTTCATTTATTTGCTAGAACGAGGATGGAAATTTTTTTCGTGCGTACCTCCATACAACGGCTTAGACTGTCATGTATCTCATGCATTAAAGCTAGAACTAAATTTCGGTAAAAAAAATTTGGCTGCTATGCGGGTTTTAGGAAGATGATTAAAATTTTCGATATAACGACAATTAATGATCGTAGAATATTTTTACTGACTTTTATTTAGTAACACAAAAAATTGCTATTAAGAATTTGTAGCTGGAAGTGTTAACATAAATTTTACTAATTATATTTCTAGCGTCTATTAATTGTCGCTATATAGGTGTAGTTAGCTATCTTCCAACAACCACGGTAGCGATCAAAATTTTTCCAACCTCACTTCCTTTTGAGCCAGATAAAATTGATGCTAAAGCCTCTAACTATTTGGCGACAATTACAAAGTTGGAAACATTTTCGTCAAAAGTTAAGCCATTAATGAGCTCTAGTGACGATTTGTTGCAACTGAATATGTACAAATACTTCGAAAAAGTAGAACGCTAATATAATGTAACATTTGTCACCGGCATGTCTCTGATAAAAGTCCTAAGTATTTTGACAATAACTAGAAGAGCAGAAATAAACTTTTGCCTTCCTAGAATAAGCCAAAGATTTGTCCGATGGAGTACTTTTCTCTTTCATGTTGTGTATGATAGAGTTGTCAAACGGGCCGGGCGGCCCGCGGGCTGGCCCGACCCGGCCCGGTTCTGGCCCGGGCTGGCCCGGCCCCGTCCGTGAACAGTAGCGGCCCTGCACAAGCGGGCTTGGGGCCTGGGCCTGGACCAGGCCTTCATATTCTGCGAAAAAGCCCGGCCCGGCCCGGCCCGAAAATGGCCCGGGTTTGGCCCGGCCCGGTTTTGGCCCGGACTTGGCCCGGTTCTGGCCCGGGCTTGGCCCGGTTCTGCGGCCCAGTTTTTGGGGCATGAATCCTTGGCATCATGCTTCATGTTTGGGTGTGTCCCACGTTTGAAAAGGTTCTGTCAACTTGCCATTAACATTTCTTGCATTTTCATTTTGGTTACTGTCCTGTTCTTTTTTGTTGAGCCCAAAATGACTTTGAGTCATCTGACTTTCTTGTGTTCATGACTCATGTAGGTGTTGGATCTTGGCTTCTCATTTCTCACGAGAGCCACCAACCCTTCTTTATTTATTTGTGTGCCTATCTGCATATCTCTCTCTCTCCTACTCATACTGAAATTCTTCTTGCTATTTATACCCAAAGCTGTAAATCTTGTTCCTGACCAATTCCGAGATTTTCTGGTGACTTGCTATTTTCATGTTTACTTCAAAATGGGTTCATAAGATTAGTGGATAAGACATCCAATTTTTTTTAGTTTCTTGGGTTGGAGTCCATTTAGGATTCAACCACCTACATTGCCATTCTTTGACTACACCATTTTCCACACAACCCCATATTTCAAGATTTCAACCTCTTTCAGCAGCAAAAGCTTAAGAGCCCAAATTCTACTCAAGAATAAGCCACTGCTGGTTCAAGTCGTGTACCGGTATCTAGCTAACCATATGTTATTACCATCTTTGAATGTTTGCCTTTTTGGTCCCCTGTTTAAACAGTTTCTCTGTTTGGAAATAATCTCACAATGTATATGGCAATATTTCCTTTTGGACTCAACTTTTGGGATTAAGGTATCGATATCTAAGAACGAACAAATAAAAGCATGTAGTCACCAATTCTTGGGATTAAGGTATCGATATTTAAAAGGAAATACTCATGTAGTCACCAATTCTTTTTTCCCAATTCAAGATAAATTCATGAGGAAGTGGTATCTCTAATAAAACAACATTATGAGTAAAGAGGGATAATTATAGCCAATTTAAGATAGAAATTACACGCACACAAAAATATTTGGGCCCGGGCCCGGCCCAAGCCCGGCCCTAAATATTGGGCCTAGGGCCAGGGCTTGGACTGGGCCTAGCATTTCTCCCCAGCGGCCCGGCCCGGCCCGGCCCGAATTGGCAGCCACTTGGCCCGGCCCCGACCCCGGCCCGGCCCTGTTTCAAGCCCGATGGGCCCGGGCCGGGCGGCCCACTGTGTGATCCAGAAGAGATTCACTTAGACCTAGATGTGGTAAGGTCATGGGTCCAGCTACTACAAGAAATAAGGCTTTTAGCGACGGGCAAACCCGTCGCTAAAAACATATAATCCGTCGCTAAAACTTTTAGTGACGGAACATCCGTCGCTAAAAGTCCCTCGTATAAAAGCCCGTCGCTAAAAGTTTTGCGATGAAAATTCAAAATCCGTCGTCTAATATTGGACTTTTAGCGACGGGTTGTTTTATACATTGACGACGAAATTTCCGTCGCTAATTTTATTTTCTGTTTTTTAATTTAGTTTCCATTTTTCGAAAATAATTTATTCGGTAAATATTTAGTGACGGAATATCCGTCGCTAAATATCCTTTTTAACGACAGAATATTCCGTCGTTAAAAGTGGAGGTTTAGGAAACTCTTTAGCGACAGAATGAATCCGTTGCTAAAAGTCAATTTTTTAAAAAAATATTTATTTTTATATTTTTAATGCCCAAACTTGTAATCAAATTCAAGTCTCAACAACAAGGCATAATCCCCCAAATGTACATTAAAGTTAAATAATTGTTGATCGATCAACAATTATTTAAGGCGTGCTAGACTGACCGAAATGTTTGAACCCATCGGTTGCCAGACCAAGTCTAACATTTCAAACTTCCTGAGCAAAGATTGGATGCATGCGGTCAAACTCCTTTTCCGCCTTTCCATCAGTTGGGTGTGTCAGCACATCGGCATCGTTGCTACGAGTCTAACAGTGAGCCCTCATATGTTCAGCCGTATTGGAGAAGTAGTACATTCTCGGAAGCCTTAGTGTGACCGAAAAATATCGCAATACCTTCTATGCAATATTTTTCTTCTTCCCTTTGTCCGGTTTGTATCTCAAATGATCACATTCTAGATACCGTGACAAGTCCTTATTCTCTTTTCAGAACAATACGCAGTCGTTATTGCACGCATCTATCTGCTCATAGCTCAACCCAAGTTTCCTCATAGTACGACGGGGGAAGTTTTTCACCTTCGGGCAAAATTTCTTTGATTAAAGTAACAAACTCGTTATACCCTTTCTCACTCAGCCCGTGGTCTGATTTCAACTGTAATAACCTACTAACCGCAGACAACCGTGTGTGTTTCGGAGCTCTATCCGACAACGGCTCTTCCGCGTCTTTCAACAACTCATAAAACTAATGAGCCCCCTCGTTCGAATGTTGGGGACTGTCGTCGCCACGGTCGTCACCCCAGTCAACATTAGCATGTCCAGCATCCATAATCATATCTTGGTAATCATACCGTGCCTCCTCCCTAACTTCAGCTTGACTAGCAGGGTTGGACGACAATACTATCGTTTTCCCATACTGCGTCCACCTTGTGTATCCACCCATAAAATCGTACAAACGAAGATGCCATTTTACTTCAAATCTTTTTCTCCAATGCAACAACACACATTTACCGCACAGACACCTTATCTTATCAAAGTTAACATGTGCAGGATACGCATAAGCAAAGTCGAGAAATTCGTCAACGCGATCCTCAAAATCATCAGCATTCTTCCTTTTCATCCAACTTCGATCGACCGACATGACGACTGAGATAACGTACTATATATTACCTTCAATTATGACCAATAATTAGGCAGGGTCGATGTAATTATGAATGCATGCATGTGACAACATGTCTATATATATCTCCTCCGTTCTCTAATAGGTAGTGGTCATATCCTATTCAGAAAAGAACATGTTTATAAAACAGTTACCAACTCATGCTTAGTCCTATGTCTGCATAAAATTTGGTAGCACCTCCCCGCATTTCTCCAAGTACACGACATCGATTAGGTGTTCTAACATTCATCTAATCTTGCCTTGCAAGGTTTGACGGGTACTAGAACACCATATCTGTATACACCCGGAGAAACACATGAGAACGTGTACCAAATATCCACGACATAAAACACAGAGCATGAGTTGATACACTGTTTTATAAACACTTAGTTTTTCCAAATTGTCCAAACTGGACATCCAAAGTCTCATTACAAAGCATTACTTTGTAATGAGTACCTTTGAATGGGAACTAAGGGTTTTTATGCATGCATGCGTTCAGAAATTGGTAACATATGCAAGAATCTTTCCGAAATATCAAAATTGTAGAAAGATCGTTGAATATGTTACCAATTCCACTTTTTGTAGAATTCTTTGGCAACGAGTTGGACCATCTTGTTGCCAATGGACTTCGCAAAATAACATTGAATATTCGTAATGTAGGGTTTATCAACAACGAGTAATTGAACCATCTCTGTGCAATATGGATTAATAATGGGATGTACAAGGGCTTCTTAGGATAAATTAAGGATGTACTAGGGTTAAGCAGGGTAATTAGGGTTGGTAGGTTTAAATATGATAATTAGGGCTACTTCCAGTCATTAGTATGTAATTAGGTTTAATCAGGGTTACTTCGAGATGTGGTAGGGGTTAATAAGGGTTAACTAGGGTTAATTAGGGTTTAGTGTTTAGGGTTTAGCATTTAGGGTTTAATTAATCTAATTAGGGTTTAATAAGATATGTTAGGGCTAATTAGTGTTAGTTAGGAGTACTTTGGGCTAATTATAGCTAATTAGGGTTGATTCGTACTAATAAGGGCTAATTAGAGCTAATTAGGGTTTAATTGTGCGGATTACTGTTGATTAGTCCTAGTTAGGGCTAATTAGGGTTAATTGGGTTCTTAGGGTTAATTACGATTAATAGGGTTTATGGTTTAGCGTTTAGGGTTTAATTAATCTAATTAGGGTTTATTAAAATATGTTAGGGCTAATTAGTATTAATTAGGAGTACTTTGAGCTTATTATAGCTAATTAGGGTTGATTATGACTAATTAGAGCTAATTAGGGTTTAATTGTGTTGATTAGTCCTATTTATGACTAACTAGGGTTAATTGGGTTCTTAGGGTTAATTACGACTAATTAGGCTAACTATAATCAATTAGGGTTAATTGGGTTCATTAGGGTCAATCAGGGTTTAGTTTGGGTTTAGGGTTTATGGTTTAATTTGGGCTGTTTAGTGTTGATTATGACTAATTTGGGCTAATTACAGCTGGTTCATTGGGTTCTTAGGGTTACTTAAAACTAATTAGGCTAATTAGGGTTAATTGGGTTCATTAGGGTAAATAAGGACTAATTAGGGCTAATTATAGCTAGTGGCAGAGCCATGATTTCATCTCAAGGGGTGCTAAAAATATTGTGTTAACCTAATTAACCTAAATTCAATAACCAACCATTCAACTAAATCACAGATATCTCAATCCAATTGGGTCCCATCATCCGTCAACAATCTCAATTCTAAAATTCTCAATGCACAGTCAACAATCTTAATTCTCAAATGCTCAATTCACAGTTAAATAAATTATATAAAGAATGAAAATTGATATAGAGAAGTCTAACAATTAGAACTAAATCACAGATATCCTAGAAAGCACCGACACCTCATAAGGGTGTCGGGTATGGTGTCCGACACCTTTGGACACGTGTCCGACACCTCTCAGCTATGTCCATAGATATTGACTTAATTTCTAATTATCGGACACCTCTTGAAGAAGTGTCCACAAGTATAAAGCCAATCAGTGTCGGTGTCAGTGTCGGTGTCGGTGTCGATCGGACGCGGTGTCTGTGTCCGTGCTACCTAACAGATATCTCAATCCAATTGGGTCCCATCCTCTGTCAATAATCTCAATTCTTAATTCTCAAATGCTCAATGCAGTTAACAAAATTATATAAAGAATGAAAATTGATATAAAGAAGTCTAACAATTAGAACTAAATCACAGATATCCTAGAAAGCACCGACACCTCATATAGGGTGTCGGTATTTGTTCTAAATTCCATCTAGATATAGGATGGATATCTTTTTTTTTTCCTTACAAAATAGGGTTCATTTTGAAATGCAATCAAGCCAACATAAGCTTATATTTAGGAAAATATATATAATCAAGTATATGTTCATATATAGTCGACTACATCTTTATTTTGCCAATTTTATGATGCCTTAATGTTGTTCAGGATCTTGATAATTTAGATGAATTATTTTGTCGGCATCTTATGCTTATTGAGTGTTAAGGAGTCCCTATTGGTGTAACAAATGAGGTTCCTGAGAATTGCTCTTACTTAAATTGAGAATGAGCTTTTGCATATCTTGGAAGCTTTCAGACTAGGGAACAAAATGGAAAAGAAAAATAGATCAAAATGTGCCTATACAAGTATTTATAACATCATATTCTAGAAAATGCATCAACATCACTTCAATTGTGAAGATCTATCTCTCGAGGCTGTAGAAAATTTTTATGGCAACTGCATCTCTGTGTTTACTTGTTTCCCTTTATGCATGTTGGGTTTAATTAGTCAGAGCACTTTATAGTCATCTTGTAATCAGAGACGTATAAGTGAGCATGAGCAAAAGTCAGTGGGTATATACAAGTTTTGCAAGGGGATGTGTATGTAGTCATCTAGCAGTTTTATGCAACTGGCTTGTGCCTAAACTTCCTTGACAAATAATTTTGTACATGAGGTTCTATGGAAGGTTCTTTTTCTTTCTCCCCCATGGGATGCTTCTTTGGGGAATTGATCTCACTATTGATGATTAGGTACGATGGATTGAGTTCTTGTCAAAGTACACATTGTAAGCTATTAAATTAGCAGGTTTTAAGGGAGATATTGAACCTTTTATTAGTTACGTATTTGTGGGCGGAGCTTAAAGTTGAGACGGATGTTAAGTACTTGAGATATCGTCCCTTTAGGTTTAATATCGGGTGTGTAGTCTAGAGGACAAAGAAGTTTCTGAAATTTGTGGAGCTTCCCAGATTTTTAAGGAAGTGGGTTTAGGTAATTCACAATTATCCTCATGGAGTCTTTCTCGTCTTTTTTAGATCCTTTTTCGAGTTTTCAAAAAGCTTTGCATTAAATTTCAGATATAAAAGGCTTGTGCTACCCACCCTCGATAGAGAGAGTTATATTCTAAGCCATCTGAAGTTTCGGATAGTTAATGTAGTGAACAAGAGTACGATTCATTCATTTGTTCATGTTCAGTATCAGCCATACATAAAACAATATATATTGTTCATGTTCATACGCGTACTCGGTACTCCTTACTGAGGATTCCAGTTTCCCATAAAGTTATTCATTTACTGTTTCATTTAAATGGATAGAAGCCACGAGAACATAAGAACTGAAAAAACTATATACAGATTAAAAAATCACATACATACAGATTAAAAATCAAAATTGTTGGGAAGAAAAAATAAAAATAGTGGACTTACCTTCTAATGAAGAAGATGGGTAATTCTTGCCGGCGGCAGTAGAGGGCGGCGGCGATGGTGGTGCGGCGGCAGTGGAGGCTTGGTGGCTCAGCGGCAGTGGAGGTGGAGGGCTTGGTCACACGGCGTCAGGGGGAGGATGGGGTGTAGCCGGAGGTGGGTCATCGTGGAGGTGAGAACGACGGTGGGATCGCCGGAGGTGAGAGCAGATTTTCAAAGAGAGAAACGGGGAGAGAGAAAAAACCAGATTTGGGGGTGTTAATATCGAGGACTTTTAGCGACGCAATGACAACGTCGCTTAAAGTCCATCGGTGAAGGTCGTATCATTACAACTTTTACCGACGAAATTTTTAGCGACGATGTCATTCTGTCGCTAAATTTTTTATTAAATCCTAAAAAAAAAGTAATTTTCCTCAAACAGTTTTAGCGACGAAAGTACTGTCGCTAAAAGACCGCCTGCAAAAGTCGTCACCAAAAACTTTTTTCGACGGATGATTCTGTCGGTAATAGTATTTAACGAGATAATTTTACTGACGGAATTATCCGTCGGTATAAGCTCATTTAGCGACGGAATCACTTCCGTCGCAAAAAACGTCTTTTCTTGTAGTGAGTGGAGGGATGTCTTGTACTACTTTTCCTTCTAACCTCACTATAATATACACAGATGCTATACTTGGTTTGTGTTTTTTGTTTTAACTCTGCATATTTAAAAGTGAGTGGACTTTTGGTAACTTACTCACCGACACCACACTTGCTAGCTCTCAAGTCAGCTTTGCAGCAGTGTGTGTATATATATATATATATATACACACACACACTAGTATTGATAACGTGTGTTGCACGTGGATGTAGACGTGAGTAAATTTTGAGGTGATATCATTAGTTTTTTTTTTTTTTTTGAATCAAAATAATTTATTTTTTTTTTGAATCAAAATAATATAATTCAATTATTTCTTATTTCTTTTGTGACTTGTTTAGACGAAATGTATATTTAATGTTCGCAATTGTAATCAGTTCAATGTTTGGAAACTCCTTTGTAAGCTTCTAGATTGAAAAAATGTTTGATGGTGCTGCTGAAAGGAAAAAACAACTGGAGAAATTAAAATAATGAATTTACGTCTTTATTTTTGTAATCTATTAAATTGGTTTATGGTATATACTTAAAAATTTTAATTTTCAAGACCAGGCACCTGGTGTTCAACTGCAATAACTGAACAGATTTTCAATTCAAATTGGTGTAATTTAAGCCTTGTTTTTTTTCCCATTTTTTGATGCATATTTAACCTTGTTTTTGGTTTTTTCCCCCTAATAGTTTCTTGTTTCTTATTTAATTTTTCACGTATTTAATTTTTTTTTGTTTTTGTTTTATTTCAAGTTTAAAATTAGTGAATTATCTACTACCCTAAAAGTGCAAGAAAAAAAAATTCAGTTCTTATTACCTGATGTTTATAACCAAATTAAAAAGGGAGTAATAAAAGGATTTCTTTGTTTTGTTTGTCTTTCTCTTCACATTTTTCAATTCCCAATGTTTAGAATAAATTCATTACTCAATGTTCATTTAATTTCAACCAAATTTAAAAAGGAGTCATAAAGGGAGGGTAAGAGTGATATTGACGTAATTAACGAGGGACGTAATCGTCTAGAAATGATCATTCGTACTTATATATATATATATATATAGATATATATATATATATATATATATATATTATCATTTTCAATTATTAAATGCACTTTGTTTTTCGCGTTTGGCTTTAGTTTTATATGTAAAGATAAAAAGATGTTGCCGTAGTGATCTTAAAAAAAAGATCTACAATGACAAAGGTACATTGTAAGCGTCGAACATAGAGTGCGATGATCAATTTTCATTTTGCTGATAGGCTCTTTAGAAATCATGAATAATCAGAACATGGATTCTATCGAAAGTGAGACATATATTGTGAGACCCCGGTCTTAATTAACTTCTAATCATTTTATTAAGTTTAAACATATTTAAATTTGAAATAATAAAGTTGTGTTACATTATTTGTTTACATAAAATAAATGTTGAATTAAGTTATGGGTCAAAATATAATTATATAAAACTTTGGGGTTAAAAAGTAATTATGCAAAACCTTGGGGCCAATATGCAAATATAAAAGTTGATATTAGTGGCATTCCATGTGTTGCTCTTGAATTAATTGTTGAAGGATTTGCCACCTATTATTTGGTGGTGAGTAATCAAAGGAAAATAATAAAAAAATGGAAAGAGAAGTTAAGTGGATAACTTAGAACCAAAAGAAAAAGGGAAGTGGAGGACCACCTTTCGACCAAAATAGAAACAAAGAGAAGGGAAAGAGTAAGAAAAAAAAGGAAGAAGAAGAAAGAAAAGAAAAGAGAGAAAGGAAAAAGAAAAGGAAGAACAAAGAGAGAGATTTGAATCAACCTTCTTAAACTGGCTTGGCCTTATTTTCTTTAAGGTAGGTTATCTTGTGCTTTTAGGTTTTTAAAGGATATTTGAGAAGTATTATGAGTAGTAAAATACTTATAAACTTGCTTGTAATGATCTTAAGTGAGATATGTTACAAAACCTGCAAAACAGTCATAAAAATGAGATAACTTTGGTGCCCAGAAATGTATAATTTTAGTTAAGATATGAGTTTGGTTATTTTATATGTTGTACTACTACATGTGTAGAGTATACACACCAAATTTTAAGATTATTACTACGGTTTAAAATTCATGACTTGAAACATGTCCTGTGAAACTGTACAGTCGTGAAATCAGAGTAATTTTGGTGCTAAAAAAGGTATACTTTTAATTGACCACCATTACAGGAGTAATTCAGGATCTGAACTTTGGTCTTTCCCACCATCACAGGAGTAATTTAGGATCTGAATTTGGTCTTTCCTAATGTATAGATAAATCATAAGCTCAATGTTAGGTAGGTTCATGTATATATAAGTTGTAATTCTGAAAGATCAAATACACAATACCATCTTAATACCATTTTAATATGGTATCAGAGCCTCTCTAAAACAATAACCCAAACATCCAACTTTCTCTCAGGCATTTCAACAAACACCTAGCAGGCCCTCTTTCTACCAAAACTTGACTTCTACACGGAAGTCACAAACCACCCATTTTTTTATGGCTTCTCCCACAAACCAAGCCACCTCTGATCCAACCTCCCAATATTTCCTTAATAACTCTGATCAATCTGGAACGCCTCTTGTCACCCAATTGCTCATCGGCGATAATTACCCCACATGGAGTCGTGTTGTGATCATGGCACTCAAAGCAAAAAATAAGCTGGATTTTGTCAACAACACCATCAAAAAACCAGCCGCGGATTCCACAGATTTACCTTTTTGGACACGCTGCAATTCTATGGTTACTTCATGGATTATTCATTCTACTGTTCCTGCTATTGCTAATAGCATACTTTGGATGACTAATGCTCATGAAGTCTGGGTTGATCTTCGTGATCGTTTTTCTCAGAAAAATGCGCCTCGTATCTTTGAGATACGACGAGCCATCTCCAATAATGCACAAAACACAGATTCAGTGTCTCAATATTATACCACACTCAAGGCCTACTGCGATGAACTCTCATCATATCGAACGCCACCTAATTGCACTTGTGGCGCCATGAAAACCCATACGGAACTCCTTGACAGTGATGCCCTCATGGATTTCCTATAGGGGCTCAATGAATCCTATGCTTCTGTTCGAAGCCAAAATTCTTCTGATGGATCCTCTTCCATCTATGGCAAAAGCCTATTCCTTGATTTTGCAAGAAGAAAGACTTCGATCTCTTCATGATTCTCGTCCCATTTTACACACCCCTGCTGCAATGGCCACAACCCATAAACAAGAATGACATCGCACTTTCCATGACTCTCATCCCACTTTAGCAGCAGCACAAAGGCCACCATTTTCACCTTCACGCTCAAATTCTCGGAATTACAATAACCGTCCTCGTTACCATTGCAACTACTGCAACATTGACGACCATTCCGACAGTCGCTGTTTCAAACAACATGGATATCCTCCTCGTACTAATGATAATGCAGCAAATCGTGGTGGCCGTAACACCCATCAGCAAACACTTCGAGCACCAGCACCTCGCAGTTCTCCATTTGGGCATTCCTTTCGATCAAATGTTGTAGCACGTGATGACAACAGCACGCATATATCTCCATCTCTCACTCCTGATCAAATCCAGCAACTTTTAACATTGCTTCCCACTGGTAATTCACAACAATTAGCTAATTTTGCAGGTACTTCTCTTTCATTCCCTACATCCTCTCCTCATCCTTTATGGATTATAGATACTGGGGCTACTAATTATATGGTTTCAGATATCACTTTATTTTATTCCCACACTCCGTTATCTTCCTTCATCCATTTACCCAATGGGTCTCATGTACCTGTTACTGGAATCGGTTGTGTACCATTATTCTTCAAACTCACACTTACTGATGTCTTGCATGTTCCATCCTTTCAATTGAATCTGTTATCTGTTAGTAAGCTTACCAGTGATTCTCCACAACACCAAGTTCTGCTTTGATTTAATTCATATTGACATTTGGGGTCGTTATCGTACTAGTTCTCTAACTGGTGCACATTATTTTCTTACTATAGTTGATGATTTTTCTCGTAGCACATGGGTTTACTTAATGAATCATAAAACTGGGGCCAACACTCTAATTCGTTATTTTTTTAATATGGTCAAAACTCAATTTAACACCTATGTCCGCCAAATTCGCTCTGATAATGCCCGTGAGTTTTTTAATAATAACACGTATCAATTTTTCCATTCTTTAGGTGTCGGTCAACAATCTAGTTGTTTTCACACCCCCCAACAAAATGGTGTTGTGGAGCGTAAACATCGCCATCTTCTAACCATTGCTCAGGCATTACGATTTCAAGCTAACCTACCATTACAATTTTGGGGGGAATGCGTTCTTACCGCTGCATATCTCATAAATCGTCTCCCAACCCCTCTTTTTAATAACAAGACCCCTCATTCCAAAAACAACCTAATCTCTCTCATCTTAAAGTTTTTGGCTGCCTTTGTTTTGGGCGTAACACTAATATCCGCCACAAGTTTGATCAGCGTGCTTCCCCTCGAATTTTTATAGGTTATCCTTATGGTCAAAAAGGTTACAAAGTCTATGATTTTTCCACTAAACACATTTATGTTACCCGTGATGTTGTCTTCCATGAGACCATTTTTCCCTATCATAGACATCACTCTCCCACCACCACCTCTTCCTCCCCTGTTTTTCCTTTACCACCAGTAGACATAGACATACATATTCTTACACCCACCTCCCCTGACACACCTAACCATAACCCTTCAACCTCTCTCCCTTCTTCCCCACCTAATCATGAACACACTACTCCCATGCCCCCAGTTCATAATGACCATGGTCGCCCTACCCGCACACGCAAAGCCCCTGGTTACCTTCAAGACTATTACGTGTCTATTGCCCGTTTTGATTCATCTTCGGCTGCCAAACAAGGTACATGTCATCCTCTTGCTCTTTCCTTAAGCTATCATCGTTTTTCTTCACCTTACAAAGCTTTCCTTACTGCTCTAAATGCTATTCATGAGCCTACCAGTTTTCATGAAGCCATGAAATTTCAAGAATGGCGAGATGCAATGCAATCCGAAATTGTTGCCTTAACTACAAACAACACTTGGTCCCTTGTTCCTTTACCTGCTGATAAGAAAACTATTGGCTCTAAATGGGTTTTCAAAATCAAACGACGTGCTGATGGCTCTATTGAACGCTACAAGGCGCGTCTTGTTGCCAAGGGCTATACCCAGATTGAGGGCATTGATTATCATGACACTTTTGCTCCTGTTGCCAAACTCGTCACTCTTCGGGTTCTCCTTATTATTGCTGCTGCACATAACTGGCCCATCCATCAACTGGATGTCCATAATGCATTTTTACATGGTGATCTTGCTGAAGATGTATACATGCTTCCACCCCCTAGTTACCGTCGCAAGGGGGAGAACCTTGTTTGCAAACTACAAAAATTGTTATACGGACTCAAGCGGCTTCTCGCAATTGGTTTTCTAAGTTCTCCCGTGCTCTCCTAAGTATTGGCTTCACTCAGTCTCAAGCTGATTATTCTTTATTTACTCTCCACCAACGGGGTGCCACACTATTTGTTCTTGTTTATGTAGATGACATTCTCATTACAGGTTCGGATGCCACCTCTCTTGAACATATCAAATCTCATCTCTGCGACCAATTTCACACAAAAGACTTAGGTTCTTTGAAATGCTTTCTGGGCATCGAAGTTGCACGCTCCTCCAGTGGCCTCTATCTTTCGCAACGCAAATATACTCTTGACATTCTTGATGATTGTGGCCTCACTGGTGCTCGTTCCTTCGAGTTCCCCATGAGCAACACTAAAACTTTCTAGCTCTACAGGTCTAGTACTCTCCGATCCATCACCATATAGACGCTTGGTTGGTCACTTCATCTATCTCACTGTTACTCGCCCTGATATTGTTTACACTGTGAATATATTAAGTCAATTCATGCATCAGCCTCCCTCGGCAGCCTCATCTTGATGCTGCTCATCATTTATTGCGCTACTTGAAAGGTTCTCCAGGCCAAGGCATTTTTTTCCCTTCCAAGTCTGAGCTCAAATTGATAGCTTTCTGTGATTCTGATTGGGCGAGTTGCCCAATGACGAGACGTTCCACAACAGGATATTGCATTTTTCTTGGTCCTAGTCCTATCTCTTGGAAGACAAAAAAGCAAACCACTGTTTCCCGCTCCTCTGCTGAAGCCGAATATCGTGCCATGGCCGTTGCAACTTGTGAACTTACTTGGCTTTCCTACCTCTTACGTGATCTTGGCATACCTTTGACGACTCCCGTCCCTCTTCATTGTGATAATCAAGCTGCCATTCACATTGTCACCAACCCAGTCTTTCATGAACGCACTAAACACATTGAAATCGATTGCCACGTCGTTCGTGAAAAATTAACCTCTGGCTTGATCCTTACCGTCAAAACTTCTTCTCATGATCAACTTGCTGATTTATTTACAAAATCTCTCGGTCGTGATCACTTTCAGTATTTAAAGACCAAATTGGGCATTCGTGATCTCCATGCTCCAACTTGAGGGGGAGTATTGACCACCATTACAGGAGTAATTTAGGATCTGAACTTTGGTCTTTCCCACCATCACAAGAGTAATTTAGGATCTGAAATTTGGTCTTTCCTAATGTATAGATAAATCATAGGCTTAATGTTAGGTAGGTTCATGTATATATAAGTTGTAATTCTGAAAGATCAAATACACAATACCATCTTAATACCATTTTAATAGATATATGGACTTGGTTATTTTATATGTTGTACTACTACATGTATGGTGTATACACACAAAATTTCATATTATTTCAAGTACTATTACTAGTGTTTAGAATTCGTGACTTGAAACTTGTCATGTGAAACTGTTGTTGGATAGATTCTAAAGTCTGTATTTGGAAGGGCCTAACATGACCTTAAAATAATATTTTCGTGCTAAATAAAATACTGAGATGTAGCTCTTTAAGTCTAGTTTCCATAAATATATTATTTGACTGTAGAGGCCTTGTAATTAAATTGTTATGATTTTCAGAGTACAGACTACTCCTGCTACCAATTGAAATATTGGGCAGATTATGTAACCTAAACTAGTAATTTTTTGTGTTGGGCTTAATGATGAATAACTAGGTAAATTTCAGGTCTTAAATAGACACTCAAATATCTACATAATAATATAAGTATACATACGGGTAGGGTACTTAAGGAAAAACATCAAAGTATTTCTTACTTGATTACCGAATTAGTTTGTGCATTTAGAGATTAGTCTACACGCCGGGATGTGTTTTGTTGGTAATATGGCAAATATGACTTGAGCACTTTTGATGTACTTGATAACTTTTTTGTTGACATCTATACATGACTATGCATGTCACGTGAAGGAGGAGGAAAAAGTGAGTTGAGGGTGTTATTGCCGGGGTTGGGAGTTATCCGGCCAGGGTTCTCGTTCTCATTCATGTCTAGATAGTACGTACTAGCTATGCGTACTACTTTCTGAAAGGAATTATTGGCGTGTATGTGATGACGTTGGACTTTTTTTATATCGAACCTACTATATCAGTTGGTTGTGATACGAAAAGTCTCTCGCACTCAGGGAAAGTTGACTTGTGCATGAGGGGCATATTTGCATATTGATATTCTCGTACTTGGCCCATTTCTACTGTTACGTTATACTTATCGAGATCAAGTTAATATTTAGGTCTTGCTTGCCATTCTTGTATATATTTTACAAGATTTCAGATCTTGCTCGATATGCTATTCCCGTTTCTTTTGAAGGCAATTGTTAGCAAATGTTTATAAGTGATACTCGATATGTTAAAATTGTTCTTAAGTACATATGTATAATCTGTTCAATTGACTTGCATGTTTGTACTAACCACTCATAATATAATCAATTCATGTTTGGACTTAGAATCACAAGATACCCTACTGAGCCATCAGGCTGACCCATTCCCAATACTTTTTTTTCTAGGTTCGGAGTCGGTATATTGGTCAGGGGACGAAGAGGATTACTTTGGGGAGAATCAGGAGTCTTACGCTAGGTGAGTAAAGTTTTAGTTGTTATTCTTTTGTTTTGGAATGTAGCACTTGTAAGACGATTGGCTAGGACTTTTATGATGGTTTTGTTAATGGTGTTTTAGAGGCTGATCGTTCAATTATTTGCCGGTGTCAATGAGAGTGATGTATGTATTATTGCTCTCTGACAGCATATATAATGAGATTAAAGAAAGATTGAACAAATTTCGTGATTGGATGGCTCATGAATTCCTAACATCCTTGTTCAACAATTACGTGGACTTAGGAATTGGGACCTCCAGTGGACAAATGTCAAACAGTAGCTTATGAGTTCCACTGAAGAGGCTTGTGCAACAAACATTTATGTACATCCACGAGAATGTGCATTTATCGTCTCAGAATGCGCACTAAAAGTAGCAGGCCTACTGTCTGTCGTCGTGGATAAATAAAGCACCCTTTTAAATGTCCATAAAGGAGCGACCAAAAATGAAAAGCGTCCAATTTTTAAAGTGAGAAGTCATAAATGGTTCAGGATCATAAACGCACGATGCACGCCTTTGGCAGGGGATTGGGGGGGAGTGTAAAAGAGAGAGACGCGGTATTGAATATTTGGTGCAACCATTGTAACTCTTTCACGGTCATGCTCCCTAATATTAGTTGGCATATATGACCGGGACATTTCGTGTCAGACACGAAATGTCCCGGTCATATATGCCACTGTGAAGACACTTTTAACCTGGAAGAAGATGACTCAAACGCAAATAGAGAATACTCTCTCACACTACTAGCAAAGATCCTCTGCCATAAGAAACCCAATGTCAAAGCGGTCCAAAATATCCTATCCAAATCTTGGAACCCATCAAAAGGTATGAAGATTCTGCTTCTGGAAGAAAATATCTTTTGTATATCTTTCAACCATGAATGGGATCGATCGAGAATACTTGAAGCTAGACCCTGGTCTATTATGGGTTCTCATATGGTTGTAAGGGACTGGCCCCCAGATCTGGCAATAAAGGAAATCGATTTCAGCTTCTCACCTTTTTGGATCAGAATCTGCGGACTCTCTCCGAATCAAATGACGAAGCTCAATGCGGAAAAAATTGCTGGCAAAATAGGGAAGCTCAAAGAAATTGACTTTACGACCAATGGCAAAATCTCATGGTATAGATATCTCAGAATAAGGGTGGAAATTGATGTTCGAAAACCACTCCATCCGGGTTTCAACAGAAACAAGAATCATCAATCAAAGGCTTGGATCCACCTTCACTATGAAAGACTCCCCGACTTCTGCTTCAACTGTGGCAAATTGGGGCATGTGATCCGTCTCTGCCCATCTCCCCCTCTGGAGAAACCTCAGAATTGCTTGAGCCCTTTTGGACCATGGATGCGTGCTGATTATTCTGAAGCTACGCCCCTTGAAGTTGAATGGAACCCTATCACATCCTATGGAGAAAACCCAAATCAGCTCCCATACACAACAACCCTTCAACAAACCTCATCTTCCCAATCCAAAACACCCGTACAGAATTCTCAAAACCCTGTTACTCATATCTCCGATTCCGGCTGTGACCGGAATTTCTCAACCGACTGGGCAACCCACTCTTCTGACAGCACGTTGCCCAAAAAACCATCGCCCACCAAACAGCCTCTCTCTGACACAGAAACGAGCCACCTCCCAAAAAACAAGCTACATGTCACACCCAAGCCCCCAACCTCTGGCACACTCTCCATCCACTCCCACCAACCCCCTTATTTTTTCCCTAATTTATCTCTGATCAAGATGTTGGAATCCAAAGCTGTTATGATAGAACTGGTTCAACCAACCATGCCAAACAACCCGAACCCCACCATCCTGAACTCAAAGCGAAAAATTGCCCATGAGGAAACCACAAGCCCAAAAAAGCCCAAAGTCTCTTTGACGCAATTAAACCCCAGGCCCACAAACTTAACCCAACTCTCTCTGAACCAAAAATCATTGACCAAACCTGCATCCCAACCCAACCCAACTCGAGCTCTCATCATCCCGACAGCAACAATCAACTCGAGAGCCTCTCAACTTAGAAAAATCAAACATCTTGCTAGAAAACCTCACTCCACTCCTCTACCTATTTCTGAAACTTCATCCACCGGGGCCGCATGCTTGAGCTTGCCCCAGGAACCACCATGATCATCCAAGCATGGAATGTCAGAGGGCTTGGGCGTGCTTCGCGCGTCAGGGCCCTCAAAAAGGATGTCCGAATCCTAAATTCTGACATTTTATTCCTCTCTGAAACTCTCTCACCCTCTTCTCTTCTCATCCCTATCCTTCAATCTCTTGGCTTTTACAATTTCTCCTTTGTCTCGCCTTCAGGAAACAAGAAGTTAGCTGGAGGACTCTGCTTGGCATGGAAAAATGGGGTTGACTTGGAAATTACTCTCCAAAACAGCAACATTATTAATGCTTTAGTGTTCTCAGATCCTCAGTGCAGCCCGTGGATGCTCTCGGCAATTTATGGTCCTCCCCACTTGGGAAATAAAAGGAAATTTTTGGAAGATTTGGATTTGATCGCAAACTCTTTTGCTGGTCCTTGGATATGTTTTGGCGACTTTAATGCAATCACTAGCCAATTGGAAAAAAAAGGTGGTCGGCCTTTTCAATCCTCTTCTTCAGGAGGTCTCTGTGGTTTCATCAATAACAACCACCTTTTGGATCTCGGGTTTTCTGGAAATCCTTATACTTGGAGTAACAACCGACCTCTTGGAGCTAATATCAAAGAAAGGTTAGATAAAGCTTACATGAATTCTCAATGGAGAGCTTTATTTCCTGATGTCTCGGTCACTCATTTGCCGGGAAAAAGCTCGGATCATCTCCCTATAGTTATCAAGACTCATAAAGCTATCAATCAGGGTCGTACCCCATTTAGATTTGAGGCAGCTTGGACCAGAGATCACACTTCTCATCATGTCGTCAAATCCTCTTGGAGGTCTGATGTTAGTGGTTCCCCTTCCGAAGTCCTGAGCCAAAAAACCTCAATTACAAGTAAAAACCTGAGGCAATGGAATTACAACCATTTTGGTCACATCCAAAACAGAATCTCCTTCCTATCAAAAAAGCTTGATGCTGTCCAACAAATGGAACCCTCTGTTAGAAATGTGGAGCTCGAAAAAAATCTTAAGACTGCCATTGATGAACAATGCAAAAGAGAGGAATGGTTATGGCATCAGAAATCAAGAATCAAATGGAGATGTGAAGGGGACTTGAACACAAAATTTTTCCACATCAGCACTTTGGTTAGGAGAAGAAGAAATTCTATTGACTTTATCAAAAACAAGGCAGGTCACTGGATATCAAAAAGGGAAGAAATTGGAGACTGCCTAACCGAACACTTTCAACAGCTGTTTCTCTCCTCGAACCCGATTATTCCCTCAGACCTTGATGGTTTGATATCACCTGTGATCACTGATGAAGACATAGCCTCTCTTTGCGAAATCCCGTCTTCGGATGAGATTTCAAAGACTTTAAAGCTTTTCCATCCTCTCAAAGCCCCGGGGCCTAATGGGATGCCTGCATTATTCTACAAAACCTACTGGACTACTGTGAAAGATGATGTATGCAAGTGTGTCCAGGATTTCTTCATAAATGGAGCTCATCTCTATGATTTAAACCACTCGAACATTGCTCTGATTCCAAAGATAAATGCCCCCACAAAAGCCGAGCACTTTCGCCCTATTAGCCTTTGCAATGTGGTTTATAAGGTGATCTCAAAAATCTTGGCTAACAAATTGAAACCTCTCCTTGTGAAAATGATTTCACCTCTACAGGCAGCTTTTGTTCCGGGGAGGATGATCAACGACAATAATATTATTGTCCAAGAAATCTGGCATACAATGAAGAAAAAAAAGGGAGCGGGACTAATGGCAATCAAAATTGATATGGAAAAAGCTTTTGATAGAGTGGAGTGGCCTTTTGTTATCTCAGTCCTAAAAAACTTTGGATTTCCTTCAATCTGGCTCAATTGGGTGAGCAAATGCATATCTACCTCTAGTTTCTCTACTCTGCTCAATGGAGTTCCTTATGGTTGCTTTAAACCTGAGAGAGGAATTCGTCAAGGCGATCCTTTATCTCCCTATCTATTTATCATTACTTCGGAAATACTCACAAGATTAATTCTTAGAGAAGAAGGAAAAGGGTCCATTCATGGAATCAAAGCTAGTCGAGGCAGTCCAGCAATCTCACACCTTTTGTTTGCAGATGATCTTTTCATTTTTTGCAGGGCCAACATATCCGAGGCCAACCAAATTCGTAGCTGTTTGGATACTTACAATAGCTGGTCTGGACAAGGAATAAACCGCAATAAATCTCATATTCATTTCAGCAAATCGACTAGCACTGCAGTTATTCGAGAAATTTGTCGGGTGATGGCCTTCCCGAAAGCGTCTCATGCATCTAAATATTTAGGATTGCCGTTATTCACAAACCTCTCCAAAAAAGCTGCTTTTGCAAGTATTATTGAAAGAGTTGAGAAACGTTTGGCAAGTTGGAAATCAAGACTCCTATCCCACGCCGGCAGAGCTACGCTGATCAAAGCTAGTGCCATGGCTATTCCTTCATATCTTATGTCTACTTTTGTCCTTCCAAAACAGATCACTAACTCTTTGGACAAGAGTCTTAGGAAATTTTGGTGGGGTTTTAAGAATGATAACTCTCATCATTTTTATCCAAAGGCTTGGGACTCCATTTGTATTCCGAAATTTGCTGGGGGCCTTGGTTTCAAGAAGATGCAGGATTTCAATATGGCCTTAATAGCGAAATCAGGTTGGTCCCTTCTTACTAATCCTAATTCCCTCTGGGCTCAAATAATGAAATCAAAATACTTGAGAGGTTCAACTTTCCTTAATCACATTCCTAAGCAATCTGCTTCATGGCTTTGGAAAGGCTTTTGCAAAAGCAGGAAACTTCTTGAGAAAGGTATGGGCTATATTATTGGAGATGGCAGGTCAACCAACATCTGGCAGGATCCTTGGATTCCTTTCCCTGAAGGTTTTGCGCCAGCCAAGAGTAGGGTTCAAAATCTCAACATTTCATTGGTTTATGATCTTATTTCCTCTGGTGAATTCTGTTGGAACATTGAAAAAATTCAGCAGCTCTTTGACTGGGCCACTGTTGAAGCAATTCAGAAAATTCAGCTTCCCATTAGTCAAACCCAAGACCTCATAGCTTGGACCCCCAATAAGAAAGGAAATTTCTCTTCAAAATCTGCCTACCTCAAGGTTAATGAACTCAAGTTCGCCCCGAACCCGAGATTCCCTCCCCTTTTTTGGAAAAAAGTGTGGTCTGCAAATTTATTGGAACGTCACAAAATCTTGATATGGAAAATAGCATGGAATATCCTCCCTTTTCGGCAATCAATGGCCCTCTACAACTCAGAGATTGATCCAAGCTGCCCTATCTGTAACCAATCTGCTGAAACTGCGACTCACTTGTTCTTAAATTGTAACATGACCAGACTTGTGTGGGCTTCATCTCCCTCGGGTTTTCGTCCTCCTCAAGGCATGGAGTGTCAAATTCAATGGCTAGATTTTATCTTAAAACCCCCTGGTCTATCTTCAGATGATCAAATCAGATATACTCTGTTTGCTGCAACCCTGCTGGACTTAGTTTGGATGGCCAGAAACAAAAAGCTTCATGAGCAGACTCCTTTTAATCCTCTATCCTTGGCTGATAGGATCGTCTCTTCAGCCCAAAACTACTTCTCCTCTCTTGTCATGTTGAAGGAAGTTCGCAGTTGTTGGTCCCCCCCCCCCCCCCCCTATTGGATGGAGCAAAATTAACTTTGATGCGGCCATTCGGGGAGATAAAGCTTGCTTAGCGATCCTTTGTAGAAACTCAAATGGAGAATGTGAATTTGGCAATACGTCCTTAATCGATGCAAAGGAACCGGCGCTTGCTGAAGCTATGGCAGCTCTTTTAGCTATTCAGACAGCTTTGGACCAACAGAAACATTGTGTCATCTTTGAAGGTGATGCGGCCTCAATCATTCAAATGATCACTAATCAATCTGCCCCTTTTTGGGCCATCAGAAGTATCATTGAAGACTCAAAAAGTCTTCTTGTGAAGCTCCCCAGCTGGGATTTTGTGTTTGCTCCCAGAGTGGCTAACCAAGCAGCCCATAATCTTGCTGCTTTAGCTTTCTTTTGTAAGCATTTTGACTCTGTTCCTCCCTAATCCACTCTTTTGTTAAATTTGGAAGAGAATAGGAACAAAGATGTATAGCTTTGAGTATTTGGTTTTATTAATGCAAGATCTTTCTTACCAAAAAAAAAAAAAACTGCTTTGGAGAAAGAACTAATCATCATGTTTTTTATTTGAAGTTCACACCACTAGCAGCAGTTGCATGGAAACTTACTGTGCCCTATCTATGTGAATAGGAAGTGGTAAGCATTAGAAACGGGTACACCATACTTCAGTTCAACCATACATCAGATAGCATCTTCTAACACCTACAAACTATAAAAAGCTCCCAGACCACAAACAGGTGAGGAGAAGGGTCATTTCTGATGATCTATCTATCTGACACAGGACTTTGAAGGACCTTGATGTCGATGCTGCAATTTAACACAAGATCTACAGTTGACAACTGGCACTGTGCCATGTATTTTTGCATACAGCGAACCATCAACCTCAGGTTTTCCGCCATTTCGGGTCATCATATGTACTGTTCCCTAAACTGCAGGATGAATAACACCAAGAAAGGCTTCCTTCCAATTTTACATTAAAATGCACAAAAGAATCATGAACAGTTTCGGAGTCTCAGTCTTCATTCTTCAATATTTGGCCAGAATAGTGTCTAGCCCGATTGTCTTGCAGACTACATTCAATTTATTAAGGTATCATAAGCAATGTAATAAGCAGATGATTGCAAAAAATATGGCATTCATTAAAGTAAAACATGAACTTACCAGCATTTCATGATCCCCCATGATCTCTTCAACCAACTCCCGCAATGGTGTATCAGCACTATTGGGAACAAGAGCTGCAAATACAGCAGGTTCTAGTCCTGCATAGACCAACATAATGGTCCCAAAAAGCTGTTACACAATGCATGAAAGTAACATAATGGTCCCAGATTCGAGGACCTTGATACCCAAATAAGCCCAAGCATTTTAATCCAGAGCAGCTGGGAAGGATACCCCGTAAGCTAACTAAGAAAATAATTCGACTTAATTGCAGAATTCTCTTAGGTCAGCCACGAATCTCCCTGAGATTCTCAAATTTGCTCTCCCATCTTGGGAGCTTGTTGGGAGCACGATCCCAGTTGGGTTGGGATTGCAAACTTGAGTAGCCTTAGATTCCTCCCTGTCGCTGGCACAGTATTTCTTATGGGTCATCTTCAATGTAGGTTTAGGGTATTCAGAGAGGGGAAGACGGCGCTGACAAGGCATTGCGCTAAAAATGCCAAGCTGTTCTTGGTTCAGATATTTACTAGGGCTGGTCACTTCGCTGGGAGGCAGAGAGCAGGTGGAGTTGGTCTTTCGTAGTCCTTTTGTCACAAAATACATGGCTGTGAGGTGTCCACGTCAGAATCTTATATGATCTATCAGTCAAAAGCTTAGCCCAAGTGTTTCACGCACAATATTAGAATTTCTGTTGAACAAAAACATAAGAGCTGCTGGGTACTGTAATATTAAATAAACAACAATGCACGTGAATACAAGTATCTATCTTATATGCATATAATGTACATCACTAAATTGTAAATTGCATTACAATATAAGCAATATATATTTTGGAAAGCCACTCCCAACCCAGATTCTTCTAGGTGCTTACACTCCTCTGCTTCTGGCCCCGCTCCCGCCCCCTCTTTGTGCAACTAAGATTTGAATTACAAATAACCTTTTGAGATATGAGATAAATGAAAATTTATTTTAACTTCATTTTAAATTCCAAGTTTGAGACACAAGATCAAACTGATAGTATTGCCCGATTGAGGATGTACTGTATTAAAACAGAGGTTCTTCACCAAGTTTTCCTTGATTTGATTTCAGCATTTTTCGGATTGTAATTTCATAGACAGCTGGGAGTAAAGAATATGATTTACCAGTTTCTGGAAAGGTGTCGATGAACATCATCATTTCCTCCCCTGTAAGACCAGATAAGAAGCAAATTCGTGGCAGTTGTCTTGCTAGCTGTAAAACAGGTGATGAAACCACAGAAGATGAGTGATTTGGTTCAAATAGCCAAATGAACCCACTTCAATAGAGAAAGTGTAACCCCAAAACAAACTTGGGAGAAATCCAAGGAAACAAGGGCATTGCTTACACTACTTCCTTCTCATAATCCTTTGACACCAAAAACAACATAAAACGCACAAATGAGATGTCCCATAAATACTCTTCTCTTCTACTTTCTCTTCATAGACAAGATATCAACCATAGACGAACTACACAGATATTTAACTGACCAGGCATTGCCGAGACAATAACATGAAGATGCTTGTTAGATGGTCCTAGCTAGAACCACTGAAGTCGTTCAAGATTGGAGACCTGTTAATGAAAAAGCTGAGAGCAAAAATGCAATTTTGGATCGTTACACCTAGCACTTAAGGTTACAGCACATCACAAAAGAGATTACTCATCATCCCCCCACCACCGACCTCTGTGGTTGAGTAATCAGTCAAGATCAAAAGCTGTAAATACCAATTTTTAGAAGGATATAATTCTTTAACACTTGACTACAGAAAGAGCAATAAAAAATGTATGGGATGTGATATGGGTGAAAATTCAAACCCAATCATCATGAGACACCAGCCATGTAGGGACAACTCTTAGTTATGACCAAGGCAATATTGATTAGACTCCTAATTTTTATTATTAGTTGACCCCAATCAGATGTGAATCATTGCTCATCAAGGATCCCGTTCCAATATATGGTAATCACCATATAGGCAGTTAAACCCTAGAAGGAGAAGGTAGCCTATTCTCTCATCATGATACCCATGCCAGCCCTAGTGTGAGGTAAGCTTTTGGACTCGGTCTATAAGTTCTCGTACTCTCTTGAGTTTTCCTCTCCCATATTCTGACTGAGGCCTCGAAGATTCCCCGCCGGATCCCCATCTGGGAAGTCTCCATAGTTTGTTTTGTACTGTGCAGATCTGTTCCTGAGTTCTCAGATTCTCTCCTCAACAATATGTAAATATCGATGAATAATGTGCATTTTACCATCTAATCTCTTGTTTATATTGCCAAAGAAGTTAATTAAAGAAAGTATGACTACCACTTATCACTATTGCTAGAAACGAAGATGATTCGATAAACAGTATAGTTTGTCTTGTATATAAATGTTATCCAATTCTCTTTATTATGAAAATATGTTAGCTTACTTTAATATGACCATTAAGAACTATTTAATAATTTATCAAGATGATGTGGGGAGCTAATTTCATTCCATTTAGGTCGAAAGTATCAACTCAAGAAATTCAGAGTCTCAATCTTTAGGGATATTTTGCTCATTGGCCACATATATGAGATTGAAAAGGGGGCACTCGTATGCATATAAACATAACCTAGTGGAAATCGAAAGGAGACCGTATGGAGGAAGGATAAATAAGACACCAGTGGGTTTAGACGTTTAACCTTTTCAGCTTCTACAATGGGTTGTTTTGTATTCATTGCATCCCAAAGCGAGCCAGAAATCATGCCCTCAGTACAAAAAATAACCTGAAATTCAAATACAAAAACAAGGTTTTGTTTTTAAGAAGGCTTAATTGCATTCCAAACCCTGTGCTTACCAAAATTTGCAGCTAAAACCCCAACTTTTATCAATTAGCTGCCAAAACCCTAGGGTGTACCATGTGTTGCAATAGTAAGAATTACTGATTGATGTAAGAAATCTGTTAGAGAGGAAGAGTGTAATGGTCGTTCCGCTAAATCTTACTATTCTTTCATATTTCTTCTTCATTCTATTACTGCCCCCAACCCTGGCACCGCCACCAACATTATCGAACATCACCAATGGCCACTAGGAATGCCACTAGCAACAGAGCAGGTTTTCCTATCAACACCCTAGATCTGCAATCATAAAGGTTTGGGGAAATTTCATCAAAATAAACAACAGATCAGGAGACTAACGTGAAAATTCGGAGAAATTTCAACCATAAGTGCTCTACCATTACCACTACCGCAAAAGACCTCACCGCCGCATCTTTAAAGGGTTAATTACACTCGCGCTCCTGAGGTTTCTACTTCTAACAAGCGGCTCCGACCATCTATTGAAATAACACTAAGCTACACCCATTTCATTTTCAGTTCACAGAGTTAAACATAATTAACAAAAAGACGGTAATACCCCTTACAACATAATAAAACTACCTAACCAACCCACGACATCACTGACCACCCACCACCGCCACTTCCCCATCACGCACATCCGAAAATCCACCGCCACCAGAAAATCCACCACCACCTCCATAACAGACCCCGTCAAAATCCTAGAATAACACCACCTCTAAATCTCCTACCATAGCTACCTCCCCCACCATGGCCAAATCCCAAAAACCAACCACCACATCTTAGATCCCCTACCACCGTCAAAAACCCCACCATCGCAGAAACCCACCACCACGACTTCCACCCTTTACAAATTCGAACACAGGGAAGTAGGTTTTACGCCGGTGGGTGTGTGTGTGTGTGAGGGGGTAGGGGGTAAGGGACATATGCCAGCAGTGATAACAGTGACAGCAGGTGGCGGTAGTCTTACATATCTGTGGGTTTAGGCCTCTATGTGTGTGTTAGGCAGAAAGTGGTTTGGTGTTTGGTGGCGGGTTTACCGATGGTGGTGATAAGTCGTGGTGGTGATGGGGAGTGGTTGGGTTTGTGCGCACGTGAGAGAGAGAGTGAGAGAGATTGGAAGAAGGTGGTTGCCGGTGTATGTGTGGGGGTTTGGCAGAAACTGGTCGCCTATGTGTGTGCGTGTTTTTTTCCTTTTTTTTTTTTGGTGGGGGTTGGGGGGGGGGGGGGGAGCAGGTGTTTTTGTGATGTGCAAGTGGTTTCCCATCTAAGTGCCAAGGCATCCATAGGAACAGCAGTCACTTCATCATGAACACTCTCAATTGCGCTTGCGAGCACACGTGTGTGCGTGTGATGGGCAGTGGTGTTTAGGGGTGGAGTTTGGTGGTGGATGACGTTTGGATAGGCGGAGAGGGATAAGGGTGCCCCGGTGGTGGTCATTGGTCTGTGTGTATGTGTGATGGCAAATGGTGTTTAGGGGTGGAGTTTGGTGGTGGGATGATGTTTGGATAGGCGGAGAGGGATAAGGGTGCGCCAATGGTGATTGTTGGTTTGTGTGGGTGTGCATGTATGATGGGCAGTGGGCAGTGGTGTTTGGGGGTGGAGTATGGTGGTGGGATGGTGTTTGGATAAGCGAAGAGGGAAAAGGGCGACAGGTCGCCAGTTTGGGTGTGTGTGTGGGAGGGGGAGTGGGAGAGGAGGGGTGTGCTAGTGAGAGCGATGGTAGTGGTGTTTTCGGGTGGACTTTGGTCATGGGATGGTGTTTGTATAGGCGGAGAGGGATAAGGTTAGGTCATTGGTGGTGGTAGCCAATGTGTATGGGCGTCGGTGGCGGTGACTGAAGAAGGGGAAACCTTCTTAAGGACAATATCGATATATAACAAAAGATTGTATGGTACCCTAACAGGATGGGGCTTTGCGTGAACTTAGCACAAACCACAGGGTGCGTAGTGTAATCCCAATAAATAGGGAGAGCCGTGTGCATTTTCGGGTAAACCTCAGGAGTGCCGAGTTTAATTAATTCATCTTTGAAATGTGTCAAATGATCCAATAAGACCGATTTGCTGACCTCTTCAATGGGAAACTTTTTGCCGGTGTCGCCGCTGCCACGTCCGCATTCATTGAAGTGGGAGGCTTTTCAAGAGGCAGTCCGGCGCAAAGGTGATTGTGGCAGTTATGGGGCGACGATGAGTTTGGTGTAGTGATTGTGTGATTGTGATGGCGGTGGTGGTGCTAGGCTGATGGCTGCGACAGATGGTGGTGCTGGTGATGGTGTTAGGCTGATGGTTGAGATTGTGGTGGTTGTGATGCTTTATGCGATGACACGAGCTATTTAGTTAGGTTTTTTATGCTGCAGTAAGTCATGTGTTTGGTGTATTGAGTTGTGAAGGGTATTGGGTTGGTGGTAGTGAAATTTAGTGGCCGTGGCCATGAAGGTGGTGGCCTATGGTGGTGGTGGTGATTATTAAGAATATATGACGATGAAATGAAGGAGGGAGGAACTTTTTAATTTGGTGGTGCGCCGGTGCTTATCTATTGACAGAGGTAGTGGGGGATAACCGAAAATGGAAGAATAGATCTTTTATAAGGATACCTGAATTAAAAAAATTTGCCTTCCTGTTTGACAGATTCTATGACACCCGTTAGAAAAATCCAAGGGCTGCAACACATGGTAAACCCTAAGGTTTTGGCAGCTAATTGATGAATGTGGGGGTTATAGCTGCACTTCTAGGAAAACACAGGGTTTGAAGTACAGTTAAGCCTTTTAAGGATCTCGTGACACTTGCTATAAGTTTTCCCTTCTTCGTTATCAGGCTTCTAAAGCATAAATTTGTAAGCACGTATCATCTTACCAAAAGATAATAACAAGTTATACAATGAAAATACCTCTAAGAATTCACCATCCAACTCTTTCAGTAGCTGTTGTATCTGCAACAGGACAGACATGTTAAGGAGTGGTGAGGTTGAGGAACAACATTTTGTTGGAGATCATTGCAAATGGAATCTAAAAAAGGATACCAGCTTGATCTGCAAGCTGTCAGTAAGGTCCTTTGAGCTTTGTCAATAGCTTTTAACTACAATGATTTTAAGTGACATGTCCATTCTCAAGCTAAAACATAAAAGAATACTTGAGGCACAAACCCAGCCATGAAACTTTGTTATGACTTGTGAAAGGATGCAAGAAAACTAAGATATGCTCTGCATATTCTCCCCTTTCGTTGGACTAGTCAAAGTTGTGCGTACATGCAAATGAAAGCAACAAAACAAGTGCTTACCATGCAAAAAGCTGATCAACATAAAAAAGGACGTTGAATATATTCTGCGATGGGCATAAAGGAAGGGGGTATATCTTAGCTTGAGAATGGACATATCAGTGCCATTAAAAGCTCTAGCATTTCTATGGCTAAATGCACCATCATATTTGTTCGGGCTTTGCACATGAAGTGTAAGTTAACACTTTTCTTTTTCAACCATTATTCAGTTCTTGTTCATACTATTATGGAATCCCAGGTAGCTCTCAAGCAGAAAAACGTCGCTCTCTTGGGATCACATTATTCCAAGTCAGTTCCAATGCTAAAAGATAGTGGACCTCCTTGGGCTAAATGAAGTACGACATGACCAAAAAAACCCATCTTTCGCCCATTTCAAACAAATGTATCAGCAGTATCATGATTGATAATCCATCTAATTTACTGCAGTCACAACTCTGCAAATACCTTCCAACTCTGGCTCCTCAGAGAGCTACTTAAGCAGGGTTTAAACTTTACAGCTGGCAGAATATGACGCCACCTCACTCATAAACAGGTTGAGGATGAGGCAATCCTGAATAGTCGACCTTCCCGCCACAATAAGGATCAAGCTAAAAGACCAACCTTATTACCAAGCGGGATTTAGAACTGGGTGGAACAAAAAATATCCCTCTAGACTTCCTAATGCCCTTACAGTGACTCACCCAGTAGAGCATCCTAATAACCCTAGACGACCATCCGTTAATCTCTCTCCAATATTTGCAGGATAACTTACTCCTCCGATGAATCACTATCCTAACTATCGATGACTATTCAGGGAACAGGACATACAATAGTCTAACCCACAATAGTATTAAACGTGTACATTGGTCCCCACACAGGAAACCCCGCTGCAGTTTCTCTAGCCGCTTCGACAATAAGCAGGATACTTAATGCTGAGATAAAGTGCGTTGCAAGGCATGCAAGACTACTTTTGACAAGGATCAGATATTCCCATAAAGATACTTTTGCTTTTGCCACCCAGCAAGGCACGTCTCAAATCTCTACACCACTCTATGAAGCAAGCACTCAAACCAGAGACTTTTTCATAGATGGCACAATCAAGTTCTTACCCAGGTTAACCTTAAGGGTGGGACGAGGCTCCCACCATTGCTGGGGTTGGGGAGGCTTACATATCCACCACCCCTACCAAGAGGAAGAAATGAGAAGTAGAAACAAAAGGCTGATGGTCATTGAATCATTGTTATAAGCAATCAAACAAATAAATTGCAGTAATTGGTGCAGTTACAACTGGGCAGTAGTTTGGAATACTAAAAGTACCTTTGCAACTTCCTCCACTTCAAAGCCCAAGAATAACAAGGCCTGCCAAAAAAAAGTAGGCATCTTGGATCTCATATGGTTTAAATTAATACTATCTTCTCATACTAGAGCAGTAGAGGAACTAGTTGCACTAGATATATTATCAAGACAATATCCTGAAATTATAAGGCTATTCGAAACTTTTGAAACGTAAGGAGTCAAAACTAACAAACTCGTTTTCTAAAGCCAAAACACATCTCACAAAGTGTAAGCAATCATACTAATGTTTAGTGAATGTATGCTGCCTACTGCTCAAAGATTGAGTGTTAATGTATCATAGCATGTCTAAATTAAAATTAATTAACAGTTGAAGCACAGCAGGAAAAAAGGTAATCATCCCTAGGACTTTCTCTTTATCTGGTATGCCAAGAGTAGTAACCAAAGATGGTGCACTTTGAACTTCGAGAGCTTCCTCTATGTCTTCCCGTGTACTACTTTACCATAAGTAGTATTTAGTTTCAAGCAATTGGGTAGCGATAGCAGGAATTACATGCTTTTGCATAATTAATTGGGAGATATAATAACCGATCAGCATTTAATGACAACTAACCAGAACTTACAGGTGGACCAAATTTAGGATCTTCAGCATTCAAAGGAACAAACTTTGAATCTTCAATCAAGTCATTAGGAAGTCCTATTGCATGACACAAGAAGGAAACTTTTACAACAAGAATTTCTTGTTTTTTTGATGTAATTTGTGATCATAGTTACTTAAAAGTATGTGTTCTTCAAAAAATATCAAATGGAAAATAAACCTCAACAAATGACAAAGTCCAGAAGCAATTAAAATACCCATCTCCCCGATGCACGAGGCTTTCGCCATTGCGCATTTGGTGAGGATTACAGTCATACCTCTTTTTGCAAGCGAAGGCAATGCTAAAGCCATGTTGAAAAGAAGCAGAAGCATAATGTTTCGTCGTTATGGCATTATACAATGTAAACCCATTTCAATAAATTTGGGTACGAGTTACAGGGCAGGGTGTCAGTATAAATCCAAAATTGGATACGACAGAAAAGGTAAAGGGGGAAGATAATTGTTTTAGTGAGCACAATAAAACTGGGTATAATTGAGCCTTTATATAAGCAAGAAAATGATATAAGAGAGTCCTACAGGAATTAGGAGAGCTATAGATTAGTCTTGGTATAATAGGGAATAGGAAGTTCAGATATTAATATATTGCCTGACAACCCTCCTCAAACTCATGGTGGTGGAGAAGAACAAAACTTGAGTTTGGAGGTCAAGTCCGGAGCGGTGTCTTGATGCAAGCTGCATTAAGTGAGATCCAAGTTGAGGTCATGTCATTAGGGTCGTCCAATGCATAAGATTCCAGATCCAAAATGACGCTAACGATCTAAGAGAATGGAGGTCTCTCGCATGGTCCGATAACCAAGGTCCAACAACCTAATAGAATGTAGTCCGGGGGGACAAAGCTCAACAACACAACGGAAAAGAGTCTGGCGACACCATATATATTGGCCTGGGCGAAGTCCGGTGACACGAAGGAAGAGAATCCAGACATACAAGGTACAGAGTCTCGGGTGAAGTCCGACGAGGACACAAGGAAGGATTCCCGGAGGGAAGTCCGACAACCAAGGTCTCGAGGCGAGGTCTGACGACTAAGGTAAAAGAGGTCCCAAGTGAGGATATGTCCAGTGACCAAAGAAAGGAGGTCCCAAGGAAGAAGTTTGACGACCTAAGGATGAGAGGTCCCGGGGAAGATGTCCGGCGACCTTAAAAGAAAATGGAGCATGACGTGCAGCACAAAGACAAGGACAATTAAGAATTTTCTTTCTTCCAAAAGGAAAGATGGTGCAAGGTTGATGGAAATATCAAAAGAATTGGGTAAAGCTAGGCCTAGGGCTAATCCAAGAAATATAAGAAAATGGTTGGGAGGGAAAGAAAATGGTTGAAATTTAATCAAGTAAGATGGGCCGAACTAAAAGTATGGTTCAGCAGTGAAATAAAGGAGAAATTGGGCTGGAATGAAAGCATAAATATTGTTGGGCTAGATGAGCCCAAGCTAAAGAAAAGTCAGGATTAAGATCCGTTTCAAAGCACGCCTAAAATTTAACTTGGGCCGAACAAGAATAGGTGGGAGCAAGTAGTAGCAACAGAAGGACAGTGAGACGACGGTGCTGGTGGGAAAAAAGAGTGGTGATAGAAACGGTGATGATAGTTTATGTCCATGGTTGTGATTGGTGTCAAGTGAGGTGGTGGCGGAGAAAATTTTATGTGGCAGCGGCTTACAATAATTTAATTCGGCAACAGATCTAACGTGGATTGGATACAAATGTAAGAGATTAGATTCAAAGTTGAATAGAAGGAAACAAGACAACATGAGAAGGTTCAGATGTCGGCAAACACGGTGGCGGCAGCTATTGAGGACAGTAGCAGTGAAGAGGTTTTTTTTTCTTTTTATTTTTCTTTGAACTTTTGTTGGGGATTAAAAGTTGGAGAAAGAAACCAAGGAAGATCAGCGCAGGGCCGCATTTTGTTCACCAAAATAACTAAAAGAGGAAAGAACAGAAAAGATTTAGCTGGGGAGAACTGAAATTCTAAAGCAAAGAATAATACAAAGGAGAACAAGAACACAAGTTGGCCAGGCGAGCGGTAGAAAGCCGTCTGCCAATATTGCGGAAGCGTTTATGGACACGGTGGATCGTGCCGCTCTGATACCATGATAAAAAAGGTAAAGGGGGAAGATAATTGCACATAATGAAACTTAGTACAACTAAGCCTTATATATGTGGGAACAAGACTATAAGAGACCCCTACATGAAAGCTATAGAATATTCTAGACTTGGTATAATAGGAAATAAGAAACTGACATATCGATAAATTACCCGGATAAACTTGAAAAGTATAAAAAGAATTGTATGTAATGTCTAACCCTATTGCCAAGCCACGTCGTGCTTTTACCAAAGCATTGTTTGTTTCACGGTAATTATACCATCTGCTTCTGAAATTAAACACTATTTTGGCGTCATGCATTGGCATTAGGTCTAGTAGGTTTCTTCCAACAAAGATGGTAACAAGACACATAACTGCCTCATACACATGATGGGGATAAGAAAGATAAAGGCAAAATTGTAGACGAGTAAGAAATGCATCAAAGTTAAGAGAATAAGCATGTCAAGCATAATAGGGAATTTGAACAGGGGAACGCAGAAGGCAGACCTTCAGAAGTTGCCCTTTGGAGATGGTTGAGCTTGAAATGATGGGCCCTTTTAGACGACCAAGAAGTTGGAAGGTTTGAAGATACAAAGGGATTTGGTGTAACTGCAAGCTTTGGAGAGAAGGCCAAGTCGAGGCTCCGAAGAGTGATGAGAGCGGACGCCATCACAGTGCTCTGCTTCTCTCTCTCTCTCTCTCCTTTATCCTGTCCTTGATTCTAAATAAACTGCTCTGTTTTTCCGCACAATGAAGGGTAAATTACACTAACACGTCCTTATAAAAAAATGGGGCCGCACAGCCCACGAGACTTCGAGGTGTAAGGAGAACTGAAATACACTAGTTTTCTCTTACTTCCATAAACATTCTAGGAAAAATTGCATAAAATACCCATGTGGTTTGGAGTAGTTGCAAAAAGACTCCCTTTATTATAAAATTGCAAAATGGCACCCAAGGTTGCAAAAGTGTTGCAACCCACGGAATTCGTTACGAAATAAAGAATTTGTCCAAAATGCCCCTGTAAATTGTCCAAATACCACAAGCCCAAGCTCTCATTAGGGCCGGCGGAAGCCAACAGGTGAGGCAACAGAAAGGGGACCGGATGGAAGGGGAAAGGGGAAGGGGGAAGAGGGGGTAAAGAGGAGGGAACTCCGATCATGGACAAGGCCTACTCGTGGTTTGTGGATCCGGCTAGTGGCAGCGGCGCAAGTGGTTCTTCGAGTTGATGGTGGCGGCAGAAATGGGCGGTGGTGGTGGTGGATAAGGCGTGGTGAGGGTGGCGGCAGAAATAGGTGGTGATGGTGGTGGATGGGGCATGGCGAGGGTGGCGAGTTACGGACATAAACAAATGGGCGGAAGAATGGCCGAACCTACGGCCTCAAAGCTAACCGCGACCACAACCGGCATGGGTAGATCTCTATACTCCGGCCTTTCACCACCACGACCTCCGGCCAAAAACAAATTGTGGAACCCAAAATCGGCAAATAGATCCGGGTGGAGCAGGTGGCAATACGGCGATTGTGATGAAGCAGGTGGCGGCGGTTAGGGTTTGGTTGATTGGATTAGGAAGGAAAATCAAGATTTGGATAGAGAAGAAGAAATATAGGGCATTTTTGTCATTTCTTTAAAATAATCTCTATCAAACGCACTCTTCACGTGCTTGACCATCACATGCCGTTAGTTTGGACGCCTTTTTTTTTACGGTTGCAACACTTTTGCAACCTTGGGTGCCTTTTTGCAATTTTATAACAAAGGGGGTCTTTTTGCAATTACCCCAAACCACATGGGTATTTTATGCAATTTTCCCAACATTCTATCTTATGCACCAAACCCATGACATTCAACTTAGTAACAATAGCACAACCTCGCTGTTGTAACAGAAAAATATCGCTAAATATATTTTAGATATGAAATATTATCACTATAATTTTTAACAGTAGTGACAAAATACTTTTAATGACAATATTTTGTCACTAAAATTATTATAGTATAAATGTTGTACAGTAGATGATCATTATCTTACTTCATATGTTTGGTCTTGTAATGACACTATTTCGGAAGAATTTGTTGTAAGCGATAGATTTATTCTGTGATTTGACTAATGATGAGAATCAGAGAGGTATAAGAATCGTAGGAGCCTGCAATGGTAAGAGTGAAATAACACTTGTTTCCAAGTTAATTACAAAAGAAACTCCTCTCACGCGTATACACACACACACACATGTAGGCCTTCTCTCTCTATGGAAAAAAATCCTTCATTGTATAGATAGGCCTTCCTCTTTCGTCCTCCGTCACAATCGCTGGTTTCTTCTGGTGTGTGGTGTCGTGGTAGTGTAGGGGTTGCTTTTGGTGTGGTTAAACTTGTTCATGTGTTTAATTTTGTTTGGGCGTCCACGTGGATAGGATAAGGAGAGGCTGGATCTATTACTTGAGGTTGAGGGTAGATTGTTGGAATGTGTCTCAGAGAGTAGTGTGTGCGGGTGTGCAAAGTGGTCGAGTTGGGGTTGGTGGGCTGAACGACTACCGGAAAGGGGTGGTGGGTTGTTCATCCGTCCTGGTTTGTGGGCGTTGTTCCGCTAGTTGGCAATTATGAGTGAGTCCGTTAAAAAGGGTATTTCTACTCTAGGTTATCTCCTCCACCCCCCCCCCCCAGCCCACCCATATGTATAAAAAAGTTGGTTTGGGTTGGAACTAATGGTGGTGGGTGTCACTGAGTTTGTGGTTTTGTTTGGCTTTGGTTTATTGGGCCGCTAGGAGGATGTGTGGCAGCCTAGGGTAGGGAGGTGTGGTGGTGGAGCCTTGGGATTGTTTGTGGCGATGCTTATTTTAGTTCAAAGGTTGAAACGGTTGGAGATGAGTCTAGTTGCTGGTGGTTTTTTCGAGTGGGCAACGGTGGTGTGCGGAATAATCATGGTGGTAGGAGCTCCATCGCTGCTAGAATAATCACGGGCTGTAGGGGTGACAGGTGTCAGGTACCTTGGAGGTGTTGACTTCGTTGGTGTTTATCTTGTTGTTGATGACGGTTGTGTGTTTATCTTGCGTGTTGGTCTAATCTGTTATTGTTGGCCTTCTATATTATGTTGTTTCCTTTCTATAATTTTTTATTTTATATCACATGTTTCTTCCGATGGTGCCCACCAGATGGAGATGTCAGACGTGTATGTTGTGTCTATTTCCTTGGTCTTTTATGGGCTTGATGTAATTCAACTACTTGCAGTCTTTTATATATATATATATATATATATATATATATATATATATATATATATATATATATATATTCATTCTAAGACCAAAAACTGAAAAACAAAAGAAAAATGTTATTTTTACCCTCTTTTTATATCATTATACTTTTTCTTTTCGTCTCCAAGAATGTACTTGACAAGTGTTGGCCTTTTAGTGACAAACATGATAAATTAGTGAATTAGCACATGAGGGGTAAAAATAGTCTCTCCCTATTTGAGTATCATCATTTTTCTAAAATATAAAACAATAGTTGCAAAGTGATTCCTCTTTACAAACACAAGAATGTCCGGTGGTATTTCGATATCATATTTAAACACCTTTGTTGTGTCAAAATGAATGGGTTGAATCCTAAGGAGGAGTAAGTACTACAACAACTCTTTATTGTCATCAGAGTTTTGAGATAAAAAACAGAAGGGTAAAAGTATTGATGACCAAATTTAAGCGTGGCAAAGCCTACCCGTAACCCGCTGGTAGGTAGACCCGGCTTCGAGTAAAAGAATAGGGCATGGGCTTCAATTATGTCTACCCATAGACTTGCGGGTATATTTCTACGCGTATGGTTGTACTTGCACAGGCCGATTAAGAGTAGGATGGGCCATCGTAGATCTGCGTTTAATGCAATTCTTAAAGCTTATAACTTTGCGTCCATTTAAATCATTTTTTTTTTCAATCACAATCACAGTTGCGCCTCATGGTTGGATCTCCTGGCTCCGAATTTGAAAAAGCATCGTGAATGTTATCCTGCTAAGATAGATCACTTAAAGTTTAATTTCAATGTTTAACTTGTGGATTTTTTATAGGACTGTATCTAGTCTTTTTTTATTTAATTGTGTTTTGATTTCATAGTTTGAGATTATGCATAAGACTAATTTGGTTATATCCCGCTAAAGTTATTTTAAATTCAATTGTGCAAGAGGTGTTTGAATGTAATTTAAAAATGTGAGGGAGCTGAATTTATCATTTGTTAAACTCTGTAGGATTCCATAAGTTATGCAAAACACTTGATGCGAAGCCAGTTGTCTGACAGTAGTTCAAAATGTTGCAGTTGTATAATTTACAACACCAAATTCAGTTCTCTTTGTCATTGTTGTCTCTAACTATAAAATTACAAACAAACAAAAAATGGTTTACTTGGGTTTAGGGGTCAAACCACAAATCAAACCATTTCCCGTTAATTTGACATTTTGAATTGAACATAACCGAACCAAACACATCGGTTTGGACGGTTCGATTTAATCGGTTTAAATGGTTTTGTTTGCTTGGTTTGGATTGGTTTGCGCTAATTTAAAAAAGTTGTCCCTTTACAAAACTAGTATTGGATCTAAATATTATTCAAAATTGATGTTGTATTTTTTTTTAAATTGTACATAATCTTGTTACATTCAATATCTGAGTGTTCGTGTTAACATAAGACATAAGTATTGTTTCATATATATATAACAATAAAAACTCAATTACGCCTTTCTCATTGATGTACGAGAAAGAATGAACAGATCTAACAGATATATTGATCGTTATGCTTAGTGTTATAACTGCTCTCATTATTTTCTTTTCTTTTAACTTTTAAGGTTTTGTTTATTTGAATTTGCTTAGTACCATATATGTGAATATTATCGATTTTGACTTTCACAAAAATAAATTAGTATATCGTAAGTCGGTTCGGCTCGGGTTGTGACCAGTTTAAAAAAAGTGAACCGTGAACCGAATCGAATCGAGGTCAGTTTGAGAAATGTGAACTCAACTGTTAAGATTTTTGCACGGTTCGGATTGGATCAGTACATTTTGAGTGGTTCGGTGCTCAACCCTAAGCACGGATGCACAAAAATGGATGATCATCGGCATCAGTTACGGGTCGGTGCAGGTGCAGGCGAAGGTCGGGTGCGCCTTAGATGCGTGTCGGGTGCGTGTCCTGAAATTTGGATTTTCTTTTTTAATTTCCTAAATATCGAGCGAGTTTAGTACACAGCTAGGACAGGGCGTGGGTGTGTATTAGGGATTAACATGGTTTGGTTTGGTTCAGTTTTGCGGTCATATCGTGAATTAAACCATAGCCCATCGTTTAAAAAATTCTGAATGGAACTTACCATCATCAGTTTGGGTGGTTCTATTAAGATAGATTTGTCCTAGTTTGAAGCTTTTCACCCTTTCCAAAACCTATTTCTCAACTCGAATATTACACAAAAATGAATATATACTTTTAGATGAATCACACTCTTATAGTCATGCTATAATTCAACACCCAGTAGAATTACAAAAGTCAGAAAAAGGTAAATATATACTTAATTGAAAAATTAGGTGGCAATTAAGACCCAGACCCATTTACTTGTGCGGATCCGCCCATTTACACCTCACATATGGACACCTAATTTTTATAGTCTATTATTTGTTAAATAATCATTAGGCTTTATAAGTATTTGAAGATTGTTATTTTAGGTCTAGGCCTAATAATGTAGTGAGCCTAATCTATTTAATTCAATTCAATAAGAAATCCAATCCAGTTGGTTGAGTCCAGTCCAGTTGGTTAACTAGTACAGTTAGTTAAGGTTAACCCAATTTAAGGTCAAGAGATTGTGATCAATTAGATGACTTGGAGATATCTTGAGATTTATTCTTGATGCATGTGATTGATCCTTGATAAATAAGAGCTATAGAGATTATTTTCGGATCTGGTACATCACATCTAACAAAATCAAAGATGATTACAAAACTAGGGTCAGATAATGTCTCGAAACTCGAATTTTTTAAAAAAAAATTTGTGATGAAGCTGTCAATTTTCGATTAGTCTGCTGGTTAGGTGACTTTTCTAAGTCTGTGATTTTTATCATATATTATATCTTATCATCATATCACAGATTGATATGGTCATCTTTATCATTTCTAACACCCTAGACCTCTATAAATAGGGCCCTTGGCCTATAGTTACAGGGGACAAGCTTTTTCTTCGTAGAGCTTTTATACCATTTCTCTCTTAGAAACTATCAAAAAGAGTCTTTCTTTTCATTTCTTAGTTCGAAACTGAAGTATAGGTCGCCTCCCGCAGGATCGAAGACAAACTACGATGATTTTGACCCTGGTTAGTCCGACCGGATATGTAGGCCATTCGACCCCCGATGTAGAGGCCAAGCCAATAATATAGAAATATAATTAGATTTCATATTATGCATATTTATGTGTTTATATGTTAAAAATTAAAACCAATAGAGATGAAGTAGAGACCCAAAAGGGTGTGGCGGGTGCCTAACACATTTCCAGCGTATAAGTAGTCCCCAAGCTTATTTATTTGTTTTCGATTGATTAGTAATCCTTTGGATACTTTTAGATTCATTTTTGAAAATTTCTTAGTTTCTTGTGTTCAATTAAATAAGTTGGGGACTCTTAATTTTAGACTTTTCCTGGGTCTAAAATTTCTCGAGGTAATTCGCTAAGGTGGCGACTCCCCTGGGAACATAAAAACTAAGAGGACTAGACTTGAAAATTTTTCTATTACTTTTTGGCCTTTTATTATTTTTTTGTGGTGTTTAACATGTACAATGTGTTATAATTGTAGTAATCGTGCTATTATTTTACTGCCTAACACATTCGCGCACATCTGTCACTAACCCACCCACTCGAGGGCAATGGTTGAAACCTTGAACTTACTAGTTCTGAGGCGAATTTGGCTCTGCCCTCGGCTACAAGGCCTCTACTGAAATGACCTCCTGGTTTCTTGGTATATTAGACAACTCGTAGACGTACTGGCGATCACCCTACCTGAGTTACGGGTATAAGGTATATGGTACAAGTCGAGCTGAATGAGTGACCTTACACCAACATTAAGAGAGAAATCACACAACCAAACCATTGAGTGTTCTACCATTATATGAGAGAACACATGTTTTAGCCTATGGCATATTGGCATTGGTGGAGTCAGAAACTCTGCACGACATGGGCACCTAATTGACAAATAAAAATAATCCTAAGACTAATTATCGTGAAAAATGTCTTGAACCCAACAAACAAGTAATTCAGACAAGCATAGGTCAAAAAGTCATGAGTAAAATCACCAGTAGTTTTATAGATAGCAATTCTAACATTTACTTCCAGTCCATAGTAAATCTAAGTGTAACCTATAAATTTTTGTGCCAATTTGATTATCCATTAAATATAACATGCACTTTACTGGATTAAGATACATTCCTTAAATTTTATGTCACACCTTCTGTCGAACACATGATCTACAAGTATGAAAGAAGAAAGAAACTAAGGGAAACATTTGGGGTGAGAAAGATGACTATAGAGATGAAGATTGACATGTGTTCACTATAACAAAACGGATGAGGATCCTACGTTGTACAACATCTCTACTGTTGGAGCTTTAGTGACAAAAGATTGTCACTAAACAAATTTTATCGTTATTGTTAGACTTTTGTCACAAAAGATTGCTAAATTATATTTAACAATATTTTTTAATTACAGCAGAGGTGTTGTACAGTAGACGATCCTAGTCCCAACAAAATATAGTGTAAATGGGCATTTATTTAGGACCCTTATTTACGTGCCGGTCTTTAATTTTGAGGTGTTTATTCTTGTGCGGCCCTAATTTAAGTGCGATTTTGTAAACTTATAATATTTTTAACGTCACATTATATAGGCATTTTTGTCCATATAACATCATATGTTAGTGTTATTATAAAAACACATAAAGCTCTTTTCTTGCACTATCATGACCATTAATATAATCTAAGGCTGAAGTTCAGCCTTTAAGTCTATCCATAAAAGTCATTGTTCCAACCCTAACTACTGTGTCACAAATTGTATAGCAGCCTCTCTCTCTCTCCCCCCCCCCCCTTCCTCTTATGTACATCACCATCTGCCACCATATCCAATATCACCTTCAATTCTACCAACACCATAACATCACAGTCGATTAGCATTCACATCACCCATCTAAGTAGCTTATCTCCTTCCTTCCCCTCCCTTAATGTGTTTCCTCCCTAAAAGTTGCTACTGCCTAACCTAAAAGTGAAGGTGAATGTTGTTGATGTAATGGTTGATGGAAGTGATCAGTGAAGATGACTTCATTTTCATTCATGTTGGCGGCAGGGGAACCATTGCTGGGTGCTGTAAACGACAAAGAACTCGAAGGCCACAGGTGGGCACGTACCCCCGGCTACCTCTGCCTCTGCATATTGGCAGGGGAAACCAACCAATATTCTGCAAGCTAGTTGGTAATCTCACAAAGAAGGGAAGACTTTGACTAACCTAATTTTCAGCGCTCTCAACCGGAAGGTTAGTCAACAGGTGATATTTGTGCAAATTCGAACTGGTTGTTTTATACCCTAGACCCTCCAACCCGCTGACCAACTGACCGGTTAACCCATTGACAGTTAGTCAGAAGCGCGACCTCCCTAAAATTTTTCAAGTCAAAAACTTCCAACCCACTGACCAACCGACATGTTAATCCAAAGGTTACCGGACGATTAGTCAAAACCTTGACCTTCCCAACATTTTTCAAATCCAAAACTTTCAACCCACTGACCAACATGCCGGTTAACAGCCAAGGTTACCGGACGGCTAGTCAAGACCTTACTTTTTCAGACATTGTCCCAAAATCCTAGAATTACCCGGTGAACAACCAGATGGTGAATCCATAAACTTAATTGGCCGGTTAATCAGTGCCAATTCTTGCACGGATATAAATCGGCCAGTTTAATGTGGTGTACTATGTGCGTTGTCTAAGTGTGTGGTCCTATCTAGACTATAGTTCTCTAGCTTGAGTCATTTTTCTTTCTTTAAGACAAAAAAGTACATATAATAATAATAATAATAGTTGTAGTAGTTGTAATAATAATAATAATAGTATAAAAAAAACTTTTCTAGAGTTCAAAATATTTTCCTTTTCTTTCTTAGAAGGCAACGAGCTCTGGCATCGGGACTAACCCAAAGAACTCTCTCAGATCCCAATGGCTGAAGATTACCCTCAAATCCACGACCTTGGGCGAATCCTCGGATAAATTCAGAAAGGTTTCTAGGAAGGTCTCACTACTTTGGCAGCTCAGTAGGCGAAGATGGCTATGGAGTTAGAATTGCTCAAAGAGGACCTTGTCGAGCAGAGTAGATACATCTGTATCACATTCACGGTGTTGAGAGATTCTCTCGCTCAAATGAAAGATTCCATCAACAAAGGAACAATAATAAAGGATGGAAAGCCAATACACAAGACCAGTCGAAAGAATTCTAATGCCCAACCAAAGATGTTTGTAGAAAATGATACATTTAGATCTCGAGAGGTGGTTTCATGGGAGCCGACCATCACTAAGCGAAAGTTCTCCAATCTGCATGCCCCTATAGCCAAGGTGTTTGAATAGCTACTTCGTTAAGATATAATTGCCAAGTTAGCCCCCACTGTTACACCGAAAGGGCCCGACATGCAAGCTCGATGTGAATATCACCATGCATGTGGACACCATATGGATAAATGTATCACCTTGAGGCACGTTATTCAAGATATTATCGACAATGGTTTGATCAGCCTTCTTATCGAGTCCAATCTGAAAGAAGAACTCATACTCGTACACCAAGCAAGCGGGGCAAAGACATCTCTTCAGGCACTAGATCTTTCTGCGCCTGAACATGAGGAGGACATTATATATTCAGTTGGTCAGATCGCCCCAGCTTAGGCAATGATCAAAGGCTTTCTTGATGCCAAGCCGAGCACAGTGCCAAGTTGGAACCTTAGTGTTAGTTTTATCTCAATTGGTTTTCCTAGCACTTCTTAAATTATCTTTTCGAATTTGTTTTGATTGGTAATATAATCAATGTTCTTGCTTAGTCTGATGCACTTGATAAAAATAAAAAAGAATAAATAAATAAAAGTTAAAAGGAAAATATTCAAAAAAATTTGAAGAAGTCCAAAATATTTTCTTTTAGATGCTAACAAGCTCTGGCATCAGTACGAAGCTTTGGTATTGGGATACGTGCAGAAAACTTAAGTGAATTCAATGGCCGAAGGATTCCCTTAGCCCAATCATCTCGTCCAAATCCTTGAAGATCTATAAAAGGATTTTCAAACTAAACCCACCGCTCTAGCAGCTCAACATAACAAAATCGCCTCGAATGTAGGATTATTCATAGAAAAAGAGCAAAACAAAGAATCTGGACAGAAACCAAAGATGGAAGAGAAAGAATGGAAGAAAAGGGGAAAGCTCAGACTCGAAGATAATATATGGGCAGTATGAATCTAATGATTAAGGAAAGACTACTGCTCCAAAATGGGAGGAAAAATTGGCTATGCTTGAGTCAAATTGCAAAGATGGGAATGACCGATGTCCCAATGGATCTCAGTACCCTTATCGTGAGCCCGGAGGATACCTCTGAAGTTTAAGATGCCTGATGTGGAAAACTTTAACGGGACGACGGATCCACAAATCCATGTGAAGATGTATATGCATGCATTAGCTACTCATGGAATTAACTAGAATCAAATGGTTCAGCTTTCTTCTTAAACCTTGACAGCAACCACTGCTCGATGGTTCCTCACCCTCGACGATTCAATAGTGCAAAGGTAGGAAGAAGTGGTGCAAGAATTTGTCAATCAGTACTAACGCTGATTTGAATATTACTCCAAGAGACTTGGAAATTTTTTTAACTAAATAGGAGCCTAAGGAGTCAGTCTCAACCTTTATAATACGATGGAGGAATAAGGCCCGCTGCTCGATGGTTCCTCACCCTCGACGATTCAATAGTGCAAACATAGGAAGATGTGGTGCAAGAATTTGTCAATCAGTACTAATGCTGATTTGAATATTACTCCAAGAGACTCGAAAACTTTTTTAACTAAATAGGAGCCTAAGGAGTCAGTCTCAACCTTTATAATGCGATGGAGGAATAAGGCCGCCGAAATGGTTAATCGAACGTCAGAAGAGGAACATGTTAACATTTTAAGGAACAACTTGCTATCGTTGTATCATGAGTATCTTTTTGGGCACTATCACTTTTCCTTCAAAACACTAATGGGATCCCTAATACAAATTGAAGATACTATCAATAAGGGAACCATACCTCGAGAAACAAAGTTGATGATACAAAGACGGTGGGAAGAGTGCCAATGCTCTGTCAAAGCCAATTAGTGTAAATAACATCAAAAGTACAAGGTCTTAACAAACAGTGTCACAAGAAGCCATTCCTAAGCCACGACGACAGTTCACCCATTTAAACACCTGCTGACAAAAGTCTTTGAATAGTTGCTACAAGGAGGTTTGATTGCCAAGTTGCCACATATTCCTGCATCAGTTGGTTTACCTGAATGATACGATGCCCAACCTCATTGTGCTTATCGTCAAAGAGCCGGTCATCACACGACAAAGTGCATCTCCCTTCATCATGTCATCCAAGATTTAATTGACAAAGGTGAATTAAACCCTTCATGCCAGATCCGATATAAAGACAAAATCTCTATTGGTGTACCAAATGAGCATAAATGAGACATCTCTTTCGGCACTAGATCTTTCTAAGCTCGACTAAGAAGAGATTATTGTTAGCCAAAGCATCCCCAACATAAGATAAGACCTATGAGCTCTCATATCGATGGTCGAAGACTTTTATGATGCCGAGCTAAGTATGATGCCGAGCTGGAATCTTGAATAGTTTTCTTAGCATTTTATAGATTACCTTTTTCAGACTTATTCTTTTGTGTCGTTGTTTTTGCTTAATCTTTGTTTTGTCGATTTAGTCTATTGCGACTGGTGATGAATATAAAGAAATAAAAAGTTAAGAATATTTCCCTTCTTAAAAGTCTCTTTTCAGGTTTGAATCAAATAGAGTTTGTGTTTTCAGTAAGTCTAGGAGCCCATCCCTAGCAAGTCAAGAGCATTTCAAATTTTAAAGCAAGAGAGGATTGTCCAATTTCATACCTGTTGAATTCATAATTGACCAATCACTTCAAAAAATTGTGCGAAAGATGATTTTGAATTTAAGACTAGTGGTCTATCTCGTTGACACTTCTTCTTTGCACTTGGGGGGTAGTAATCCCAATATTTTTAAGCTTAAGTATCATATTTCAGTTTCTTTAATATTAAATTTCAAAAAAAACTAATGGAAGAATTTGGTTTGAAATTAAACATTCGAATGTGAATACGAGAGATTGTCCAGAGAAGGCTATAACTTCCTTTCTTGGCAACCCCTCATTCACCATAAACAAGTCAAATCCTCAAAGATAATGAGGTATCATATACATGTCAAGACTTTCTCATGTTCAAAGCTCACTTACTCCCTCTCCTAACTGAACCATCCATCTTGAAGAAAAAGAAAAAGCCCGCTAGACTGAAAACCCTGATAAGGGCGGTCTAGACATAAGTTAGGGCATGATGGGGAGAGAGAGAGAGACCTCGAGAGAATGTCAGTTTGCATGAGTCCACCTTCAAATGAGCATTCCCAATGATTGGAGGCCATCGTTTGGCCACCACATATGATTCTGATTACCCTATACTAAATTTTTTTCTTCGTACTAGCCCTTTGTGTCTAAACAGTTTAGTTTTTCTTTTTAGAAGCCTATATTTCTAACCTCGGAGCCCATGTCCCAAGCATTACGACAAAGTCAACCCAACATGGTAAGGGTTGCCCTTCATAGGATCCAAAGTCTTGAAAATAGATGATGATCAAAATCGTGATAATCATTTGTTCTATTTTGAAAGAAAGAAGAAATTGAAGAAAAAAAAGAGGAGAAGAAGAAGGAAAAAAAAAGAGAAATAAAAAAAGTTGAAGAATCATTGTCAAAATTCAGCATAGAATTGACATGGATTGAGTTAAAAGAATAGATATTCAGTAGATCCAGTTTGAACTAGTCCAACTTGATTCCCTCCATTGGGGATACGTAGATAGCTTTGTCACCATCTATGCTCGGTCTCCATGGGCACACATTAGGGGCTTTGATTTCATGTTTGGGTTCTTGAGCTTGAGCCTTATTACCGTTTGTTTCTTAGCCCATACCTGGACCTATATTGTGTCCCATATATAAAGCCGTCATTGAGGTTATGCTTATTTAAGAGAGGCAAATGCTTTCCTACATTTTGATGAGGTTGTAAAAATAAATGATAGAATGTGAAAAGAAAAAAAAAAGATAATGGTCCATGCATCTTTTCAGCTTGTTATATTATGACATGATACGCTCACTTCTATATGGCTTGCTTGATGACCTTTCATTTCCTGATTTTTCAGAACCTGATGCTTTCACCTCCCTGTGGCCTGATGATGACCTACTGATTGTAATGACGTATCTGGCCTATCATATTTTGTGCGACAGTTTGGTATATTTGCCACAAATTCAATGATAATATGAGAAGTCTTCCAACTTTATTTTATGTCTTTCTAATAGTCATGTACTTTTGCTCAACTCAGTCATATATATTGATCTTTTTGGTAATTATAAACCAAGGTCTTATCAGCCTTATCATATATGCATTAGCCTCACAGCCCCTACACCAATATTTCCATACACCCTCACTATTCACTTTTTGGCCCCAACCTTTTCGTGGTAGTGACGAAGATTCAAACTTGTGTATTGAGGTTAAGAACCAAATTATTTCTGTGAAGTTAAATGGCATTTAAAGATAAGGAATTAAAATGTTTTCGATCAAAAACTTCAGTGGTCTTTCCCTTTTTGGGTAGAGATACACAATGTCAATAGAGTGGGTACAATTGCGTGAGATTCTAATGACAAAATATTTAAGAAAAAAAGGATAGATCTTGAAATGAATGGTCGATTTATCATACCTAGCAACCTAAATGATTTTCAACTTAAACATGGTATCCAATTGCGAAAGGATATTAACTTCATCATAAATTCTTCTTTGTCGATGTCTTTAAGGGCTTTCCCATTGGATTTCCCTTTTGTTATAGTTTTACTAGGGTTAACTCTAGTTGTATTTTTTGTCCAGGGGCTCCATGTGGATCCCCTGTCCGGACAAACAGGATAATGTTTGTCTTAGGTCATTTTGTATGTTGCACTGTGGGGATCTTTGGTCTAGGGGCCTCCTATGAGTCTCCTTTCATGACAGTCGGGATAACATCTATCTTTGCATGCATTTTTGTCTTAATCCAGGGACTTTATGTAAAGTCTCATCCCTTGACAGTCATGATAAGTTTTGTCTTCCTCCAATCTAGTACATGGTCAGTCTTCTCCATAAGCATTTTGTTTAGGGTCTCCTTAGGAATTCCTCTCACGACACTTAGGATAATGTCTTGTCATTGTGTCCTTCTTGGCTTTAGCTAGGGGCTTAATATGAGTCTCCTTTCACGACAGTCAAAATAATGTCTCTCTTTGTTCGTCCAGTTTATTGCATGACCAGTGCCTTCCACATACATTTTTGTCTATGGGTTCCCTCAAGTCCCCTTCCATGACAGTCGGAATAGTGCATGTCTTTGCGTACTTTCTGTTTTGTCTAAAAGTTCCTTGTGAGGCCCCTCCGAACAGGTGTAATAGAGTATATCTTCATTTAGTCCATTGCATGGTCAATTTTGTTCCATTCACTTTTGTCTAAGGGCTCCATGTGCTTCCCCTCTCACGATAGGCGTGATAGAGTCCATCTTCATCTACTCCATTGCATGGTCAGTTTTGTCTGCATGCACTTTTGTCTAGGGGCTCCATGTGATTCCCCTCTCAAAACAGTTGTGATAGAGTCTGTACTCATCCACTCCCTTGCATGGACAGTTTTGCCTGCATGTATTTTTGTCTAGGGACTTCATTGATTCCCCTCTCACGAGAGGCGTGATATAATCTGTCCTCATCCAGTCCGTTACACAGTCAGTTTTGCCTGCATGCATCTATGTCTCTAGGCTCCTTGTGATCCCCTCTGAAGACAGTAGTGATATCGTATGTCTTTTGTTCACCATGTTCATGTCATGATTAGTATTGTCTGTATGCATTTTATCTTGGGGCTCCCTGTGATCCTCTTTCCAGGATAGTCGTGATAGTGTCTGTCTTTTTCTAGTTCATTGCATGGTCCCGTCTGTGTGCATTTTGTCTAAGAGCTCCTTGTGATTCTGTTCTATTGACAGTCAAGATAATGTTTGTCCTTGTTTGGTCAGTCCGTAGCACCACGAGTTCCTACGGCATGCATGCTGTCTAAAGGCTTCATGCGATTTTACTATCTCGACAGTCAGGGCCAATGTCTTTGCCTCGTCTAAGTCTACGTCTTAAGAGTCTACTCCTTTACCTTAATCTTCAAAACAGTTTTAAAAACCAGCCACACTTATATCCTTCTTCACTCTAGGGTAGAGCCGACGTATCTCTTCAGCCATTTACCTATCATATTCTCTTCAGATCCAGTTCGAATTACATTTGGCTTAATCCCTTCTGGATGAGGTGTGTAGGCAACCTTCATAGGGTGCAACAATCTACCAGTCTAGGTTAATTTTCAAGGATATTTGACCATTATTTTAGGTCTGTACATTAAAGTCACGTACATTCTTCTTTTCAAATCCGGTTCTAACTACAGTTGGCTTGATCCCTTCCAGGATAAGGGTATGTAGGCAATCGTAGTAGGGTGCAGCCATTTTTCAGTCCAGGTTTATTCATGTCAGCAGGGGGGAGTCATGTACATTCCCTATTTTCCGATCCAGTTCAATGTCCAGGAGTATTTTCGTTTTAGGTCAGTATGTAAAAGTCACATATATTCTTCTTTCTAAATCCAGTTTGAACAACATTCTTAATGCCTTCTAGATGAGGGTATGTAGGCAAACTTCAGTAGGCGCAGCCATCTGCCAATCTAGGTCCATGTCCGAGGGTATTAACCTTTAATATGGTCATGTACGGGGAAGTCACATACATTCTTCATTTTCAGTTCTAGTTTTTGGTGTCCTTAGATGAACAATTGTTGTTACCGTTGGCTCTGCCTTCTAGGGATGCGCCTTATAGCTGAGCGGCCAATCCTCATTACTATTGGCTTCGGCTCTTAGCCATAAGACTTCAATGTGTCTAGACGACCAATCGTTATTAATGTTGGCTCCGGCTTCTAGACGTGTATTCTCTTCATGTTTAAGTGACCAATGTCATTACCGTTGGCTCCGACTCTTAGACATGTTTTTTTCAGTATCCTTAGACGACCAATTGTAGTTACCATCAGCTCCGGCTTCTATGGATGTGCCTTATAGCTAAGCGATCAATCGTCATTATTATTAGCTCTGGCTCTTAGTCATAAGCCTTCGGTGTCTCTTGACGACCAATTGGCGTTACTATTGACTCAGGCTTCTAGATACGCTTTTCTCCTCATTCATCTAAGCGACCATTCGTTGTTACTATTTGCTCCAACTCTTAAGCAGTGAGTTTCCCATATTCCTAGACGACCAACCATTGTTATCATTGGCTCTGGCTTCTAGGGATATGTCCTTATAGCTAAGCAACCAATCGTCGTTACTATTGGCTCCGCCTCTTAGTCATATGCCTCAAGTGTGTCTAGATGATCGTCGTTACTATTGGCTCCGGCTTCTAGATATGCTTTTCTCTTCATTCGCCTAAGCGACCAATCGTAATTACTATGCTTCCAGCTCTTAAGGCAGTGAGTTTTTCTAGCCCTAGTTCTAGTTCCAGTTCCAGCTCCCATTTTCTGTATTCTTAGACGACCAATTGTTGTTACTATTGGCTCCGGCTTCTAAGAATTCATCCCGTTGTCTGGCAACCAATCAGTGTTACCATTGGCTCCGCCTCCGTATAAGGTTTTATTTCACTTTTTCTTATGGTACTGCTGGATGACCAAGCGTTGTTACTGTTGGCGTCGACTCTTAGGCAGTGATTTTTCATATTCTTAGATAACCAATCATTGTTACCATTGGCTCCAAATTCTAGGGCTATGTCCTTATAGCTAAGAGACCAATCACTGTTACTAATAGATCCGACTCTTAGTCATAAGCATCCAGTGTGTCTAGACGACCAATCGTGGCTACTAGTGACTCCGACTTCTAGATACGCTTTTCTCCTCATATGCCTAAGCAACCAATTTTTGTTACCGTTGGTTCCAACTCTTAGGCAATAAGTCTTCAAGATTTTTAGATGATCAATTGTCGTTACCACTGGATCTGGCTTCCAGGTGTATGCTTCTTATGGATAAGCGATCACTCGTCGTTACTATTGGCTCCAGCTTCTATATGCATTTTTCTCCTCATTCGCCTAAGCAACCAATCATTATCACTATGCTTCTGGCTCTTAAGGTAGTGATTTTTCCGGCCCTAGTTCCAGCTCCAGCTCATGTCTTCTGTATTCTTAGACGCCCAATTATTGTTACCATTGGCTCCGGCTTCTAATAATGCATCTCTTTGTTTGGCAACCAATCAGTGTTACCGTTGGCTCCGCCTCAGAATAAGGTTCGACTTTACTTTCTCTTATGGTATTGTTGGACGACCAATCATTGTTATTATTAGCTCCAGCTTTGAGTGATGTCTCGGCCATCTGAACTACGTTGGTTTGATTCCTCCCCGGGCGATACGTTAGAAGTCTTATAAAGGTTCGACCTCATATAGGTATAATTATTCGTGAGTCTGTCCAGAGTGTTATGGTCTTTTCTGCGTTTCACTACAAATATGTTGTTTTAAGGTGATGTTCGCCCTCGCTCGAGCTCCCTCCAAGAGGGGTCTTGTAGACACTATTTTTGTTGTCTTTTTATTCATTAAATAATTATTGGGCTTTATTTTTCTTTTTTTGGGTGAAAAGTCCTTTATTCACAATCATTCTATAGCTATTTTACATGTACATGAGTACACAATCCCTGACTACCTCTATATACCGATCAAAATTAATGAATAAAATTCCTTCAAACTTAAATATGTTCTCTAGCCTACACTACATGATGCTTTGCCATGTTGTTTTCCTCAAAATGTGCTGGTCCGGCCCCCAAACAGTACATAAACTTCTATTTGGCTGTGTGTCTGCAATGTTTTTCCAGCTGCACACCATATATTGCATCCATTTTTTATCATATAAAAACAACTATTTGGAGGAGCTTGTTTTTGCTCAAACACTCTTGTATTTCTTTCTTTCCATAGTCCATACATATACTGCCACTGTGATAGCCAACTTACTGAGTTTGGCCCTGAAGCTCTTACCTCGGCATTCAAATAGTTGCTTTTTGTAGGTATTGCCCCCATCCTTAAGTAGGTATTGTAATTCCCAATTTGCTACATACCAGCTTCCATACTTCTTGTGAATATTGACGCCGGATGAAGAGATGGTCACATGTCTCTTGGTGCTTTGAACACAAGCTGGAATTATCTTCCTGAATTAACTTCCATTGTTTCAGTTTCTCCTTAGTTCTTAGCCCTCCTTTACAAAGCATTCAGCAAATGAAACAACACTTGGGGATATGACCACTAAACCACAGTATTCTTTCCCAAGCTACCACTTATGCTTTAGTTCTCATCATATTCCAAGCACTTTTGATTGTGAAATGACCATTTGGATTTAGATCCCATACTACTTTGTCCTATTCATTCCCTAGGTACTGGAATTGTAGTAATTGATTTGTTGATATCCCTCAAATCAATTGATCTACTAGGTGGTAATCTCCACCTCTCACCATCCATTATTTCAGGTACTTTGGCATCCCTTGGTATGCCTGAGTCATATATCAATATTGGTCTATATTTGCAATTATGCTTTGATCATGCAACCATCTGTCCAACCACAATCATGTATTCTTGCCATTTCCAACCTTATAAGTATACATTGACTGCTTTTGGTTCCTTAACTTCATTATTTTACACCATGTCCAAGATAGAGTGACAGGTGGTTTGAAGGTCCAGAAGTGTCTTTGTTCTATTATATGGCACCATTTCACCCATAATGAGTCTTTCTTGTGTGCCAAATCCCACAGGTGTTTGCAGATTGCAGCCTTGTTCCATTCTTATAACATTTTTAATCCCAACCGACCTTCTTTTTTTAGTAAGCATAGATCAGTTCAAGCTACCTTAGCTCCAGCGCGTTTTGTTTCCTTGCCATGCCAAATAAATGATCTTATTTTCCCCTCAATCTGCTTGATGGTTGTTTTTTGGTAAAACAAAGATACTACACCAATACACTTGCATGCTTAATAGGAATGATGTTACTAATTGTACTCTCCCAGCATAGGGTAAGAATTTGGTGGTCCAACTGGAAATTATCTTGGTCACTCTGTCAACAAGCACTTGCCAATCACTATGTCTTAATTTTGTAGAGATTAAAGGGACTCCAAGTTAAGTAACTGGGAATGCACTAAGGCGAATTCCAACTATACCAGTTAGTGCTCTTGCAATCTATTCATCAACCCATGTAATGAAGATTGCACTTTTACTCAGATTTGGAGCCAACCCTGACAATTGTTCAAACTCATTAAGCTCAACCTTCAAGATTTTTAGGGTCTTGTGATCTGCCTTTGCAAGCAAAAATAGATCATCAGCAAAGCATAGGTGGTTAATCTCTAGTTCTTTGCATTTAGGATGATAAAGGAATTCTTCCTGAGCTGGATAACAGTCCATAATGCTTGAGAATGTTTCCATAAATAGTAAAAACAAATATGGGGACATGGGGTCCCCTTGCCTTAGGCCCTTTGCCCCAACAAAATACCCTTCCATGCATCCATTTAAATTGACTGAGAATCTGGCAGTGGTGACACATCTCATTATCCAGTCAATGAATCTCTATGGAAATTGCATAACCTAAATCACCATCCTCAAAAACTTCCGTCCCATAGAGTCATATGCCTTCTATAAATCAATTTTTTTAACACACCTTGGCCTCCCACCATGCTTATGATAAGTTTTTACTAGTTCCAGAATTATCAAAATGTTGTCTGCAATATTTCTTCTAGCTACAAAGGTTGGTTGTCTTTTATTAATGAGTTGTGGCATTATCCTCTTTATCCTTTCACATAGCACCTTTGAAATGCACTTGTACAATACATTACAACAGGCTATTGGCCTAAATTCCTTCATAGTCTAAGGGTTTGCTATCTTTGGTATTAGGATAAGGGTAGTGTTGTTAAATAACTGCACTGTAATATCCTTGTTGTTAAAAAAAAACTGGTCTGATTTCGTGGTTGCCAAAGGCATCCAAAAACAAGAGGGAATGACACCTCATGTTTCCAAGAGGTGGAGTGTGTGCATGTAGAGTTAAGTGGAGGGTGAGGTGGCATGAGAGAAGGCTTACCCTGGACAACTATTTGAGGGAGAATTACAGAAATGTAGAAGGAATTTCTGGATACTTTCAACTGAGAAGTTGTAGATAAAAGAGAGAGGAAGAATACCTAAGAAACAGAGCTTGATTTGGAGAAAAATTGAAGAAGTTATGGATCACCAAAGTCAGGAAAAAGTCAGCCTGCAGTGTGCGAAGTTATGCGAAGTAGCTGATTGAGGGGGAGTTTGAGGAAAATTCAGGAAGCATTTCGTAAAATACCAAGTAGAGAAGTTATAGAATGGAGAGAAATGAAGATATTGAAACAAATAGGATGCATTTTCGTTAGGAATCGAAGAAGTTACGGATCTTCAAAGTGAGGTAAAAACCAGCTTTGTGTATGTGTGTTCTTGGTGTTTTGATATGTGTTCTTGATGGAAATTAGGGCTGAAATGATTATGTTGTGATATGATTCCATGTTAAATGAAGTTATGGAGTTAGATAGGTGGAAACAAAGTGAAATTAAAGTGGTTTAAAGGGGATTTGAAGTGGAATTAAATAGCTAATGAGATAAGTTGGCATAACATGCATGTATAAGTAGAGATGTCAAAGGGCCGGGCTTGGGCCGGCCCAGCCCAAGCCCATCGGGCCTGCTAACGGGCCGGGCCGGGGCCGGGCCAAGAGAGGGGGAAAACGGGCCGGGCCGGGCCGGGCCTGGCGAAGGGAATCCTAGGCCTGGTCCAGGCCCAGGCCCTAAGCCCAATATTTAGGGCCGGGCTTGGGCCGGGCCCGGGCCCTTATTTTTTTTTTTTCATGTTATTCAATTTTAAAGATAGGGAGTTTTAGATGCATATTACTTAAATGACCGGTCTGAACTGTTGAAACTTTGATTAAATCTTATTTAACATGCGCAACTTTCACAAAATGTTTTAATAGTAAACCAACTTCAAATTAATCAACCTAATGTTCTCAAAAATGAGAAAGTGATGAGGGCAAGCTTTGCTGATGTTTCTTGTTAGCAAATACTCAGTTTCTAGGGTTCTTTAAGTGGAAGAAACTTGCAAAGGCACAATGGAATGGCCAAGATCAGCAAGTTAGGAATATCTTACCTAACAAACTTCTTGATAAAGCCTAATAACCCTGCAATTTCTTTATTCCAAATGTACAGTTTCTGAGCCCAAGGGCTAATGTAAGAATGTTTGCGAGAATATCGTTGATGATGATCTCTCATCGTGAACATGTATATTTCGCAGATTTGTTATCTCTAAACACAGATTTTCTAAAAGTTATTTCAACAACATTTGAGATTGCCACCATTAAATCTTAGAAGTCTCTGGCTAAAGGTGTTCATTATAATAAATGTGTTCATAGGCCCTCCTCCTTTTATCCGGGCTTGGGACCGGCTGCTTGTAAACAAACAGGCGAAGTTACCTATTTTTTTATATATACAAAAAAATATATATCTTGCGTGTAAAAAATTATTTTATATATATGGAAAAAAGTATATTTTGTGAAAAAATTTATTCTTAAAACTCTAACAATCAAAATAATAATGCATGTCTATCCAAAATATCAGCAATCAAAGATCAAGAAATCTGCAACGTCAACCAAAAGGATCAAAAGAGGAAAATAAAAACAAATTACCTAATCATCCGGAAGTACTTCAATATCCGAGTCACTGCTCTTCCTATCATCAATCGGTTTATCTTGCTCGCGGTATTTCGCATCAAGATAATCCTTCCAACATACACATAGCTCGAGCGACTCGGGGTTAAGACGACTCCTCCTGTCATCCAAAACCCTCCCGCTTGCTGAAAATGCCGACTCTGAAGCAACCGTGGAGGCTTGCACTGGCAGTACATCCCGTGCAATTTGGGATAAAGTTTTATACATGTTTTGATTTTGTTTCCAAAAATTTAACAAATTAAAATTAATCTGTTCTTGCCTTGATAAATCAGAATAATGATCAGTATTTGCATATACACCAATCTCATTAAAAGAGGAAAAATTATACGAACCTCCCGAATTAGAAGTACCTTCACCTGGTAGTTGTCTTGCTACTAGATGTTCAAAGCCTTGAAGGTATGGCGCATAATACCTCTCAGCAGTGGATGATGATGTAGCTCGCCCGCGCACGTCAGCAGAATTACGATATAGGTTGAACAAGTCCTCAAACCTCTTGCTCACTTTTGCTGTGAGCAAGGTTGTGTCATCTGCTGTGTAGCGCATTAATTTCGATATCTCTTGTATCGAGGCGTTCACGCCATGCAACTTTAACCTAGGATCTAAACAAGTAGCCACAGTAAAAATAGCAGGCAGTTTCTTCCAATATTTATTAAATTTTTGATCCATCACTTGTACTATTTCCCTAAAGGGTCCTATATATCTCCATTTTGTTAACATTGTAGCCATCTTCAGAATTTCTATTACAGCGAGAGGAGAGGTGGGATAGTACGTACCAGACAATAAATTGGTAGACGTGTAGAATACCTCCAAAAATTCAGCTAGGTATGTGGCCATCTGCCATTCCTCTTGAGTTGGCAAGCCGGCTGGGAACTGGGTTAGTAGAAAATGCGTGTAGACTTCTCGGTATGCCAGAATGTGTAAAAGCATGTGGTATGTAGAGTTCCACCTGTGGACCACATCTGTAACTGCTCTCTTGCGAGGCATATTATATTGAACACACAACGTTTTAAATTGTTGTGTTCTCAAACTCGAGCCATTAACATACGCTGTCATACCCCTCATTTTGAGCAGAATATCTCCTGCAGCACCTAAACCATCTTGAACAATTAAGTTAATAATGTGACAAACACAACGAACATGAAATAATTCACCATCAAGTACAGGTTGAAGCGTCTCCTTTAAAGCTGCAACAGCAGCTTTATTATTAGAAGCATTATCAAAACTAACACTCATAATCTTATCCTTAATTTTAAATGTGTTGCATGCTTTAAATATAAGAGTAGCAATGTTCATTCCATCGTGCGGATAAGGGAAGTGCTCGAAAGTGATGATTCTCTTGTGCATAACCCAATCTGCATCAATCCAATGAGCGGTCACACAAGAATAACTAACAAAAGTATAAGGAGATTGCCAAATATCAGAAGTAAGACTAACTTTACCGTCAAATTTATCGAAATAATCGATAAGGCGTGCTTTGGCAGCCTTGTACTGTCGGAGTGCATCGGACCTCGTTGTGTTTCTATGAACCTTTTTGTACAAAGGTTGAACGTAGGTGTTCATATATCTAGAGTGCTTAGGATTATCGGCAAAAGAAAAGGCTTGTTCATCGTGAATAACAAATTCAGCGAGACCGTCTCTTTGCTCTCGCTGATTATAAACAAATAACTTACCGTCAAAAGATAATTGCGTTTGGGTAGGTTCGACGTGGCCTTGTCGAGGTGCACACTGAGGGTAATGCCTGTTAAGATGTCCATTACCACTACCAGTCGAAAATAATTTAAGACAGTACTTACATTGAGCTTTTCGGATGTCGTCCACCGTAATTAAGTCGAAATGATTCCAACACTCGGCTTTCTTCTTTTTTTTTTTTTTTTCTTCTGGCACGTTATCGGAGGCATTGCTCGGCCCTTCTTCATCATGACCAGGCATAGGGTTGAGATTATGCCACTGAGTAGTAGCTTCGCCAACCGAGCTGCGTCCTTGACTATAATGCGGGGGGTCTTCATCAGGCGTGTATTCAAAATCTGGAATGTTTTGATTGAACTCCCAATTGGCTTGGGTATCTATCATAGAGCCTGTACTCATTCGTCCACGAACGAATGGTTGTGTTGGTGCTTGGATTGGTGTTTCTGATGGCCGTGGCGCTGGCGCTTGTGCTGGTGGTGGTGCTTGCGATGATGATGATTTCTTTCGTGATGACGTTGCACGCCTCATTTTGTTCAATAATCCAGACATATTTCACGCTAAACTTTGTAAGAGTAACTAAATACACAAGTATAAGAGTAGTAATAAGAAATAACAATTAAAAGAATGAACGAGTAACAAATATTAGAAAGTTAGTAATTAAAAAGAATTTAGCAAGACTAGTAATTAATAAACAAGAGTACTAATTAGTAAATACTAGTAGTAATTAAAAGAATGAACGAGTAACAAATATTAGAGAGTAAGAGTAATTAAAAAGAATTTAGCAAGACTAGTAATTAATAAACAATAGTACTAATTACTAAATACTAGTAGTAATTAGCAAGACTAGTAATTGGAGAGGAAACTAGTAGCAAAGCTTGTTGTGAGAGTAAGAAGAGAGTAAGAAGATTGGTGTGAAAAATTGGAGAGAAATGGTGTGAATTTATAGATTTTAGAAACTTCACAAAAGACCAAAATACCCCTACAAACTATCCGTTTATAGTTGTTGGGGAGGGTAAGAGTGTAAAGGAGTTGAAAAGTATAGGTTAGACTAAAATACCCCCCAAACTAGCCGTTATATAGCTGTTGGGGGGGTAAAAGTGGAAGTTTGGAAAAGGGGGGGAAAAGCAAAAGATTCAAAAAAAGTGGGGCCAAAAACCGGGCCAAAATCCGGGCCGCAGACCGGGCCAGGTAACCGGGCCAAGCCCGGGCCAAAACCGGGCCGAATCCGGGCCGAAACCGGGCCGGGCCAAACCCGGGCCAAAACCGGGCCGTGCCGGGCCGGGCCGTTTTCCAGATTTTTCAGGCCTGGTCCAGGCCCAGGCCCCAGGCCCTATGTGTGCGGGCCGCTACTGTTCATCCACGGGGCCGGGCCAGCCCGGGCCAAAACCGGGCCGGGTCGGGCCAGCCCGCGGGCCGCCCGGCCCGTTTGACAACTCTAGGTAGAATGCCATGCTGGACAGGAAACTGATACACACGTCGCTGACACGGTGGCCAATCAGATGCTGTTTAACTTTGAAAAAATATACACGGGCATTGTAGACTTGTATCCGCCATTGATCAAAGATCAGAGATCTCAGACTAGCATGGAGGGAAACAGAGTAACCGTCACACCTGAAATTCAAGGAAAATCATATGCAAATGTGGTAAGACCAAATCGGGAATTTGTAAAAGCAAATCAATTGAATTATATGCCACCACAGGAAATTTTGGGTAAAAAAAGGATGCAATACACAGTAGATGATGTGGCTGCAAAGATCAAAGAGTGGGAATCCATGGTCATTACATATGTGGTGGAGCAAGACCCCCTTTCCATGTTATGAAAGGGTTTTTGGAAAGGGTTTGGAGGCAATTTGGTCACTTTGACTTACATTTCGTCAAATCAGGGGTGTTCTTAGCCAAATTCAACTCGGCTCAGGCGAAACAACAGGTGTGTGAAAGAGGTCCTTGATTTTTTTATAATAAACTTGTTATCAATAAGACTTGGACCCCTGATACATATCTTGAGAAGGAAGGGTTGAATTCAATACCCATGTGGATAAAATTACCATATTTGCCTTTGAAATTTTGGTCAAAGAACATGCTTCATGCTTGGTCAAATTGTAAGCACAATTAGCAATCCACTATTTATGGATGCTATGACAGCATCAAAAGAAAGGGTAGGGTATACCAGAATATGTGTAGAGATCCATGTAGATCAAACTCTCCCTGAAGTGATACCATTATGTGGACCTAATGGGGATAAGCTAGAGCAGAAGGTTGAGTACGAGTGGGTGCCAGTAAAATGTAGCCACTATAAGGTTTTTGGTCATAGGAGTATGAATTGCTACAAAAAACCTATACAGCAGCAAAGGTGGCAAAATAAAGAAGTCTAGAATGTAATGGTGATCAACCAAAGCACAAATCCTGTGAATGAGCATCCTATACAGATGGAGAATTCTATGAAGACACCAATACTTACTTCAGAAAACACTCTACAGGTTAGTAATCATTTTCAAGCTATTGAAGCTAATGATATTTTGCTGGAAGAGGAGATAATGAGGAGTAATAATAACTCCAGGCCAAGGAAACAAGATAAAACTAATCAACCAGAGAGGGATTCTCAAAAAGGAATGGAACAGGGTACAGCCAAGAGAGGCAGTGGCAAAAGATCATGATAAAGACCATAGCAAGTTGGAATATAAAGGGGTCTAAATGACCCTGTAAGACAGGCTGATGTCAAGAAAATTTTGAGAACAAATAATGTGAAAATTGTAGGTCTACTTAAAACCAGAGTCAGAGAGGAAAACATTTAAGCAATTATAAGAAAATGGGGAAAAGATTGGGAGTTTGCATAATCAATTAACTCAAAGGGTGTCTCTAGATTGTGGCTGGGTTAGAATAAAAAAAGATTTAAGGTTGCAGTACTGAATAAATCTTCTCAGCATCTCACTGGATGTGCCACTGCTGTGGAAAGCTCAGACAAGTTCTTTTTGAATGTTGTTTATGGCAATTACAAAGGAGATAAGAAAAAATCCTTATGGACTCGGTTGGAAGGTTGTGCTCGTGGCATAGCCTCACAACCATCGCTGGTAATTGAGAATTTAATGTTGTCAGATACCCAGCTGAGAAAAAAGGGATGCTAGGTATACATGGTAGAGATGTATCAGAGTTTAATCAACTCATCTTTAATGCTCAGTTAGAAGATGTAAACATCGTTTGTCTATAATATACCTGGTGCAACAAGAAAGATGAGGACTTGATAATGAGTAGGATTGATAGGATACTACAAAATGGTGGGTGGATGGAGAGGTATCCTATAACATTACTGGAAGCAAAGGCATCTAGGATCTCAGATCATGCCTTGTTACTCTGGTCAAAGTAAGCTCAGAGCAGTACAAGGGGAAAAAAACCTTTTAAATTTTTGGATGAATCACCCTATTTTTAAGCCTGGTCTCAAAAAATTATGGGAAGGAACAAGTAGTGGAGATGCTTGTCACCAATTACAAGCAAAATAGAAGAGGTTAAAACCTTGGCTGAGAAAACTCAATAAGGAGAATTACAACAACATATCTGGCAGAGCAAATGCAAAGTTGAAAGAACTACAGGACATACAATAGTAGAATTTCGGATGCCACAGGGTCGAGTTAATCCAACTGGAGAAAATTGTGCAAAGGCAATATTATGAGATGATCCAGGCTGAAGAGACTTTTTACTTCCAAAAGGTTAGGGTAAAAGAGATTAAGCTGGGGATTATAACACAACATGTTTTCATAAAAAGGTGCAAGTGGATAGTGCCCATAATAAAATTCTGGGAATACAAGATAAGAACTGGCTTTACATCACTGAGGCTAAAGAGGTGCATTAGGTGGCAAAAAAGCATTATACTCAGTTCTTGGGCACACCAGTTCAAACCACACACTTGAGTCAAACATGATTAGAGGCATTAATTAGAAGTAAAGTGGCTACACAGGACCAAAGTGCATTGCTGGCCCCTATGACAGAAGAAGAAATCAGAAGTGCAACGTCTTCTATGAAGGCAAATAAGGCACCAGGCCTTTATGGCTTTACCTCTGAATTCTTCCAACAAAACTGGGATGTTGTGAAAAGTGATGTCAATGCTGCTGTTATGGAGTTTTTCAACACCAGGAAGTAATGTCAATGCTGCTGTTATGGCTTTACCTCTGAATTCTCTCTTGTTCTCTTGGTATTGGGATCTCTCGATTTCGTAGATTACGTGCCATTCTGAAAATAGTATAACAAGTCTTACATTCACATATAACAACGCAACTTCATAATATAACAACATTAGTATAACATAAGTGTCGTGCTACGATCATTAAACAACGATAGATTGTGCACCTAGACATACAACGTTTGACTCAAGCAAACCCATATCGTTCCTTAAATAGCTGCACACTCTAGTAGTATTCATCTAGTAACATCTTCCGCTCGTTACCAGACAAGGCTCTTCCCGGAGGGCATTCACAAACTACTTCCTGCATCTTTTGAACAACCCGCAAGCTAGCATCCACTGTATCCTCAACCAACCTATCTGCCTTCTTCTTTTCCTTGAGACACTCTATCTCCATTCTCTTTATCTCACTGTCTGCTTTAACTTTTAGGGATTCTAACTGATTGAACAGTTCATCCTTCTCGCCGGAGACCTTTATATATTTTCATTTTAAAAAATTCATGACCTTCGTCCTAGACTGCTCACTCGGTCCTTCTTCTTTCACTTCTACATCAACTCGATAAGGTTGACCATCCTCTATTTCCTCTATCTCGGGGCCCTGCAACAATGACAGAATGACAATTCTTATAAATCAGTTATGCCATAATTGGTCCGACTTATACATCTCGGTCACCCCGTTACATTCTTCCTCCTAATCTCGTAGCAAGACTTACACGTCATTCTAAACACCCCAACAGTCTACAAAATCGTAATACCTAAGCTCTGATACCACATGTGACACCCCCAGCCCAAGTGACGTCACCAGAGCTGAGATGTCAATCCTGTCAACGTCACAACCTTAATTACAACACAGACCAACTACAACCTTAAGATCATAAAGGAACGTCACAACACGTCCTTACAAAAAATTTCCTTGATAGTACACATCATATTGCAACGAAAACTGCATAACATAGCACAACTTAATATTTACACCAAATTTTACATCATCGTGGAGATATATATTTCCTCACAGGACCTCAGCATAATTTCTCTTTAGCTTTACCCGAGGTCTCTCATTGTTCAAACCTAATACCTGAAAAACACATAAGATAAAGAATGAGCGCAAGTCGCCTAGTAAGGATAATACAAGGAGTATAACGTACAACCCTTTCGACATTATCGGAGAATCGATCATGAATTTTCAATGAAGGCAAAGGATTTAAGGATGCCAAGAACGAACATTTGCAACCATCTTGCTGCATCACCTTTGTTCAAACTGAGCGGCTCAAGCCCAACATAACATCATCATTTCCACTTGGACAGACTCATGGACTATGCAAGTGCAATGCAAAAGGAAACACTAAAGCAAATAATCCTCATGAGAATAACAAGACAATAAATTCAGCAACATCAAATAAAATCAATTGCAATGCATGCTTGACTCGACACGACGCGACAGACTCTAGCGCACTTCATCCCCTTTTTGTCAATTACTTTCTTTTTTACTTACCGCCAGTTACTTCACTTCACTGGCTCTCCACTTAATGATGCCCCAGGGTGTTCATCTCAGTCTTGTCTAGATTAGGGGACGATTTTCATCAAAGGAGCGGACTTAGATAATGTTTTCGATCATAAGTCCTCAACAACGCTTTTAGGCTAATTATCGGGCGGACTAAGGGAATTCATTCTACCTTAAGTTCTCAACAGCACAAAACAACAAGAAGTACCGGGTCATAAGATCAACCGGTATTCTAACATAAATATAGGAGTTCAACACAAGCATCATCAACATGGTATGCCAAGCAAAACAACGGATACCATAACAGAACCGCACTATCCTTACATGTTAGCTTTATAGCCGATGAACTCCTCGCTTCCGAATTTTCTCAGCAACAGAATCACCTATCAAATAAAATCTTTCTCGTTAGACAACCTTAAAATACAAAAACATACCTAACCTTACCTTCCCATCCCTTACCGCTTATTTGTTTTCAACTTATTACGGCTAATCCGTTAACCGGATTTGCCCTAGCCCACAAGGTGCATCAATCGCACTACCGTCCTTCTTGTGCCTATCTAAACTCAATTTTTTCATTCCTTATACTTCTTACTGCTTAACCATGAGTTTCCACAAGATTCGTCACCGGGTGTGAAAAATTACCAAAACACCCCTGGCCATAGGTAAAATTACCTAAACACCCCCTGCCGATTTATGCACCAATAAACCTCCCAATTGGCTCAAAAGATCTTTTTAAAACAATGTAAACTTATTTTTGCACTAAAAAGTCATTTTGTGAAATTTTTGCTCGGAAATCCCATCCGGATAACCAAACCAAGCGTTAGGGAACCAATTTTGTCAAAAATACCAATCAACCTCCACATGTCATGAAAGTTTAGAAACTGAAGTGTCTCAGCTACATAAAGTCTCAGTAAAAGTTTCAGATTAAAATACATTAATTTGGTATTTTTAAAATTTTGAAACCCTATTTTAAAGATAAATATATTTAACATCGTTAGGAAACTCAGAAAAATCCCAAAATTTTACAGTATGTATATCTTTAAAAAATAATAGGAGTTGTTCTTTTGTGTTAGGCCAAATTATATCTTAAAACTATGTTTTAAAAATAAAGTTTGAAATCAATTAGAGAATAAGACTTTTAGCGACATTTACAGTCACTATTCATCACTTTTGGATCAAATTTACACATTTTCATCACTTCCCACTTTTGGATCAAAGTTTGCATTTTCATCACTATTCATCACTTTTGGATCAAAGTTTGCATTATTCAGGTTTGCATGCCCAGAAGTATTTCTCTTTCTTCACTTATACACACGGGTGGCAATCGAAAGGCTCATCATTCTCTCTAACTCAATAGGCAGGAAAATTAAGGAATGGCTGTTTGAAATGCCTCCGGCGATCTCCACCCGCCGATCATCTCGACTGCGCGGCCCTCCAAGGGAACATACAGTAGATGATGGACAAAGAAGGTCCACAGAAGACTGCACACAATAGCTTGATGAATCGAACATCAGAAGTATCTGCAAATCATATCATGGTTGCATTGGGTTCAGAAAAATACAGAGATGTAAAGGATGTAAGACCAGAGATGGTTATAGAGTCAAGTTCCAGTTTAGATGAGGAAGGAATGTTGAAAGAGAAAATTGAGAAATTACATAATCAACTTGAAGCCATGGCAAAGGAGAATCAAGCATTGCGAATGCTTATAAAAGTAGAAAATGGAAATTCGCACAAGCTAGAGACAGAGATCTTGAATATCAAAGAAGGAATGGCGGTTAGTGAAAATTTGGGGAAGAAGGTAGAACTCAACAAATTTCAGTCTAACATTCAAAAAAGTTATGTTTCGCTTATTGAGCTTTATTATTATTTAAGGATTATTATTTTAAGTGTAAGCCTAATAATGTAATGAGCCTAATATATTTAAGTCAATCCAATGAGAGTCTGGTCCAGTTGGTTGAATCCAGCTCAGTTGGTTAAACCAGTACAATTAGTTAAGTTTAACCCAAGTTAACGTCAAGAGATTGTGATCAATTAGATGACTTGGATATGTCTTATGACTTATCCTTGATGCATGTGATTGATCATTGATTTATATGTGATATGGAGATAATTTCTAAATCTGGTATATCCCATCAAACAAAATCAAATATAATTATCGAATTAGGGTTAGATAAAATCTCGAAATTCAGGAAAAAATATTTTTAAATTATGGGATGAACCGACCGATTTTTTATAGAACAACCGGTTAGTTAACTTTTCTCAGCCTAATGGAATCGAGCCGAACAAGCACTAGCATTCGGCAGACTAGCTCTCTGTTGACCGAGGAGAAAGGGGGCTTGAGTCACTTGCACCATGGATCCGTCACAAAGCACTCCCAAGTCTTCTAGGCAAGTGTATTCTCGAGGTATATTTACTGCTTTCTAGACGAGTTTAAATTATAAGAGTCTATAGTGTTTTCCCTCCCCACGATCAAATTTTTATCTTACAAACTATCAAAAAGAATCTTTCTTTTCATTTCTTTGTTCGAATCTAAGATCGAAGTGTAGGTTGCCTCTCGTAGGGTCCAAGTCGAACTGTGATGGTTTTGATTCTGGCTAGTCCGACCGGATACGCAGGTCATTCGATCTCTGATGTCGAGTTCAAGCCAATAATATAGAAATATACTTAGGATTTATTAAGGCATGATTATGTGTCTATGTGTTAAAAGGACAAAAATCAATAGAAATGAAGTATAGACCGAAAGGGTATAGTGGGTGCCTAACAACTTCTCGTCGTATATATAGTCCTCGAGCCCATGTATTTGTTTTCAATATATTAGTAGTCCTTTGGGTACTTTTAGAGTCATTTTCGGGTTTTTCTTATTTTTCCATGTTCAATTAAAAAAGATGGGGACTCTTAATTTTAGACCTATCTCGGGTCTAGGATTTTTTTCGAGACGGTTCGCTGCACCACTCATTTAATAATTAGGTCTTATTGGTAACGATCACGACTCCTAATTTTAAGACCTTGTCTGGGTCTAGGATTTTTTTCGAGGCAGTTCGCTCACCATTGGGCAATGTCTCCCTCAAAAGGTCCAGCCAAATAGGTACTTATGAGTTCATGGGCAGGGGGTCTTATTAGGCCAATCAAAAATTATCCCACATCCGATGTGGGATATCACAATCTCTCCACCTTATGCCTTAGCATCCTTGCTAAGGTTCGATCACACATAGCCCAGAATCTTCCTCTCTAATCGATGTTGGATATATCTGACTCGCCCTTTCTTGCCCTAACATCCTCTCCTTACTCCAGCTTTAAAAGCTCTTCTACCATATCATCCTTCACATTTCTAGGGAAGAATTTGGCAAGAAATATCTCCTAGAAACGTTCCTAAGTTAAAGCATGTTCATCCTCAACACTCAAAGTTCTCTCAGCCATTCTCCATCACTGGTCAACCTCATTCTCCAACTGGGACACCGTGAGGTCCACTTTGTGGCGATCGGTGATGTTCAGAAGCTTAAACCTCCTCTCTAACTTACTCTATCAAGCCTATGCATCCTCTGGCTTGTATGTACCAACAAACGTTGGACAGTTTATGAGGTTAAATGCCTTGATAGTATCAGCAATCAACGAGGTTAGAGGGATTGCTCCTGAGTTACCCTTGGCGGCATCATTACCAGTGGCAATATTACCCATGCAACACGGGGTACTAACACATCTAGCTACACATGGCGACATGGTTCTTGAGATAGCGAACAAATTATAAGATCGTAACTATAGTATAAACGCTTTGAACAAAAGTATGTAAAACTAGACTTTTTCTAAGGTATATCTCAAACATCATACTTTTTTATCTCAAATCATTGATAGCTTAAGTCTAAGAGTCTACAGAATCATGAATCTATGCTCCTATCAAATATGTCACACCCTTAACCCAAAGACGGACCTTCGCATACTATTTCAAATATTCCTGCTTACCAGAAATGTAATACCTAAAGCGTTTTGCCAAGAATATAACCTCAAAGAGGTAATCAGAGCTTTAAATCATATCTCAATTCAAAGGTGTTAGGATCAAGCGATCTGCCAACAAAAGGCATTGGCTTTCATCAGCAACGTCTAATCATTATAGCAAAAATTTGAAAACAGTGATCACTTCCCAAACATTGGAAGTTCTCAAAGCTACTTATCAAAACAATTATTTTTTCAAAGCTCTTATTCTCAAGACACTAAAAAAAATTATGAATTAAAATACATCTCGAAGCTTATGTAAATAGATACTAAGTCCTCTAAGTTATCTCATCTTAATTGCCTGAAAGGGGATGAGAAAGGGGTGGGGGGTTAAGCACAAAGCTCAGCAAAGATCACACACACACACACACCCATGGAGTACAACGCAGGTATTCAATAACATATAACTGAGTCAAAACAAAATATATGGAACTGAAAGTGGAAAGACAATAAATAATCTTAGCACAACAAATAATACCCATTAAAGATCAAATCAAAGTTAAAGTCGAAGGAACATATTCGAATAGTTGACTTAACAATCAAATACGATACAACCACGTAAGACGTGATTGTAAAGTACATTAACTTAAGCACGTAAATGTTCTAAGTTCAAAGTTTGCATACCAGTATCAATTGCCATATCATGTCATAGCATCACGTTAACCTAAGCACGTGAAGATTCTAAATATTAGTTCAATTCAAAGAGATCCAATGAACATCAAAGTATCTCAAAGGTATAGGAGGCAAAAAGTATCAAAATTTTGAAAAATGGACGTACGGTCACCCAAGCTGGGAGGAAAATGACGGGTAACATGATTTCCAAGTAAAACAGTTAAGCCAAGAATTTAGTGTATCACAGCCGGCTTAAAACAACAATAACGAATCTAAATAAAAAGAAACTTTTAGAAGAAGAAACAACGAACTTTTCGATTATCAGTGCCACGGATTTTGACAAAAACATTTGATAAGAAAATATCAATATCGAATCCTTTAAGAGTATCAAGTCTAACAGAAGCAGATGTTTTGTATATAACCCTTTCCTCAATTCACATAGTAAGATTCACAAAGCTGCATAAGCTTTCGAAAGTTAAAACCTAATTAATTCAATCATCCCGTTAATATTAAAATCTTCAAATCATAATTTTATTTTGATTTCGATTCCTCCTTTTAATCAAAGTGGTTTTAGAATTAGTTACCAATTATGGTTAGAAGGGTGAAATTCTCAAAGCTTTAGGTTTCTCTTTCTTTTATCTCTCTAGAAGATCAAACTCACACTCTAAACATGGTAAATAACTCAAAAGACCCCTAAGGATATATTATTTATTCAAAAGTATCTCAAAAGGCTATTAAAACTACGAAGATTGTCCAAAACATAAAATAATTATTTATAAATCCTTCGGGGTCTTATATATTGAGTCACTTATTTTAAAATCCAATAACTCGTGAGTTTAAGTGGGCCATAATAAATAGGTGACCACGTTTTTTGACAAGAGCCTCTCCAACTTAAAATTTCTCTAATCTTCTCACACACAAGTCACGATGTATAATTAGGTCATTGTCGTTGTCCGCTCACTAACCATTGTCGACATCATCGTCGCCATGACTCTGAAGATTAGATCTACCATTGCCCAAGGATTAAGCATCGCCGCAAGTGACCACCCTCCATCTTTGTCATTGTTGTCGTGACCACATCGTATCGATTATGTCGCCGTTCCATCTTCGCCACCCAGTGGCCATATTCGCTCAAATCTGATGGTTGTGGTTATAGTTATGGTTATGGGTATTATGTCGGCTGAACTATGGCGGTAGGTGGTGAATGTTCAAATGGTTGTGCTTGCGGTGGTAGTCGTGGTGTGGTGGTGGTTGTATTTGTGTGTATGGCGGTAATTGTGGCATGAAGTGGTGGTTGTATGTTTGGCGACAATTTGGTATGGTGGCGCTGGCAGTGGTTAGGGCATAATCAATCGACGAAGATGAAGAAAAAAAGATACATTGAGAAATTCTACAGTGTCGTTATACGAAAAAAGTTAATAATGACTCACTCTTGGGTTAGTAGACAAAACCACTCCATTTACGGTCTGTTTGGAGTTCAAATTCGGAATTGGATTTGGAATTCAATTCACTTTTTTTGTTTGGAATTGAAGGAAATTCAATTCACAGAATTTCTATTTTGTGTTTGAAGAACAAAGGAAATGAAAAGGTAATAAATTTTTAGACAATTGTATCCTTGAGTTATGATAAAAAATTAAAAAAAAAACTACGGTAAGTGGTTTTAAGTGTGCTAGTGCCACCACATGGTAGGGGTGGTGGTGGCGGCACCACACGGGGTATCAACATCGACGTTGGAAATGGTGGAGTGGTCAAGTGATGGTAATGATGATGGTGGTGGTCAAGTGACGCCAATAGTGATGTCGGTGGTGGCAAAAGTGGCGATGGTGGTGGTAGGTGATGGTGGCGGCAATGGTAGTGGTGTCGGTGATGGTAGTGGTGGTGGCAGCGACGGTGGTGGGAGTAGTGGTGCCAGTTGTGGTAGTAAAAGTGTGTGGTGGTGGTGATGGTGGCGACGGTAGTAATCGTAGCAACAGTGGTGTGTTGGCAATAGTGGTGGCGGCAATGGTGGTGGTGGTGGTGGGAGTAGTGGTGCCGGTATTGGTAGTAAAAGTGGTGTGGTGGTGGTGGCAGTAGTGGCGGCGATGATGATGTTGGTGGTAGTAGTAGTGGTGGTGGCGTTGGTAGTGGTGGAGTACTAGTGGCGGTGGTGATGATGGTGGCAGTAGTTGTAGCAGTGGTGGTGGGAGTAAAGGTGCTGGTGGTGGTAGTAAAAGTGGTGTGGCGGTGGTAGTGGAAATGATGGCGACAACAGTCATGCTGGCATTGGTGGTGCTGGTGGTGGGAGTAGTGGTGATAGCGGTGGTGGTGCTGGTGGTGGCAGTAGTGGTGGCGACGGTGGTAGTGGTGAAAATACTGGTGGCGACGGTGGTGGAGGCGCTGGTGGTGGTGGCAGTGGTTGTGCTGGTGGTGGTGGTGGCGATAGTGGTAGCAGTGGCAGTAGTGGTGCCAGTGGTAATAGTAAAAGTGGTGTTCCGGTTACGGCAACGAAGATGTGGTGGTGGGGGGTTCATTATTGGAGAGATCCAGAAAAGGGTAAGTGTGACACCCCCAGCCCAAGTGACGTCACTGGAGCTGAGATTTTAATCGTGTCAACGTCACAACCTTTAATACAACACAGAGCTATTACAACTTTAAGATCATAAAGGAACGTCATAACACGTCCTTATAAAAAAATTTCCTTGAAAGTACACATCGTACTGTAGCGGAAATTGTATAACATAATACAACTTAATGTTTACACCAAATTCGCAACATCAAGACGATATATTTCCTCACAGAACCTTAGCATAATTTCTCTTACCTTTACCAGAGGTTTCTTCTCGTTCAAACCTAGTTCCTGATAAACATATCAAATAAGGAATGAGCGCAAATCGCCCAGTAAGGATAATACGCGGAGTACAACGCACAACCCTTTCGGAAAGATCAGAGAATCGATTATGAATTCTCAACGAAGGCAATGAATTTAACAATGCCAAGAACAAACATCTGCAATCACCTTGATACAGTACCTTTGTTCAGACTGAGCGGCTCAAGCCCAACAGAACATCATCGTTTCTACTTGGCCAGACTCATGGACTATGCATTTGCAATGCAAGAGAAAACACTAAAGTAAATAATCATCATGAGAATAACAAGACAATAAAATCAGCAATATCAAATAAAGTAAGATAATACTTTTCAGACATTTTCGTAATAGTTACGGCAGTATACAGAGCAGATAAAATAAAAAACAAACGTTGATCCTGGGTGATTGCAATGCCATTCCGGCAAAGCACAGAAGTGTACACATGCATGATGTACCAGAATAATTACTAGTCCACTTGGGTACTAGCCTGCATTCCATGCAGGATTCAGACCAGCCTTATAACGCCCGCCTCAGAACAGAACATAACAGATAACCCAGGTCAACACAGAAAAATCAACAATATCAATGAGCATTAACATAAGCTCAATCACCGAAATCAATTCAGATTCCAATAACAATAATCATACTGACACAATTCAGCATTCGGAATTTTCAGAAGAAAAATCACAGATAAACAACAAAAACGATTACGAATAATTATCGAGTTTTAAGCACAACAATCCGGAAGAACGGATACAGACAATTGTCAAATCTGCTCAGCACACAATAACAGGCGAGCATCAAAAGATTTCCAAATAATCGATTCAGGTTCAATATTGGGGTTTTCTGGGCAATAAAATGCTGATAGCAATACACAATTCAGAGTTCGGCATTAGCCATAAGTAAATCAATGAGTATTTATGAGTACGAGTTATCAAAATAAGAGTTCGGACGAAAGTCCTTACCCAGGGTTCAGATAGAATCCCTTACTTGGATCCGCAGCTAAACTTTCAAACCGGAAGTCTTTAACGTTAACCTAAACGGAATAATCGAACCATTAGAACACAGACTATAGCAAACTATTATAACTTAATACAGACTCACGCATACTCCCAAAATGAACCTCCCTTCACCGGGTATGCAAAATTACCGAAACGCCCCTAGGGTGTAAAATTACCAAAATGCCCCTCTCGGACTTAAATTACCAAAATGGTCTTCCCATAAGTAGAATCACTGAAATAAGCTTCCCATATGTAAATTTATGCAAAAATACCTTTCTTAGGTCAAATTACCAAAATACCCCTTCGGGGTGGCAAATTACCAAAATGCCCCTGGGGGTTTCCGGCACCGGGCAAATCTCAAAAAATATCTTAAAACACTATTTTAAGCATCCTGATATCATTTCTGGTCTAAAAATCATTTTAAAGAATTTTCGTCCGAAAATTCTGACCGAGCGCTAAAAGGCCAGTTTCACGAAAAATACCTATCGTCCTCAGAATGGCACAAACTTTTAGAATCTCATACCTATCAGTGAAGTAAGATTTTACTAAAAATTTCAGATTAAAATAACTTGGTTTACTAGGTTAAAGAATTTGCTAATTCTGTTAAATTGATGCCCTCATTTAGCGCTCTTCACGGATACCAAAAATTCCCAAACAATTCCAGAGGGTACATATCGTGAAAATATCGAGGGTTACAGTTTTGGACTTTACCTAATTGTGGCTCTAACTATTTCTGAAAATTCATGGAAAACTGCCCAAATTAATTATCCATATTTAGTGACAATTTCAGTTACTATTCATGATCTACACATACTAATTCACACTTACACACACACAGTCGTCCCCTACCTCTCTCTCCTTCACTGCCCAAGCATATGGCTGCTTGATTCTCACCCAACACCCACTAAATTCGTCATTAATCCATCAAAAAACCTACATAAGATTAATTTCATCAAAATGACACATCCTAACACAGTTTAGAGACACAATCTATCCCCCACCACCTTACCCGCAATACAACACACACCTGTTACACACACACTATCACCCTGTCTCACTCAATGCACATACACCTCCTTCAACCACCCTGAAAACTCACAAATTCCACTCATTATCTTCCTAACACACACAAATTCAAAGCTTATTAACATGACCACCCGTATACACATATAATTTCCCACCCGAAATTCTCACGACATAAACACACACACCCAATAACCGTAGACACACTCGGCACTCACGGTGACACACGCACAGTTTCACACACCTGAACTCACACACACACACGTAATGAAATTTCATACACATGAGGGATAGGGATTACCCTTAGAAAAAATCTCTCAATTTCTCTCTAGCTTTGTCCGAGCTCCCTCTCTTTCTTCTTCCCTCTCTGTTTTCCTTCTCTTCTCTGTTTCTTCCCTGCTCAGTCACTGTTCCTCTCTTTCTTTTATTTATTTTCGTTTTTTCTCTTGTTGTTTTGTTTTCTCTTTCCGAAATCTTCACTTATCCACTCCAATATTAAATAGTTTTAGTTAGCTTAGTCATGAAAGCAAGTAGGTGGTGGCAACCCTAAAAAAAACATGGTTTCTAAATAAATTCATAAAATTACAAAAAGACACCCAAACTTTACTTAATTACAAAACATAACCCATATTTTGTATAATTGCATTCAAGCCCAAAATTATTCTAATCATTCTCAATTTAATTAAACATTGCTGAAAATATACACTAGCATTCATTTTATTAGTTTTCATCACTAAAACCGTAATTTACAATTATGCCCCCAAAGTTTTCCAAAATTATATTTTTGCCCCCAAAATTTCAAAAATTATATTTTTGCTCCAAAATTATTTTAAGCTCATACACACTACCAATACCCGAGCATTGCTCAAAGTTAACGCCCTCCTATTTTTAGGAGCACCGATGGTTATTTTAACCCGCTCCCAAAGTTCGGGATATTACACCGGCACACTGTATCGGCTAACTACCTCCTTGATATAGATTCGAGCTAGTTGTTCTGTCGAATACCTTTCCCTTATAAGAATAAATCGAGCCGTTTTGGTTAAACAATCTACTATTACCCAAATAAATGTATTCCTATTAGATGTTCGGGCTAATCCGGATGTAAAATCCATGGTAATATGGTCCCACTTCCACTTGGAAATTGGTAATGGTTGCAGTTGTCCAGCCATCTTGCTATGATCAACTTTTACCTGCTGACAGGTCATGCATATTGATACAAACTCCGATATCTCCTTCTTCATGCCTGGCCACTAGAAACTTCATCGTAAATCCCGATACTTCTTCATCTCTCATGGATGGATCGAGTACTTAGAATTATGAGCGTCTGTTAAAATTTCCTTCTTTAAGTCATCCTCAGGTGGAACATACACCCGACCTTCATATCTCTAAATCCCTTCCCCGTCTCAACTGAAATCTTCTTTGTCGTTCTTTTCAAACCTCCTTAGAATCTTGAGTAAATTCTCGTCTTGACTTTGGCTTTTTTAATTCGATCAAGTAGCGTAGGTCGAATCTCCATCTGGAACATGCTACTGCTCTCTTTTCCTCTCATTCGCACATCAATTTCGAGCTTGTTCAAGTCGTCTACAATAGTCTTCTGTCAGGTAATCATGGAAGCTAGATTATCTGTTTTCTTTCTGCTCAAGGCATTAGTTACCACATTCGCCTTCTCAGGGTGGTATAATATAGAGCAATCATAATCTTTAAGGAGTTTGAACCACCTTCTTTGCTGCATATTAAGCTTCTTTTGTGTGAAATATATTTTAAACTTTTGTGATCCGTATAAATTTCACATGTTGCACCATATAGGTAGTGTCTCCAAATATTCAAGGCAAACACGTTCTAGGTCATGTGGTAGGTAATTCTTCTCGTGGTTTTTCAGCTGCCTTGATGCATAAGCGATTACCTTCCTATTTTCCATTAGAACACATCCTAACCCTTCTCGGGATGAATCACTATATATCACAAACCCATCAGACCCAGATGGTCAGGCACGTACTGGTGCAGCCACTAACCTTTCCTTCAGTTCTTGGAAGCTACGCTCACACTTTTTTGTCCAATTAAACTTCATATTCTTCCGGGTCAGGTTGATCAACGAGGAGGCAATCTTAGAAAAGTCTTTAATAAACCTTCGATAATACTTGGCTAGACCTAGAAAACTACGAATCTCATACACGAAAGTCGGACACTCCCAGTTTGACACCGCTTCAACTTTTTCGGGATTTACCGATATCCCTTCACTTGTCACTATGTGGCCAAAGAACTACACCTTTTCAAGCCAGAACTCACACTTCTTGAATTTGGCATATAATTTGTGTTCTCTCAATATTTGTAAAACTTGCCTCAAATGTTGGACATGTTCTTCTTTGCTCTTTGAGTATATCAGAACGTCATCGATGAAAATGATAACACAACGATCGAGATATTCTCGAAAGACTCGATTCATCAAATCCATAAAGGCTGCCGGGGCATTAGTCAACCCAAAGCATCACCAGGAACTCATAATGCCCATACTGGATTCTAAATGCAGTTTTAGCAATGTCACTTTCCTTCACCTTCAATTGATGATATCCTGATCTAAGGTCAATCATAGAAAAATATTTTACGCCCTGCAACTGATAAAAAAGATCATTTATTCGAGGCAAAGGATACTTATTCCTGATCGTTACCTTATTTAGTTCCTGATAATCGATGCATAACCTCATAGACACATAATTCTTTCTTACAAATAATATAGGGGCTCCCCATGGCGAGACACTGGGACGAATAAATCCTAACTATAATAGTTATTCCAGTTTTACCTTAAACTCATTCATCTTTGAAGGTGCCAATGTATAAAGTGTCCTGGATATGGGGCCAGTTCCGGGAACTAATCAATACTAAACTTCGATTCTCAGTCTGGTGGTAGCCCTGGAAGATCTTTGGGAAAAAAACTGGAAATTCGTTGACTACCGATATCTATTCCAGTTGTGGTTCACTAACACGAATATCATATACTTGTGCCAGATAGCCTCGGCACCAGCTACAAAGACAGCGACGAGCTTGTAGAGCAGATATTGGGTAAGGAGGCTTTACCACCTTATCTCCTTATATGACAAGTTCAGGTCTATTAGACATTGACAACTTAATCAACTTAAGACGACAATCTACGTTAGCATGATGTGTAGCTAACCAATCCATTCCGAGGATTACATCAAAGTCCCCCAGATATAAGGGTATACGATTAGTATACAAGATCTAATCAACTACTTGAATTGGATATTCCTTATATATTTTAGTGGCTAGAAGGGAATTTCCACTAGGTACGATCACCACAAGTATGGCATCAAGTGACTAACAGAGTATCGTTAACTTTTCCGCAAATGCTAATGAAACAAAGGAATGGATAGCACCAGAATCAAAGAATGCAAGGGCTTTATGAGAACAGATAGGGGACGTACCTGTCACCACCTCTTCAAATTTCCTAGCTTTCTTTAATTCCAGAGCGTTAGCACGACCTACTACTCTCGGCCTTCCTTCTATGGCTAGTGTCTTTCGCTCGGGACACTCTTTCGCGTTGTGTCCCAATTGTTGGCACTCGTAACAAACTCGATTATTCAACCTGTAGTAGTTCGCTCTATGGCCCTACTTGCCACACTTCAAACAAGCCCCAGTTGCTTTTATACGGTTGGTGCCCTCATGCCTCGTTCTACACCAATGACATTCTCAAATTCCACCCATTAGTCCCAAACCTTGTCCAGATTTTCCTTCATTTGTCCTCTTTTTAAATTTTCTTCCCCTATCCTTGCCTTTGTCTTGACCTCTGTTCCGCTTCCTTCCTTGTTCCATCCTCTCCTCCCATGCTTCCCGACTTTTCACTTCCACCAACAATGCCTTCTCCACCACCTCGGCAAACATTCGAAGTTGAAAAATTTTCACTATTCTCCTCAAGGGTTGTTTTAAACTCTCCTCAAAGCGTCTAGCCTTGCGATCCTCCGTATTTACCTGATGAGGAGCAAAGCGCGCCAATTCATCAAATTCCCGAATGTACTCCTCCATAGTTCTGTCTTTTTTATTTCAATATGAGAAAATTTGTTTCCAACCTATTTTGTACACTCAAAGGAAAATATTTTTCCTCAAATAGCCGCTTAAATCGTCTCCACTTGACGTAATACTGATTTGCTTTCTTCTTTTCCTCTATTTGCGTCTACACGTCCAACCAATAAATTTATGTCCCTCTTAACATATACGTAGCAAACACAACCTTCGGATGCTTTCCACATCCTGTTATCTCAAACGCCTTTTCCATTTCTTTTATCTATGTGACCGCTTTTATTGGGTCACTCCCTCCCTGAAATTCGCTAGGTCGAGCATTTTACATTCCTTCCTTTCCACCATCGGGAACGTTGCATTATTAGCAACTGGTTGTGCTACAGGTGTTGCTACAACCTCCCGCAGAAGGCCCACCAGTTCTCTTCTCAAATCTTCTCAATTAATTTTTGTCCTGTTACCATTGTTGTTTCCCACGCTGGCGCCTTTGGTGTTGGCCAAAGACGCTTTAGTCTGGAGTGCTTCTTGTAGAGATTATCTCTCATATCTTTCTGGTATAGGGACCTCTCGATTACGTAGATTACGCACCATTCTGAAAATAGAATAACGAGTCTTTTACTCATGCATAACAAACACAACTTCATAAAATAATAACATTAGTACAACATGTGTCTTATGCAATGATCAACATACAAGGATAGATTTTGCATCTAGTCATACAACATTTAACTTGAGCAAAACCATATTGCTCCTTGAACAACTCCATACTCCAGTAGTTTTCATCTAGTAACATCTTCCGCTCGTTACCAGACAAGGTCCTACCAGGAGGGCATTTCCATACTACTTCGTGCATCTTTTGAACAACCCGCAAGCTAGCGTCCACCGTATCCTCAATCAACCCATTTGCCATCTTCTTTTCCTTCAGACATTCTATCTCCATTTTCTATATCTCACTACCCGCTTTAATTTTTAGGGATTCTAACTTATTGAACAGTTCATCCTCTCGCCGGAGATCTTTATATATTTTTGTTTCTAAAAGTTCATGACCTTCTTCTTAGACCGCTTATTCGGCCCTTCTTCTTTCACTTCTATAATGGCTCGATAAGGTTGATCATCCTCTACTTCCTCTACCTCGGGACCTTGCAAATTCATGACCAGGGGCTCCTCATCTTAATCCACTAGGTCCTCCTTAATTTCTTCGGGGTCTTCCTCACTATCCACATCGGGGTTCAACACATCCATCATGTCATCTTCAATCCACCCTCCCATATTTGCCAGTGCACCTACCATTTCCTACAATAATAACAGAATGACAATTCTTATAAATCAATTATGCCGTAATTAGTCCAGCTTATACATCTTGGTTACACCGTTACATTCTTCCTCGTAATCTCTTATCAAAACTTATACGCCTTACTAAACACCTCAACAGTCTATAGAATCATGCAACCTAAGCTCTGATACCACCTATGACATCCCCAGCCCAAGTGACGTCACCGGAGCTGAGATGTCAATCATGTCAATGTCACAACCTTTAATACAACACAGAGCTACTACAACTTTAAAATCAAAAAGGAACGTCACAACACGTCCTTAAAAAAGATTTCCTTGAAAGTACATATCCTACTGCAATGGAAACTAAACAACATAACTTAATATTTACACCAAATTCGCATCATCGTGGTGATATATTTCCTCACATAACCTTAGTATAATTTCTCTTCAACTTTACCAGAAGTTTCTCCTCCTTCAAACCTAGTACCTGAAAAACACATCAGATAAGAAATGAGAGCAAATCGCCCACTAAGGATAATACGAGGAGTACAACGCACAACCCTTTCAGAAACATCAGATAATCAATTATGAATTCTCAATGAACGCAATGAATTTAACAATGCTAAGAACAAACATCTACAATCACCTTAATACATCACCTTTGTTCAGACTGAGTGGCTTAAACCCCACAGAACATCATCATTTCCACTTGGCCAGACTCATGGACTATGCATATGCAAGCAAGAGAAAACACTAAAGCAAATAATCGTCATGAGAATAACAAGACAACAAAATCAGCAATATCAAATAAAATCAATTGCAATGCATGCTTGATTGGACACGAAACGACAGACTCTAGCGCGCTTCATATTTTTTATCAGCTACTTTATTTTTCACTGACCGCTAATTACTTCACTTTACTAGCCTCCCCTTATTGATGCCCCATCATACATGGTGTTCATCTCAGTCTTCTATAGCTTGAAAAATACAATTTTCATTGAAGGGACGGACTTAGAGAGTATTTCGATCATAAGTCCTTATCAACTTATCATGCTTCAACAATGGGCGGACTAAGGGAAACTATTCTACCTTAAGTCCTCAACAACATACTCAACAAGAAGTACCGGATCATAAGTTCAATCGGTGTTCAAGCATAGCAATAGGAGTTCAACATAAGCATCGTCAACATGGAATGCTAAAGAAAATAATGAATAGCATAACGGAACTGCACTATCCTTACTTGTTTGGCTTTATAGCCGATGAACTCCTCGTTTCCGAATTTTCCCAACAAACAAAATTACCTATTCAAACAAAAAATTTCTTGTTAGACAGCCTTAAAATACAAACACACACCCAAACTTACCCCTTCTCGCTTATCTGTTCACAACTTATTATGACTATTCCGTTAACCGGATTTGCCTTAACCCATAAAGATGCCTCAATCGCATTACCATCCTTCTTAAACGTATTTTTAACTCAAATTTCTCATTTTTTTATGCTTCTTGCTGCTTAATCATGAGTTTTCACAAAATTCGTCACAGTGAAAAATTAGCAAACCCCCTCCCCCCCCCCCCCCAAACATAGGTAAAATTACCTAAACACCCCCTGTCGACTCTTGCATTAATAAACACTCCAAAATGACAAAAAAAAATATCGTTTTAACAATATAAACTGGTTTTTGGATTAACAAGTCATTCGAAAAAATTTTCGCTCGAAAATCCTATCCGGATAAACAAACCGAGCGTTACGGTACCAATTTTTGTTAAAAATAATAATCAGCATCAAAATACAAAAAGATCTTAGACACTAAAGTGTCTCAGCTGTATAAGCTCTCCATAAAATTTTCAGATTAAAATAATCTGATTTGATATTTTTAAAATTTTGAAACCCTATTTCAAGGATAAAAATACTTACATCGTAAGAGAACTCAGAAAAATCCCAAAATTCACAAATTGTAGATTTTTTTAAAGAGAATATGAGTTTTTCTTTTGTGTTTGGCCAATTTCTGGCTTAAAAGTATGTTTCGAAAATAAAGTTTGAAAATCACAAAAAAGACTTTTATTGACAATAACACTCACAATTCATCCGTTTATGGATCAAAACACACATTTCTTTACCTCAGTCACACACACTTACGGTTATCATGGTTCTTCACCTCCAGAATCATACATGAACCATCTTAACCGCTTCACATTTTACTCTCCACTCTTCACACACTCCATACCCACATAACACACTGTAATTCACTTCACAAACACTCACATTACACATAAACTCACACACAAAGCCATGACACACACATCCACTGCATAAACACACATAGTTGTAGCACAAACCTTAATTCCCCCTCTGTTTTCTCCTTACACAAACGTGCACGTTATGCATACTTAATTTTCACCCTCATCCACTTTAATTTCACTTCAATTCCACCTATTAAATCCCACTATAGAGTTTAACACGAATCATGCCATAATTTAATCCAATTCAACTTTAATTCCTCAATAACATACACCAAGAACACACACACTAAAAGTTGGTTTTTACCTTATTTTGAAGGCTCGTAACTTCTTCAATCTCCACGAAAACGCCTTCTGTTTCGTGCAAATTCTTCATTTTTCTTGTTTCTATAACTTCTATGTTCAGCCCTTCACGAAATTCTTCTTGAATTTTCTTCTATTTCCCCCTCAAACAACTGCTCCACACACTGAAGGCTGATTTTTCCCTGACTTTGAAGATCTATAACTCCTTCAATTTTTCACCAAATTGCCCTCTGTTTATTGCATTTTTTCCTCCTCCCTTCCCTCTGTAACTTCTCAGTTGAAACATTCCCGAAACTCTCCTTGGATTTTCCTCTATTCTCCCTCAAACAGCTGTCCGTGATACATTCCCTCATGCCACCTCAACTTCCACTGAACTTCACATGTACACACTTCACCTCTTGGAGAAATTGAGGTGTCATTCTCTCTTGTTTGTGACTGTCTTTCGTAGCCACGAAATCATACAAGGTTTTTTTTAAATGATTAAAAATTAATTTATTAATTTATTTTATATCAAGGATGTTACAGTAAATTATGTAAATAATGACGTTTAATTTAAGTAAATCAAAATCTAATGAAATTCGACAATTTTTTATCGAATTTTCTATTATAGAAATAAATCCAAGCAAATTCTATAAAATTCAATTCTAATTTTTTTTTTAATTTTCATGTTTCAAATAACAAAATTTGAATATTTAAAATGAAATCTCTAGAAAGGATCAACTATCTCTGTAAAAATGCTCTCCTTTACTCCCAACCCGTTTAAGTTATACCCAAACCGAACCCACCCCTTGCCACCCCCAACCCAGAACCAACGGGACAGATCTCCTTTAGTCTAAGGGCTTGAACTCTTGAAGAGAGGGGAGAGAGAGCGAGCAGCGGCGGCGAAGCAACAGGAGCGCAACCACCGTCGACTAGTGACCGCCACCATAGGCAGCAGTTTCCGGAAGGCAAGTCTTCTGGTTTGTCTTTCTCTCTCTCGTTTGCTCTATTTTTTTATTTTCTTTCAGGCAAGCTTACGCCGGTACCTTCTTTCATCTGGTACTCTATGTTGTAGGATATTTGTGGGGGGTTGACAAATTTTCGGTTTGGACTTTGAGCTTGACAACCAAAACCTTTCACCTCCACCTCCACCCAATCACGGCACTACACCCTTATGGAATTATGTCACAAAAATTGTGGAAAGATATCGTGGAAATACCAAGTGGACATGCGACCTTTCTGAAAGGACATTCTTTAACTCTTACGATAGGTTAGGGCTCACTTGTTGAAGGTACGGGGATCATGGATAGTATGCTGTCCAAGAGTGGGAGTAAGCGAGCTAGCTGAAATGGAAAGCTTGGATGAACAAGGGAGGGCGAATGGACCAGTTCCACTCCGGCACTCGCACGCTCAATTTCAGGATTAAAGTGGTGTGACTGACTGAGTGAGACTGCCTTTTAGAGTTATGTAAGCTGTAGTTTTTATTTTGATGTATGAAGGTTGTAAAATAAATCTGTGGCACGTATCATAAAGTTGGAGCAGTTTCAGTTTGTGATACACTGATGCTTATGAGATGATTGAAATAACATCTGGAGGCTGGAGCATTTTCACTGTTCAGGCTGTGTGTTAACTGTTTGTTTGAATATCTTGTTTATAGACTCTGAATGTCAAACATGTCAACTGCCGATAGTGCTACTCTCTGCTTCTGGTGTTGATGATGACACGAAACCATTATGGAAGTATGCAAATAGGCTTGAAAAAGATGGTAAAGGGGGTGGAAATGTTAGATGGCAGGGCCACTTTTGTGGCAAGGCCTCTATATTGCTCGTAAACTCGGAAATTCGTAGAAGCTCAGAAGGGGAAACTTTCCGTCTTTTATGTTCTTACAGATTTCTATGGTAGATTTTGTAGGAAACATTGACTTTTGCTCTGTGTTTGATCTTAGTCAAACGGTACATAAGTGATCTATGTTTTGCCATTTGAGTTCAATGCAACGTTTACCTAACCAAATCCATCCTAGGATTTCACAAAAAGTCGATGTGGAAATTCCAATGGAACAGAGTAATTACAGGTTAATAAGTGATAATGAAACCAAATGTATGCATTGAATCAATTGATGAATATTAATCTTAATTTTTGGTGTAGGAAATGAAGCTAATCATGAGAGTTTTTTTTTTGAGTTTCATTTTACTCGATGGTGGAGCAAAAAAGTTGCATCCTTAGCGGACTACCTCTTTATCCTAGATGTAGTGGAATTATGAATTCTCCTGGATTTTTCAGGCTTCATTCTTTAAGTCTCTTTTTCTTTTGTGAGGGGGAATATGTGACATACTTTTCTATGCATGAATATTCTGTAGGTATATCGTTTTATGCCACTGTTATGGCCTGTTTCTAGGAGAGTATGTGCTGGACCAACTGAAGAACTTGCCTTCGGAAATACTATCTGTAGGCACTATTTTGGCGGGGTGCATATTCGTATCAACATAATTTTCGGGCAGACGAATGATATATGTTCAAGTAAGATACAATTGCACTGTGCCTGCCTGGTATTCTTCCTTTTTTGCCTTAAATGTTTTAATGACTACAGGTTAATCAAGATATGCAGTACAAAAATAATTGCCATGATAAGTAGGTCATTCCTCAAAAGCAAGTAGACGTCTTTGATTTAAAACAAAATGGTACTTGGGAACTTCCATAGTTGCTGTTTTAGGACCTCTGAAGATGTATCATGTTTGATCAACAATGGTGCCATTTTCTAATACGTGTCACTCAATGATGCTTTGTTACACTTATAAACATGATAGGTTGAAGGTTGAACTTTTTTATCCTAAACCGATAAAGAGGTATCCAAAAGGCTGGAGCTTTTATATTTTCCATCTTAAGAGTATTGGAAATGCTATGCATGTACTCGAGATCACTCTAGTTCAAGATAATACCAATACAGATTTGCCACTACACTAAGCAAGATTAGATTTAGGCTTATATTTGAGTAAACTTTGGATAGTAGATGCATTTTTTTCTTCTAAAAAGATAATTTGTAGCAAACCATGAAGGTACTGGAAAAACACAACAAGAGGTCTGAACTAACACGGGTCAAGGTTGTGAGAAAGTCATGAAGATATTTGATTACAAAGAAATCCAAGCACTTTAAGAGACTACCTAGGTATAACTTACACTATTCAATGCGTGATGTAAGGGACCAGACATAGTAAAGGAATTAGGTCAGTTGTACAGCATGAATCTGGTTGACAGTGGTGGTGAGTTTGAAGATGGAGGGTTTGAGTGTAATGTGTTCCATTGGGTTGAGTTGCCCAGATGTATTTTGATTTTCGTTAGATTAGATCAACCGAGTTGGAAGGCATGGTCTGTAGTGGAGGGTTGCAGTGGTGGTTGCTCTGGTGTTATATTATAGATCAGTTTTGCGAAGGTAGTATCTTGTGTCATTCTAGAAAGGAGGTTGTGGGTCTGTAGTTGGGCTGTTTACTAGACTAGAAATGGATCTGGGTGGATTTAGAAATCTGTGTGGTTGAGGACTATTCAGGTGATTCATGTGTGGGGAGGTGAGTGAAGGCTCATGCGGTTGGTTCTGCGGGTTTTCTTTTTCTGCTGCGAACTATTGCTCTCTCCTTGGTTGGGACAAATGTTAAGCCAGTTCTGTTTGTGGCTCTTGGCTCCATTAGTGGTGGCACATGGTTTCTGTCCAAAACTAGCTCCTCTTTTGGTCCTTTCTTTGGGCAGGAAAGTCTTTTTAGATTTTTTTCTCTCTTGGTTCGTAGTATTCGTTGTGCGCAGTACGGCTGGCGTAATTCTAAAGTAATGATTTGCCTATTAACAGATAAAAGTAGTCTAGTTTTCTTGATGTATTAATGCAACAGAGAATCATTTCGATATACTATTTTTGGAATTCGACAAATCTGTTCTATGATCATATGAGAATCATAAGCACAATTATGTTTCCAAATTGACAAGTATAGCTAACTTTGTAAGTTTTCTTTCTTTGTTAATTGCTAAATGTTGTCCATAGCCAGAGACTGTAGACCAACCTAGTTTTAGCCTTGTGTCCAGGCCTATTAAGCATGGACACGGGTGCGGCCGATACGGCATTGAAATTTTTTTTAGGATAGGGGTGCAGTGGGGAGATGACAAGTTTTGTATATATGTTTCTAACTATGTATACTTGGTATTGAATTCATAAACAAAAGAGAGACCATTTGCATCTTAAGAAAGCGCATTAAATGATATATAGTGCACTTTAATTTAACCATTCCGCTATAGGATAATACCATCAAATACATAATAACCACCGCTAAATACATCATAAAAGAAATAGCATCAAAGTACCTAAAGTAGACAGTAGAAAAGTTCCAAAGTTCAAACTATTGGTGATAACATCATCATCAAAACAAACCTATGACAAATAAAAAGAAAAATACTTCAAGTATCTAAGGATTCCATGGCCACAACATCTTCATCTTCATCAATCTCTCCATCACCATCGTAGCCTACGACATAGAATACCCAAGCAAGAAGAATAGAGGCGTAGAGCTTGTCTGAAAGGGATATAAAGAGCAAAGAGAGAGGAATAGAGTAGACTTACCTTTCAGGAAATGCTGCCGGAGGTGGCGGCAGGTCATAGCTGGAGTCGCCGGTGGCCGTGCTAGTTGCTAGTTGCTTCGTCGCCACTCCCTTTCTCTCAGTATCTCCTCTCTTCACAGATCAAGCGGTTTAGCCATCTGCGTGCTATTAGGTTTATGTTTTATCATTTATGATTTGACACGCCCCCAATCCGTATCCTATCCGCACCTGAGCCGCATCCGGTATTTTGGAAATTAGAGAACAAAAATAAAAAATATCGAACATGCACCGACACGCATCCGCATCCGACGTGCACCCGATGTCGGTGCTTCACCCATTTTGGCGCACCCGTGCTTCATAGGTCCAGGCTATATCTTATTATTGCTTTATCGTATGCATGAAAATATTCGAAAGAGAGCAAGCAGAATGAGGCATCTAGGTTTCTTGAAGTCAGGAGGAATAGTGGATGGTAATGAGAACCCTTGCAAGTATCATTTGGTGAGTTGAAAGAGAAGTGTATTCACCTTTAAGGTTGGAGGTTTTGATATCGAGATTTTTGGCTGCTGTCCTGGTGGTGGTTCTTCAAGGAGTCCAATCTAAAGAGTTTGATTGTTTGCTTTGCGGTAGGACGAGTTCTTGAGAAACATATCTTCTGTGGTGGGTGCCGGGAGTAGTGGGGTTTGGGAAGACGTTTGCTGTGGTGAAGCTTCATTTAAGAATCAATTCTTCGACTTATCCTCTCTGGGTGGTGATGTCTGAGGATGGGTCGCTTTGGAACCAGATATTTAGAGGCTTTTTCAGGATGGTCTGTAAAGTCAGCACAGGCTTTATTTGGCTTGTTGCTTGAGGTTGGTTCTTCTGAATTGGACGGGGAAGGGAAATGGTTTGTATTTGGTACGATCATCCTATATACTAAAAAAGCTGCTCAGGCCAAGTTCCATGGAAGAGCATATGGAGGCTCCAAGCATTTCATTTTATGTTTGGTCAATAGCTCATGAGTAAGTCCTCATTTAATAGAATCCTGGAAAAGGAATGGAGCTTTTCTATTAGTTGCTACCTTATGAGTCAATCATTTGCTCCGCTATTGCAAGGTGGCGCAGAGGTTGTGGAGTTCATTTGCTCTGTGGGTTTCAGATTGTACCTATGACGGCTAGTGAGATGCTTCATTTTCCAGGCATCAAGCATGTGTGACGTTTTTATCTATTTTACAGAGAACGTTGGAGAAACATGTTCATGTTTTATTTATCACTAGTAAAATGCATGTGCTTTGCACATGGAATAGTGACCTTTTAAAACATGTAAGATATGCACTTAATTATGAAGTAAAATTGTAGGTTCATTACTCTATGGGTGAATTATATGCAAGTAATTGGTAAAAGTCAAACTGCATGTTATCTATTTTACAAGGGACAAAACAGTTTTGAACTCCTAATAGAAATTCATGCCATGTGCTTGCGCACTTGCAAGGTTTGGTTAGGAAAAAGGTTTTGGAGCTACACAAATAATCATTATCTACATAAGACTTTAAATTTAGCCTCTAGTTCCACCTCAAAATTTACAGCATTTTCTCTAAGTCCAGCTATATAGGCGCTCCATTCTTGACAGTATATTTATATATGTCAAAAATATGAGCAGAACTAAATAAACAATTTAACCTCATGAATACATTTAGCTAGGAGAAAATATCTCTTCATGGGCCTTAAAATTCTCATCACATTTATATCCAGTTAGGAATCTGCTTATCTTCATCCTAAAAATTTTCTAAAACAACATACACATGGGCATTACAAGTCGCTATTTTCACCCACATAATATGCTATGACACTCCCTGATTAATCTTTAACGGGTTAACAATTGTCAATGAAATGCTTTTCTAGTGACAAAATAGGGTGAGAAAGCATATATAAGCCGGCAAAAATAGTATCTTCCCATTTATCATAGCAAACAACAGAGATATGCATAATAGATGGTTTAGCGTATACTCCCCTTGACCACACGAAGGAAACTACTGCATATCAAAGACCTGAAACTGACCATTAACATCTTAAATTCTAGAAGAGCTGGAATTACCCGAAAAAACACTGGTTCTTCTAAATTGGACTGTTGAATATATTTATAGCAACGAAATATACCCACCAAACCTTGTTGTAATTTTAGACTCCTGGTAGTTAGTTACCTATCGAATTAGCATGTCACACATGATTCATGCAAGGCAAGAACTTTGGGCGCCTCTTGAGAGATTCATAGACCTTGTGCCTCCTGTTTATGGGTGGGTATTCACAAGGCGTGGGGGAGTTTTAAGAAATGCATTACGTTTTTTTCGTGAAGACGAGAGCTAGGGTGAGAATTTGGTTTGATGTGTTGTGTGGGGGCGCTACTTTTTTTTTCATTCCTTTCCTACTTGTTTGAGACCTGGTGGCACCGGTTACAAATTGTTATCCTTAGAAATTATGGTATTGTTTGGATGCCCACGTTTTAGAGCAATTACAATGATTACAACTCTGTTATGGTGTCCTCTTTCTTTTGGAACTCATGCACTCGATGGAGGGGGATAGGGAAGAGGAAAATAAGGTAATCTAGAAGCATTTTCTCGATTTGGTCTATTTTCCTTTTTGCCGGCACGTGGTGATTCTTCTTTTCGTCAAGAAGAAAGATATTGGGAAATCCTTTGTGCCACTTAAGGTGTGTTTGCTTATCTTGGAGGCAGCAACGGGATACCGAAAAGGAGTTTAGTGTATGATTGGTGCTATATGTGCAAAACCAACGGCGAGTTAGTCGATCCGGTTGTGTTCTGCTTATTGGGTTTGAGTGGAACGGTGCCTTGTTTGGTTGTAGTACCTTTTGAGGTGTTGGTCCCTTTTTAAGAGGTGGAAAATAGGTCATAGATTGTGAGGCTTGATTTCGGTGAAAAGTTGCCTTTGTCGAAGCCAAATCCCTCTCTTATGCTCTGCGCCAACGAAAACTTCTCGGCTTCTGTGACACTTTTCATTTTCTTTTTTGGTTCTTGCTGTCACTTAATAATTGAGTGCTTTAATATTTGTGTCTACGGGTGATGACCCTTTTTGGCATCATTTTTTGAACAAAGTTCTTCTTATCTAGAAGAAAAGGAAACTTATAACGCTATTGGTAATCAAACCACGAGGACATAATATGAAGTGTAAGATTAACAAATTGCAACTAGCGGAAGGATATTTATACATACACATATTAGATAATATATGCTATTACGCAACGGATATAGTCATCAAGAAAACACTGCTTCAAACAATAGTTTATACCTGGAGATATGTAACCAGCTTTTTGAATTGTAATCTTTCACACTTCTAAAGTACAGCTCTACTTGTACAATGTATGAATATGTCAATTATTCTATGGTATAGTTATGTGATGATTATAAACAGAGAACAAATTTGGCTAAACTTTTATATCAACGTTTCTGCTTGACCTGCTTTGAAGTCTTCCTTACCCTCACGACACTTGATAGTCTCTACCTATTCCTTTCAACTGTGCCTTCCACTGTTACGAGCAACATTAATACTCAAACATGTAGAACAAATTGTTCTTATATCAGAACATTGTTCCTTAATGAAAGTTCTATGGTCGGAATCAAATATAGAGACCAACTCTCAAGCAAATTATATGTTGTTAGTACGATATAAAGCACAAAATACTCAAACCACTCCAAATGTGTAATAGTAGTATAATAATCAGACCTTTTTATTAGGCTTGATTGCACTTTGAACCCTGTGTTTCCCAAAAAATTGTAGCCAAAGCCCCAAAGTTTATCGTTTAGCAGTGGAAACCTTAAAATTCTTATGTCTTGCAATCAGTGGAATTTACTAACTGTAGTCATTAGATCTGCTAGTTATTAAGGGTGAAACGGTCCATTTCAAGTCTTTTGACCATAAAGAAAGAGATTTAGGATCATGCGCCATCATTACGACTGGAATCTTATCATGATCATCACTAAAGCTTAACCCATTTACAATTTGATATTGAAATTAAGGCCACATTTCATTCGGATGAAGATCTAAAACCCAAACTTCTACCATAGTAGTACTTGATGATGATCGTTGGCTAATCATTCAAGATATGGTAATGGGGTGTTGGTGGATCGTTGATGTAAGTAAGTTGTTTGTAACCAAGGATGGATCGATTTGTTGTCATCTTGTTTAACTCTGAATAGTTTTGGAAAGATTGTGGGAATGGTGGCGGTGGTTTGTGGAAGCAGTGGAGTTGGCAATGGTTGTAGTTACGTGGTGGTGTGTGGCTATGATATGACTGTAGTGGTCGTGGTGTGGCGGCAGTCATGGTGGAGCTGTGATGGTTGTATTGTGGTGCTAGTTGTGGAGGTGTATGTGGTCGACTGCCGGTGGTTCTGGAGGCTTGTGGTGGTAGACTTCCGTTGGTTGTGGTTTTGGTATCAGTGAAGAAGTGATGTGACGGTTTGATAGTTGTGGGTATATGAATGGACTATTTCTTTTCCAACGGATCAGTTGACATTTATCGGTCATTAATAGAGATTGTAACATGTAAACTATGACATTTTGGGAGCTGATAGGCTAAAGTCAAGGTTTTAGGTGCAATTTTTTGGAAAACTCACGGTTTAGAGTGCAACTGAGCCTTTTTATACTCCCTTCGTCCCAAATTATTTGATCATATTTGACTTGCACGCTTATTCAGGATATGAGTTATATTTTACCAGTTTCTCTTTCTACCCCAAGAGAGAGAGATAGTGAGGGGGATGGGGGAAGAAAGTGGGCCAGAAGAGAAAGAATGGGTTGGTGGATGACTAAATGTGGATAGAGAAATAGAATGAAAACAGTGTAAAGAGGGTAAACATGGAAATACACAGGAGAATCTTTCGTAATTTGGAAATTTGTATAGTGATCAATTTTTTTGGGTCAAAATAAAAAGGAAATATGATCAATTCTTTTGGGACGGAGGGAGTAATGTGGAAGCATATTGACTTATGCCTTTGGTGTCCCACTTCATTAATTTTGGATCATCTTAGTGTAAATAAACTTACCTACAAACCTTGCTAATGACTTATTAGTTGCTATAAGTGTGTTAAGATTCAATTTAGAGATAAATGACGAAAGAACGTAAGTTAGTGTTCCCGAAGATTTAAGATAACTCGAAAATTTAAGTTAATCGATATGAGCATACGCTTTAACCTACTTTCTCAATGGAGTTATGCGCTGTTCCAAGAATTTTATTTGCATGGTTCAAGACAAACCTCCGTTTTGCTTTTCTTTTCTCCTCCAACTCCGACAAAAACTATAGGAGTTTAGCGTAGTTCTCTTCGTCACTTCCACACTTGGTGTTAAGTGGGGATCCTATGGTAGATGTGACATTATAGTAAAAGGGGAACTTAGGGAAAAGAAGAAAGGGGTAATTTAAAAAGAAAAATGGAACTTTCCAAAGATCAAAAAGACCCTTACCATTTCAAAAGCTAAGGTATGAAACATGGTTGTAAGAAAGAATATTTAAGGAAAAGAACAAAAGGGTAATTAGAAAAGGAAGTGAACCTTCTTGTAGAAAAGGGTGTTATTCAAAGAAAAAAATAAGTGGGGAATTAAAAGACTAGAACTTTTCAAAGCTCAAAATGACCCATAAAAATTTTAAGGCTAAGACGAAACATCGCAATAAAAGGGTATTTGAGGAAATAAAAGTCTTGCCATCAACCCCATTCGTGTAGTATGAATTTCTTTTTTGTTTTTATTTAAGGAAAAACACGCAATAAACACTAAGTTGAGCTTGGACACCCCCACACACACGAGAAGGGGAATTTCCATCCCTTCCACCTTAAACAATTAATTATTGAATCCCATGTTCTCACCCATAAGATATTACACAGACATACATTGTGTGTGTGTGTATATATATATATATATATATATATATACTGGAATCTTATATACTGGAATCTTAAGTTCCGAGCGTAGAGACGGATGGAGATTTGCGAAGGGAAATTAGTTTGCTCTTTTCATATATTCATGGTGGCACTCTTGTACAGAGATTGATTGTCATTGATACGGAGTTTTTTATGTACTCTATCCATACATTCCATGTCATGCTTGATGTTCCTATGTCCTCTTAACCCTCCTTCGTCTTATAGGTGGTGGTTGTCAATATTTAAGACAAACATAGCAGGTAAACTACAAGAATGGCCCCTTATGTTCGGGCTTAACATATTAGAAGTTCCTTACTGTGTGTTTGGAACTATGGAATTCATGGAATTTATGATATTGAAATTTAGTTGTTTGGAACATAAAAAAAATGGAATTGGAAATGGATTTCATGGGATGTGACTGCATTTGTTTCGATAGTGTGAAATTTGATGAAGAATGGTCAGATTTCATGGGATTTGGACTGACTTGAACTAAAAACAATTATTTACCCTACTTTTCCCTTTCCTGAATCTTTGCAACAAATGGACCAACTAGCATCGTCTTCATTGCCGCTGCCGCCTATTGCCACCTCCACCACCGTTACCGCTACTACCACCACTACTTTTACCGTCACTACCACCGCCACTGGACCGTTACACCCACCACAACCGCCACACTATTGTCATATCCACACGACATAGACACCACCACCACAATCACGACCATAGTCACCACTGCTGTCAAGTATGTTACAATACCACCACGATCCCCGTTCTCATCAATAGATCGCCATCATTGTCGCTGCCGCCGCACCCCACTGCCACCACTAGCGCAACCACCACATTGTCATTACGGTCACACCTGGTGTCACTATATCAACACTGTTGTGATGAACATAACTTTCGTCACCACCACCGCCTCTATTTCTGCCACCATGATGCTATCACCATCATACCAATATTGACGCCTGGATACCACCACCACCACCACCACCACCAGTGACCGTTGTTACAATCACTTTACTGCTTCACTACCACCGCCATGGATGCCACACCACCACCGCCGCCAACATTGCAACACCACAACCACTATTTCTGCTGCCGTCACCATCACTTATGTCACCAACATTACCCCTAGTGGCGCCTTGGTACCACTAGCACCTCTACCATTGATACCATCACTAGATTGCCTTAACCACATCCACAACCACAACACTATCGCTGTCGGCTGCTGCCGATGCGATAGGACAACAAACCGCTGCTGACGCCGCATCACCATCATCACCACCGGTGCCACGATTGTCACTATTGTCACTATTGTCACATCCCTACCACTAGTTATACCTGAACACCCCCACCACGACGACCATCACTACCATCAATTTGGCCATCCCACCACTTCCGCCGTTAGTGTAGTTACAACCACCACTTACACTGCGACTATTTGCACACCACAGTCACCATGTGAAACAACTAACCGTAGGGTTTTTAATATTTCATCACAAGCGAGGATATAATTGTTTAAAATTCTATTACCTCCCCATTTCCTCTGCTTCTGAGACAAAAAATAAGAATGCTGTAATTTGAATTCCCATTTTGTTCCAAATCAAAATAATATATATATAAATTGAATTCTAAATCCGATTCCCTTGAAATCCAAATCCTGAAAGAATTGGTTCCGGACAGAGTGTTCATGTTTGACTTGTTTCATTACGGTCCTTATTTAAACTTTTCTTCTATTTGGTCATTAAGTTTTAGAGTGCAAGATTGTGTCAATTTTATAGGTGCAAAATCGGTAGATTACCACAAAAACGTATTTTTCTTTCTTCCTCTTCAATTTCTTTCTTTTTTTTTCTTTCCATTTTTTACTACAAGTATTTGCACCCCTATCAAGCTAAAGGCCACGACCCTGCCAACTCCATTAGTACAGTGGTCTACAACCAAACTAACTCCAAGAAATTACTTTCGTACCAAAACATTGATCTTCCATTTTTATCCCTTTCAAAAGTTAAAGAAGTCATAAACTTAAAGGATTGAAGGACCAAATAGTAGAAGGAAGCTTAGTAAAGGATGAAAACAAAGCAAGTCAAACTTTAAGGACCTTTAAAAAATTAAGTCCAAACTTAAGGGACCATTTTTTAATTACCCCAAAACCATCACAGGTCCTGCAATCGACTGCTTGAAGTTCTTATCAATGTGAAAGCTATAAAAACTTGACATCTTAGACAATTTTAATGTTTTAGATCAACGAATGAACTCGAGCCCATAAATGTTGTAGAGCGCAAAGTACTCTGTTATGCAAGCCTAAGAGAGGAACTTGCTGCATAAATCTTTGGACACAAGTCTTTGTTTAGTTCGGTTAGGCTACATAATTTTTTTTTCCTTCCATTCCCCGTTATCAAGGTGCATATTGGCTGCTAAATTTTATTAATCGAGTGTTTTCTCATTCTTTCTCCATCTTATCCTTGGTCTACTCCTCGTCGAACCCCATCACGAATCACTTTTTCTTGGAGGGGCATCTAGAGCCATACGTTTGATATGATCAAACCATCTAACGCAATGTTAATTGGCGCCAGCCCCCTTTGTTGAGGATATCATTTCTTATTGGGCGCTTGTATTTCCACACCCTCTATTCCTTGTCCATACCTTAATTTGTTGCTAAAAAGTGCATTAGTGACAAGATATTGCATTTTTAGGGAGAAATCATGGCGTGGACAAGAATTTGGGGTGTGGAGATAGACTTTCCCTATCTTATCCCTAGGTGTAGCAATCAGCGGCTTGGGGGTCGGGTTGGGTCGAAGAATTGCGGGTCAAAATGGTTATCAATGCATTCGTGATACTCGATGCCATATGATAATTTAATTTATCATATACAAGAAGGTGCATGGGACATTGGTTATCAATGCATTCATGCTACTCGATGCGTCTTACATGGTTTTTGAGTTTGCCACCTTAGTGGTCTGATACTATCATTGACCATTAGTGGTTTGACAACGTGTAACAACTACTTGCGAGCTAACACCGTTTGCAAGAGACTAAGAAAGCTTCAAAACTATGTGATCAAGAGTTGTTTGCCTTTTTGATCAATAGACTGGTTATTTTCCTTTTTTTAAAACTTGAGAATCACTCTTTAATCTAATGCTGATGAATTTCACTTTTTATTGATCTCCTGCTGTGTCTCTTTTCTAATTTATTTCCTCAAAAATGTTCGACAAAACCAGTGATGAAGTGCCATTCGACTTCAACAAGATGCTTGGATTCTCAGAATTTGACGGTTTTGCTGAGATAACTGAAAGCCTGGCAGAAATGATAAAATACTTGGCTAATGAGCCCTCTGTGGGGCTTTTCTACGTTCAGAAGCATACTGAGAATGCAGTGCCTAATGTCATCAATCTCAAGAATAATGTTCAGGAGAAGTCGCGAGAGATGACTCTGCATACAGAAGATTTGGAGGATTCTATCACAGTGGTGAGATCAATGAAAGAATGTGGCTTCCTTGTTGCTGATGAGATGATTAGGGACATCAAGAAATCTCTGACTATCCTGTCAACAAAACAACCAAAAAAAGGGTTAATAAGCAGCCGAAGATCAGGTTCTCAAATAGGAACAGGTAGTTCTTGGGGTCCACCCACATGGGGTCGTAATGCAGTTTTTGTGGAGCCAGATGCAGGTCTAAGGCCTACTAATTATCTTACAACAGTTTTTAATTCAGCTAAACAGAGAGCAAGCAATTTGAAGTGGTCTCCACTTGATTTTAAAGAATCAAAACAAGCCAAGGCTGAGAAGCTTACTTCGTATCCTAGTCCATCACATGTAGCTAAAGCTGTCAGCGTGTCTTCAGCTATGTTGGACAAGGAGGCCGATGAGTTGCCGGTATCAAGCCAGATTGCTGGCGAGGAAGAAGAAGAAGAAGAAGCGGCGTCACTAGATGGGAGCTTGTCTGGTCATCAGTTACTTCCATTGTCAGAGAACTTTGAGGAGTTCAAGGCTGAGAAAGAGGCAAAACTGGAGGAGTGGTTGGGAGGGACTGGCACCCAGGATGGTCAGCCAGAACGGCTTTAGCTTGGAGGCACTTCTAGATGCTGGAGAAGCCTTGGCCTGTACATAACAATGCTCTTATCCTGTTGTGCTTCCATTAATAACACACACGGTGCCATTATTTATTCATCTCGTCTCTGCTCTAGGAGAGAAGCTTTTGTAGAATATGCTAGTTTGTGATTATCCAGGATGATTCCTCCTATAGCTTTTCGACATAATGATAGCTTGATTGGGCACTTTCTTTGGTTCCAAACCATGTCTGCAAAGCTAGAGCCCTGTAAGTATTTTACTACAGCACGGTAGGTTTTGTTGGACTAACCTATTTAATGGTATTGGACACCGAATGCACTGAAAAATGTAAAATTAGTGAGACATGGTCGTAGAGGTATTTTTCATGTAAACTCTACTGAGATTGTGTTTACACCATAAAGTGCTTATTTGTTGTTAGTAACAAATCAATTAGGGGCTACCACCTGTTTCCTTACTATCAAATACTACTAGGAGTGCAATTTGGACGGGTTAGATTGGTTTTTAGCCCAACCTGGAAAAACCCACCCATCTTAACCCAACCCAGATTTGGCTTTTTGTAGAAAAAGTCCAATCCAACCCAAGTAAAAATACTATGGTTTGTGTTTCAATTCAACCCAACCCAACCCAACGCAACTCAACTAACATCTAATTAATTTTTTGTTTCATTTGTGAATGAATAATTTTGTTCAACGCCTCTCATTATCTCAAGACTAACATTACTCACATTTGACTTATAGATAATACTTTAATCTTTGATAAATAAAAAATTTCATTTATCTCCAAAAGATAAAATATGATATTATAAAGAAATTTTTCTAGATCGATCAGTAAACAAACACATAGCTTAGGCATTAAAGACAATTAATAAACTCCAGTCTAATTAAAAAGTACTATAGTCTTCCTCAAACTAGGAAGATAAATGGACATCAACATGTGTAGAGAGGGAAAACAAGCAATAAGCTATAACACTTAATACAGTAAAACTCCTCCCACTTCAACTCATCCATGTGTTTAAACAACACGAGAAGTAAAAAACCATTAACAAAAGGTTTCACTATTATGAAAGAAGAAATAAAATCCCAAGACACCAACTGTTGTTAGCAGACTTGGTAACGGTTGCTAACTGGGAGTTTTGAATGAATTGGTAAATCCCAGAATTTGTCTTGCAATGTAATGCAGGCTATGTGCCTCATACTTTGCCTTATGTGCCTGTGGTATTGCCACAAAAGAAAAGATAAGCCAAAGATGTAATTAAAAATATTCTAGAACTTCTATCTAACGCGGCATTATCTACAATGAAATTTCAGAGCGTTTTCGAATGTATTTGAGAAAGAAACATCAGCTCAGCATTTCAGTCAGACATTGTCATAGTCACACTCCTCTATAGACAATGTACCAACCTCCCAGATTCTCCTTTCCTCTTCCAACATAATGTTTAAATGCAAAGATGGATAATATTTCGCTGTGTTCTTTGTTCTTAGGAAATGCAAGTGATACTCCACTTCTATCTCCGTCTACATAGATGATCTGATAAGAAATTGAAAAGGAATCAAGATATATAAACAAGTGTAGCATTAGTGGCACGTGGTTTATGAACACTAAATCCTAGTTAGAGAACGAACTCATTTCGCAAGATATTTAAATCACAGAGTTGTATGTAGACATATTATCAAGCAATACACTCGCACACAAACCAGGGGAACTGGTATCCCATTTTCAAGGGCATATGCTAATTGATGTGTAATCACCAACGTTCACTTGACTAATCGATTAGGACAAACTACATGAGACTTTTTTTCACCAGCACAATCCTAGAAAGAATATGACGCTGAAGGGAAAATCAAAATGGAACAGTCATGTTTCTTCAGGCCAGTTAACAGCCAATAAACAGGTCTCAAGAAGCTTATAGCAACAAATTATACTGCAGTACTTACACCTAATTTCCTTCATCAGATAGATGCTAGGTAGTAGGACCTTGAGAACTTCAACTTAGTACTGACAATCATAATTTAAATCTATGATGTATGACAGGGCTACGCAAGAAGCTGTTTCATCTTTTCCCCTATCTTTTGCCCCCACTCAAATGTCTAGAACCCCACTCAAATGTCTAGAAGAAACCTAAACCAAGACATGATCATAACTGACAATACCAAATTATACCATTTGGATGACATAAAAAACCTTCCACCTATAACTAAGGAAAACATAATATAGGCAATGACACCAAGAACCAGTTTCTTTTTTTCAATTGACCAATAAAGTTGACTAGCATACCATATCAATGTTTGAATAAAATGTTATACTTAATTAACCAATAAAGTTGACTTACACTCTTGAACTAGCATGAACATTCTTTTGCACTACTTATCTGATTTGTTAGAGTGAGTGTTGCATTCGCTTTAGCAAGTGCTACAAAAAAAAAAAAAAAAAAACAAAAGGAATGATAAATCACAAAAAATGGACAAATATTTATGTTCACAAATAAACTATAGAAAACAAACATATACAGTAGTTGACTTACAATACTCCACATTTTCAAGTTCTTCCAACTGTTCTTCAACACAAATTTGGGTCGATGAACTCCTCAACCAATCCTGCGTGCATAGTAAACACTTGACAACTTGTGGAGTCAATGAACTAGGAAATGAATCGAGGACTCGTCCCCCGATACTGAATGCTGACTCTGAAGCCACAGTCCATATAGGAATAGCCAAAATATCACGAGCCATAAGGGATAGAACATGATACGTGGGAGATTTTAGCTTCCACCAAGCTAAAATATCAAAGTCAGGAGTACTAGCCTCAAGATCCTCGCCCAAATATTGTTCCCACTCGGACTTCATATTCAAACTCTCCTCTAATTTCAGAAACTGTTGCCACTCTCTAGTATGTTGATCCACATCCATATTAGAACATATGTCCTCCATCTGAGCATTCTTGCCACTTTGAAACTTGTCCACATTATTTCCCACAACTACAGGCGAATAGTGTCCATAGAGTCGATCCATGAGAGACTTATAGCCATCAAGCACTTTCTTTTGGTCACAAGTAGGATAGTACTTCGCGAGACTAAAGTTCACATATTTTAGATTATAATAAGGATCTAAAATCACTGCAATGATTAACAAAGGATTGATTTTTTCAATGCTACAATATTTGTCAAATTTCTTCCTCATTTTTTGGGCCATACTTCTAAAATAATCATTTTGAGTACCCGCCCAACTCGAGATAAGTCATTGGATCCTATTCATCTCACGAAAACAAATATTAGAAGTCACATACTTTGCCCCAGATACTTGATTGGTTGCAGCATAAATTTTCTCCAAGAAATTGGTAAGACTTTTCATTGTCATCCAATCTTCTTCCATAACGATATGACCTACCTCGACTATGAAATTGCGATCATGCTCCTCTCACCTCTCAAACACCCTTTGATATTCAAGTGCGGTGGTCAACATAAGATAAGTCGAATTCCACCGCGTTTGAACATCCAAACACAAAGACCACTTGGCTACAACCATTTCTTCCTCGGCACATTGTTTAAAAACTTGCAATCGAGATGGAGAACTTCTCACATATTTCACATAATCTCTTACACGCAACACCAACTCCTTGATTTCTTCAATCCCTTTTCTCAGAATTAAGTTCAAAACACGCACAAAGCATCTAACATGCATACAGTCTCCATCCAATAATGACTCATACTTTCTGGCAAATACAATTTTCAATTTGGAAAGTGCAACATCATTTGAAGAAGTATTATCCACAGTAATTGTACAAACTCTGTTATGGAGTCCCCAAAATACACGAAAATTGATAATTCTTTTCTGTAACCTCCAATTCTTGTCGATATATTGTGCTGTCAAGCACATATATCCAAGAGTTTGAATAGAAGTCCATAAATCTATTGTGAAACTCACTAACGAAATAGAATTTTCAAAGATTTTCTTGAGCATAGTTTTCTCATATGGATATGCAATCTTTTGTGATTGTAGTCTGTGAAACAAGCTGAAATTCAGGTCGCAATGCATTCACAAACCTTTTAAACCCCTCTTTCTCCACAAAGCTAAAGGGTAATTCATCAATTATTATCATGCAAGCAAGATCCTTTTCGACAAAAGTCTTGATTAAAAGTCGACCTGGACCCAACAACACTTTGGTCACTATTGTCGGTTGATGAGTGAGATGCAAGCGATTTTTGGTATTCTTTACAACTATTATAGACATGCCTCTTGAGTGTACTAGTTCCAAAACTCCCCTTATCATTGCACGTCGCAAACACTCAACTACAGTACTTACAAACTGCTTCAATAACTAGATCCTCATCATTTGTCACCTTGTCATAATGATCTCAAACATAAGATGATGTCGCATAAGTTTTTTTGCACTTATCTTTACCCATGCCGTTACGATTTCCTTCTTTAGGGCTCACCACAGAACTAGATGTTGTAGAATTGCTTTCATCCATAATTATTGAACAAGAATGCTCCTGCTTGGAAGAAGAGAAAAAGTGATCAGTTCATGATCGACATGTTTGATGCAACCTGTGACCAAGTCGTTCATTTAATTCAGCTTAATAAGCTACTAAAATGGAGACATGCAATCTATCGGCTTGGGAATTAAAAGAATACTTAGTCCATTTAGCATAGCCACCAATTGCTGAGAGCAAGCAACAACTTTGACTGCATGAAGCAAAATAACAACATGGACATTTACAACACTTATCTAGAGGTAGGGAGGGGGATTATTAGCAATAGTATACCAAAACATTTTCTTGAGCACGCAATTATGATCTTGTAGAACCGGATTGCAGCGGGAATTACAGGAAGAAGAAAGTTCCGAAATGGAGAGTCAAAGATTTTAAAGTTGGGGAATTACAGGATGCAGTTAATATATCCAAATCTGACCATAAATTTTGCAGGTTGCAAGTTGGGGAGCTTACCTTCTGTCAAGAAATACCTTAGCAATGTCATTTGCACCAAAAGATACCCTTGTTGCTCAAGTGCAGTCTGCTCTTGAACGAGGAGTTCCTGCACAGATTGGTGTTTTAGCTTCCAATAGGTTGCCTTACTCCTCCAGAGATTTCGACGTGGCTCATTGTTCTCGTTGCCTCATTCCTTGGGCGTGTATTGTAAGTTAAATCTTTCTTTTGTTGCAGTGCTCCTTTCACTTTATACTTTTGAGGAGTCAAAGTCGGTTGAAAGTTTTGAACGATACTGGAGCAGATGGGGTATACCTCCTTGAAGTTGATAGAATTTTACGTCCTGGCGGATATTGGATTCTCTCTGGACCACCTTTAAACTGGGAGAGACACTGGAAAGGCTGGAATAAAACACTTGAAGAGCTGAAAGCCGAACATGATAAAATTGAGAGCCTTGCAAGAAGTCTATGCTGGAAGAAATTTAAACAGAGGGATGATCTTGTCGTTTGGCAGAGAGCCGAACAAGAAAAAATTGAAACAAAGGGATGAACAGGATGGAATTGAGAGCCTCTGCCGCCTCTGGCGATAGTCAAGAATTGGGGAAATTGGCTAGGTTAGAACCCTAGAAATTGATTTGGGGGAATTGGGGAAATCGGCTACTGCCTCTGCTAATAGTCGGGGAAGGAGAATTGAAGTTGGCTGACTTTGTTTTTTTGTTTAGGTTAGGATGGGTTAGTTTAGTTTTATTGGGTTTGAACCAATTTAATTCATTTGAGCAATGACCCAACTCAGACCAACCCATTTTGTAAATTAGTTGGGCTTGATGGGTTAAAGGTTGTGTATATTTGAGCTGGGTTGGTTAAAGCCCATTCTGACCCTGCCCAAATTGCAGCCCTATTAAATACTAGTACTTTGGCAAGAAAATAGAAAGCTCTGTAGTTGGCATTTGGCAACAATGAACCGAATTTATTATGGGAAAAATAAATCCGTGTTACTCTGGGTAATTAAATTGTGGTGCATACCAAAATGACAAATATGCCTTTACTTTGTCCCATCCCACATTTTAGATAAAGGGCAATTGTAAATTAAAAATCCCACCTAGAATTGTACTAAGTATTCACCCTTATCCCTATTGGTTTGTTCTCCGGCCACCCAACATTGGAGATGGCTCAGACACTCATATATATATTTGTCTTCACCAATCTAAGCTCAAAATTGCAGATCTGGTGTTTGCTTAGAAAAACGGCATTCTAAGTTAGCTTTCACTCCAAATTTGGTGAAGAAATTATAATTAAGTGTACGATTTAGCAAGGTAAACAAAGGAAAAAGAAATGATAAAAAGGAAGAAACTTCTAGTAATGTAAAGAGAGAAACTCTGGCGATTATGATGACGTGGGGCGAAATAGTCAAGATGGAGATGTTGCTTCGATCAAGAGCACATCTACTTGATCTTCGGCCTTAGCAGCCTCTGGGTTTCTTTTTGTACTGATGCGTTATAAATTGTGGAAACCTTGTGGTTTTGGTGTTAGGTGTGAAGATAAATTCTGAGTTTTAGGTTCAGATTTGTGTGTCTGGTTTGTGGTTTTTTGTGTGCTTCTCTGTTAGAGTTGGTGTATAAATTTTAGTGGTTGTTCATGGCTTCTGATCGAACTCCTTCCTTACAAGTCGACTCACCAGAATTTCTTTGGCGTTATGGACATATTGTCACTGTGGATTCTGAATTAGTGGAACTCCGGCAGAATCAATGGCAAAATACTTTGATACGCTGTGTTTGGGATACGAGGAAATTGTCTAAAACTCTCTTACAACGAGTAGTTGAGCATTTTTGGAAGTTGTGGGGAGCTATTGTGGTAGAGCAGATGGGTACTTGGTTTGCGTTTCATTTTACAGAGAGATCAACTATGGAAGGTATTCTCAAAGACAATCCGTGGAATGTTCAAGGCACATGGGTAGTGTTGCAGTGATGGAAGCCATTATTGGCCACTTCACATGGTGAATTTTAATCGGTGGATCTTTGGGTTCAATTGCATAACATACTGATGGGGTTTTTTCTCCCATAATATTATAGTCATGTTAGGCAGTGCCATGGGAATTTTACTGGATGTTGATTGGTCCCTCATCCGTCAACAAATGAAGGACTACTTTCGAGTTTTACTTCGCATTCAATTAGATGATCCTCTTATTCTCAGAGTGTTTCTTCGTCTTGCTCGACTTGGATCCCACTGGATTTAAGCTAGATATAGAAAGTTTTCAATGTGTGTTACAAGTGTGGTGTTTTAAGGCATAATTGTGAGAGTTGTCATCTTCCTTTGAGTGTTATTAGGGCTAGGTTGGATCAAGCTTATCTGAGATATACTCAGGCTTCACGTATTGCTATGTTTTCCTGTCAATATGAATCTTGTTTTACAGCTGAGTTACTCGCATTTGCTAACACTAATCGGAACAACACAACTCGTATTATTGTGATTGATGAGGATGATGTTTCCTCCTTTGTGTATGTTACTGACCGTGGTTCTAGCGTTGAATCAGAGATGGATTTGGTGATTGAATTAGATGGTATTTTTGTGAATCTTCCCGATTCTTCCCAATCTACTGAACAACTTTCTGGGGATGGTAGTTACTTTTTGGTGACTTCATAATTGAGTCAAGATACTTCTTTCGATGATGTAATTCCAGCCACCGGAATTACCAGTTGGTCAGTCTCGGTGACACAGGTTTCCAAGGAAGATTATGATGAGGTGGCTATCCGAGATTGGATGCATGTGAAGGTGCTGACTCAACAGGCCGTGATGAAGGATCCACCGCCAGGTGGTGTTTTTTATCATGTTGAAAAGAATTTTAGAGAAAGTTAAGCTATGCCACCAAATGGGGATAAAAAATGTTGGTCAACGGGTATTAGAAGACTCTCTGCATGTGGGCATGGATTCTATTTCTCAACCTTTGGACTGTTGTGAGAATAAAAATAGGGAATGTAGTCCAAAAACCAAGCAGACTTTGGGCCCACCTATTGATATTATAATGGATAGCCCGTTTAATGTTGATGCAGAACTTTTTATGACTAACAAGGCCCAAATCTTAAACCCTAAATTCAATCAATATGGATCACATTTAGAACCCAATGAAGTTGGTCCAAGCCTGGTCTCTATCACGGGTCCAAGTACTATGCAACATGATACAAGCTCGGTTTGTGCTTCCCCTGTTATCTCCCCTACATTCCGTATTCATATTCCAGTACAATTATAGGATTCTGAATCCGATTGTGATGGTGCGTGTGCGGAGAATGCAACGGCTGTTGAGGGTTTTGGATGTAAGACTAAATTGAATGCAGTTTCAGTGAAATTAGGAATGAAAGCTTCAGAATTAATTGAGGAGTTGTTAATTTCTCCTTCTTCTTCATCATCGATTTCTCCTTCTAAACGTAGCTTCATGGACATGACAATGGACGAAGGAGAAAATAGGGTGATCAAGCAGTGTAAAAGAGCTTCTGGTGCTATGGTTACTACTTCACAAGCTCTTATATTATGGGTAGACCTTATGCAATTTGAGGTGAAGTTGTGATAGTGTGCTCAAATGGTAAGGACTGAGACAGCCATTTTGTCTTCTACATCCAGTTTTGCTAGCTCGAACTTCCCCAAGAGAAATCATGATATTGATTCCAGTCCAAAAACAGTTCAACATGAAGTTCTGACATCCTGTAAGCGATATTTTGAGATTACAGTTCAACATGAATCAGCACCATGGGTGGGGAGGTATGCCTTCTACTTCCTTTAATTTTTTTCACCTGATGGTTTGCCATATTTTGAGATTTTTGGTTAGAATCAGTCATGGTATGATTTCTCTGCCTTCCATCCTTGCACTGGGTTTGGGGATTTGGGTCTTGGAATTGTCAGGCTGAACCCCTTGTTTAGTATTTGGTCTTTTCTTCTTAATGTTGCGTTAAAGGGTTTGGTGGTTGTCCCTGTTCAACCACCAGAGTCCCGATGAAAATTTTCAGCTGGAACTGTCATGACATGGGTCAGCCACAGACAGTTTGTTCAGCAAAATTAATGATCTGTCCTCACTCGCCATATATCATTTTTTGGATGGGAACTAAAATGGCAAGTGGGTTACTAGATCGTAAGTTTCTTCGTTTGGGTTTTCAGAATTCCGTAGGTTTAGATCCTATAGGTAAATCGGGTGGAATTTGGCTGGGATGGAGATTCCCTCTTTCCATAAGTGTAATTTACTGTGAACCTAATCTTATAGTTACTCAGATCATTGGCACTGAATTTGATGGTGAGTTTTTGGCTTTTGTGTATGGCCATCATGCGGTTGGGCATATATTTAAGACTTGACAGCGTTTGTTGTGATATCGTTTACCCCTGCATGGCCCCTTGTTGTTGTGTGGGGATTTTAATCAGGTCATTTCTCCTTTTGAGAAAACTTGACATTAGTTATCCTATATCCTTAGAGCCATTTACTTTAAGGATTTTATTGCCACTTTGGGTCTTTTGGAGCTTCATTGTATAGGCCCTTTATTTACTTGGACTCGAGGCATACCAGGCAAGAACATGGTTTATGAGAAATTAGATTGTGCCTTGAGTAACCCTGTTTGGTTGAATTCTCACCTTTTTTCTCTAGTCAATAATCTGGGCATCCACTGCTCTTATCACACTCCTTTGTTGATTAACACTTTCCTGACTGCGTGTGCATGGTAAGCAGCCATTTCAATTTGAAGCTCTCTGGCTCAAATTTCATGTGTCAAATTATATTTTGGCATTAGCCAGGAATAAACTAATTGTTGGTTCTCGTCTTTTCCAAGTGCTATCCAAGTTTTAAAGATTTCAAACTCTAATTTTACAAAGGAATAGACATCGATGGAGTAATATTCCGCAACACATTAAATTTCTACAAGAGCAATTAATCAAGGTTCAGAATATGTTACATCTTCAACCCGAGCTTGTGAGGGTTGATTTTCAGTCGCGCTCTACTTTGGATGCCTTATTTGCATGTGAAGAAAGTTATTGGGCACAATGGGCACATAAACCTTGGTTAAAACTTGGTGATCGTAATACTAAGTTCTTCCACACCTCTACGATCATTCGGCGTAAAATGAATCACATTTCTTCTTTAAAGAATGCCCAGGGTAGGATGTGTGATTCGAAAGAAGAAATTAAATGTATTCTTATGCAACATTTTCAGGCTATTTTTACCCCTCAGAATCAATCTGGTCAGTCTAGGCAAATACCATCTTTAGAAGGTTTTTCCCCCCCCTATTCCTCATTTAGATCACCATTTAAATGAGGATCAGGTGGCCTATCTTTCACAGCTGTTGAGGTTTGAAAAAGCTTTATTTCAGATTGGTGGGCTTAAGACACCGGGACCTGATGGTATTTTAGTGATAGTTTATCATCAATGTTGGGATGTTTTAGGCAGGGATATCATAGCTGTGGTTTTATCCTTCCATAATTTAGGGTTTTTGCTTCGTGTAGTTAACTGAACCTACATTTAAGAAGGAAAACCCACAGGAGGCAACTTATTTTAGACCTATTAGTTTGTGTAATGTCCTTTACAAGATCATTTCTAAGGTCTTAGTTAATCGCAGCAAAACGCTCCTCCCCTCCCTCATTTCTCCAGCTCAAAGTGGGTTTGTTGGCAGACGCTTACTCTCTGATAATGTTATAATTGCTTAGGAGTTGACAGATCGGGTCCAAAGACAAAAAGCTGGGAAGAGTATTTAGCGGCACTTAATATGGATACGAGTAAAGCATATGATCGCCTGCAATGGAATTTTTTGGAAGGCGTTCTCATTCAATTTCACTTTACAGTACATTGGGTGCGATTACTTATGCAATGTGTTCTATGGTGTCTTATTCGGTCATGGTGAATGACAGGGTATCACAACATTTTTAGCTTTCTTGTGGTATTCAACAAGGAGATCCGTTATATCCATTTTTATTTATTATGTGTTCGGAAGTTTTATCGGCCCATTTATGTCATGCAGAAGAAGGTGCATTGATCCGAGGCATTAAAGTTGGTCGTGTTCTCCCCCTATCATGCATTTGATGTACGCTGATGATATTTTCTTGTTCTTCCGCCTGACCCATGCGACAATGACATCGTTTCAATCAATTTTACAATCATACTGTAAAGAATCGGGTCAATAGGTTAATTGGAGTAAGTCAAGCCTCTTTGTTTGTCCTAATGACAACTATAATTACAGAATCATTTTTGAAAATTTTTTAATTACCAAGCTGAGCTAGGCCTAGGCAAGTACTTCAGGGTTCAACTTGATACGGGTCCTAAACATCGAGCACTTCTCTTAGATTTGGTGCATAAAATTCAGCAGCGGTGTGTAATGTGGAAAATGCTTCTCTTAAGCAAAGTTGCAAGGGGTACCTTGATTCAGTCAGTGTCATCAGGGTTGTTAGTACATATTATGCAAGTTTCAAGCTACCTAAATATGCGTGTGATCAAACTGATTGAATTTTTGCTCGCTTTTGGTGGGCGGGGAATTGTGAGAGTAAATCCTTTCATTGGATAGCGTGGAATGTTATCTGTTTGCCTAAATGTGGGGTGGCCTTGGATTTCAGAAAATAGAATTCATGAATGAGGCATTGTTAGCAAAACAAGCATGACGTATTTTGACTGAATCGGATACAAGCTTAGCGCAAGTTTTACGTGGACGATATTGTACACGACTGATCTTTTCCTCATCTCCGGTTAAAAGACAATTCCCATCAGTTTGGCGAAGCATTTTGGTGGAGCATAATGTGGTAAAATAAGGTTTAAGATGGATTGTGGGTAACGGAAAATCCACCTCAATTTGGACTGATTATTGGATTCCACGAATTGCCCCTTCTAAGTTGATTGAATATCGACGAACTGATTCAAGATATGTTATTGTATATCAACTTTTCTGCTTGGACACCTTCGTTTAGGATCCCGGTATCTTACGATCCCTATTTCCCATGAATATAGTTATATGCATCCTTAATATTTACCCATCCCATGAAGGCTTAGAAGATTCACAAAAATGGGTGAGAACTAATGATGGTGATTTTTCAGTTAAGTCGATGCATGCTATTCGAGCCGTACAAGAGGTGCCTAATTCTTCATTAGGATTGAGCGTCATGACCAGGAAAACTATACCTGTAATTTGGCGGCGGCGGTTATGGAAACTCCATTTTCCAATGAAAATTTTAAACTTTTATGGCAGTTCCTGCATAATCGTTTGCCATTACGGGATGCCCTCATTTGTAAAAAGTGTCAAATTCTCGGTGAATGTCCTCTTTGTTCTTCATCTCCTGAAAACATTAGTCATATGTTCTTACATTATGAGCAAGTGAGAGGTATTTGGTTTGCATTACCCACATGTATTACCTTCCTTGAGCTTCCACAAATTAAAGCCCTTGATTGGTTACGACATTGGCTTTCTAAACCTCTGTTACGAAATCCTCATTTACTTTAAGGTTTTTTATGGATTGCAGTCACACTCTGTTCTATTTGGAAGGGAAAAAATAATGGTATTTTTTTGTCAGGCTGTCTTCTCGCCTTTTGATATTCTGTACAAGATACGAGCACTAGTTTGGGATATCTCTCTTACTCCTTCCTTTTTGAGGGGATTACAGCATCCTAGGATCCTATGTAATCATTCTATATATCTCTACAGGTGTACACATTGCATCATCAGCCTAATTGTTCTTGCTCACCTTTGGTCAAACCTATTCAGTGCTATCGAGTGGCGGTCTTTAGAGGGCACACTCTAGAGTCTAGTTTTGCCATGGTTGTAGTTTTTGATGATTATAAACCTCTTGGCTCGCTCATGCGATCGCTTTATGCGGCGGATGATTGTTCTCTTCATGTTTTAGCCTTGCTACATTTACTTATTTCGTTGATTCTGCATCGTATGTTTCATTTTACATGTCTATCTTGTTAATCAATAGTTGTTTGAACATATCTCAAGTGATTGATATATTCCGCCACATATTGCCACTATCTTTTTTGACTTATGTAAAGTTAGTCAGGAAGCACATACTGTAAGTATTTCGTGTGTCAGGGATAAACAACAGGATCTTGCATTTGACTTGGAGTATTAGGTGGCGCATGCTCATATTTTTGTTCATCGTGAATGGTGGAATTTGCATTGAAGATAGGCGGTGCGCTTTTTGAATGTAAAGATCTACTAGTTTATGGCTTTCCTTTTTATTATGTGTTACCTGACTCAGATAGTGGCTTAGCCTTTGATAATGTACATATCGTTTGGTTCAATGTATGCTCAGGAGATCAAGTTGGTGATCTCATGCTACGTTCTTTGGGTGGTATATATTTCTTATCTTTTTCAAAAACAAAAAAGATAAATTTTGATTCTTCCATGATCGGTTTTCCCAACGATATGTGGTGGTGTTTGAAGATATAACCATTGGTTTAGCTACAATTTGTTTAGCGGAAAATAGAAGAAGATGTATGGCTAATGTGTCTAGTGACGAAGTATATCGAGTGGTGGGTGCGTTCGCAAAAAAGAGCCGTTGATGGTTGAGAAAGTTAAAGGTCACTAGTGTCGATTAGAAGATGAGTAGTCATGTCCATAAGAAAGGACATTATTTGGCGTGCACCACAAACAAGAATATTCGCATTGAGTCTGTATAAGCTCCATCAAACTTAAGCTTATATATGATGTTGACGTGTCTACTTGTGTCAAATTCTATACACAACACAGGAAAGCAATAAAAACATCACCAGCTCCCTAAACTACTATAAATGAGTGTAATCTTCTTCATGAGTGAATACGTACTTGCCTTTTAAACACACTAAGCACAATAGAACTTCAAGATTTTTTTATTTAGGCCAATAAATAAGTATTCCAAAGGCCAAAGCCCTATAGGACTTGGGAGTTTGATAGTCTTTTGCTGATTTGATTTATTAAGGGTCTTGCCCAGATGATTTCAGCAAAAACCTGAATGCTTTATGACTTTATGTTTCTTATCTATGTGATATAGTGACTTCAATATATTTTTTACATCTCTTAGAGTGAAATCTTGGTTCCGTCACTGCTCGCTCTAGAATATTTTAGCTATGAAGTGTTAGAGTGAGAAGGTTAAATGTGAAATAAATTCAGTTCTCTACCCAAATGAATTCTCAAGTCCATGATTTATAGGAGTTGGAAATTCCATGTACCCAAGCAACACGGGGGGCTCTAGTGGGCTGATACCTTACCGAGGGGACCATAGGTGTTGGTGCTCCACGAACTATCAGATTGTTGTTCCACTTGGCCCACCCTGCATAGCTTATTTTCTCTGTATGTCGAGAGAGACTTACTTAACACAAGACCAATGTGGCCAAATGACTCCCTTAATCTAGCCACATTTCTAGAGCCCTTACTAAGTCCCATACGACAAGTCGAGAGATACAGATAACCTAAAGTGGTGGGGAAGGCCCGAATCCTAACTGCCAGGTGTACTAGGCGTGATGCCCTCCAGGGACCTGTTTCCATCTTGAAGTTACTCAGAGTTGATGATCCTTAGAGGTGCTGATGGAGAGCCTCTAGTGTCGGAGCATGTAGACTAGTCACGCAGACATCCTAGTGAAGATAATACCCAAAGAAGTCGCCTATCTTGCGGTAAGTCCTTGTAGCCAAGCATTCAAAGCATGCCAAGGTAGTGTCCTGAAGAAATTTCCTACCGGCGGGCCGAGGTAGTGTCCTACAAAAGTCACCTACCTGATGCACTGAGGTAGTCTCACAGAGGAATCACCTAATTGTCATGGAGGATTTAACTACCTAACATCAGAGGAATCCTCATGCTAGAGCACTTGGAGCTCCTTGGTGGAGAGTGTTATGGAGCAGTTGTTTATCCCAAATGAGTCCTTGTGCTGGAGCAGTCCAACTGCGCTAAGCCAAGGCATCTTGGAAGAGCCGCCTACTTGGCAGATGAGGACCCTTCACAGAGCACTCCAAGCTCTCTGGCGAGATAGTGTTTCATGGATTCACATATACCACAAGGAGACCTTATGCTGGTGCATTCAGATCGCGCCATAGGGCAATGTCCTAGAGAAATAACCCATCGAATAGGTGAGGTAGTATGTCGGAAGAGTTGCTTAACTGTTAGAAAAGAGTCCTCATGCTATAGCACTGGTGGAGCTCCTCAAGGAAGTGCCTCAATGAAGTAGTCGCCTACCCTGAGTCATGTTGTATACTCCAAAGAGTGGGTTAAAGCATGTTGCACTACCAAGGCAAGGTGCGCATCATGTAGTGAAGATATGGACCAACTCTGGGGTAGAAGTATGATGGAGTACCTGGGGCATGTCTGCATAAGTGGAAAGGTGAGATGTGTACGTTTCCAGGGGCATGCTCAATGGAGATAGTGTTGGGTCATTGTAAGTGGGTGTTGTTTGAGGGCACCTAACGCTAAGGTCGACCCATCAAGAGGAAGGAGAATTTTTTGCATCCTTCTCAATGGTAAAGAACTCCATCTGCACCCTTCCCGATGATAGGGAAATCTGTCTGCACCGCGAAGCTAAGCGGTGCGCCTGTCGACTCCCTTATCTAAGGGGGAGGTGCGATGATATCAACATGAGTGGTTTTTTATTAGAAGCATGACAGGTGATTTGAAGTGTGAACTGCAACCAGATTGGTGCCATTAACCTTTGGCTTTTGGAAATTTGATTACCTGTCTAAGAAAGCGGGACCCAAGAGCGGTCAACAGTGCGTAGCCAGGGTGGCTAGCAACATAAACGTACATCATATTATTATGCCAATAAAAATTGTTCATCTCCCCTTATTACTTTTGGATCTTTAAGATCTAGGTATCTAGCCCACATTTAGCATCGACAAGTTTTACCATGGTGGCTATTGACTTGTAAAATGGCATTTTATTAGGATTTAATACAAATGACCCCCCTCAAGTATTTCTAGTTATTGGGTTGACCCCATTAGGTATTAATTCAAATAGTTGACCCCCTAAACTATTAAAAACTAGACCCAACAATATTATAAGCGTGTATTTACAACTATACCTCATTCATCAACAAGTTAGCTTGGCCGAAGCAGAGCACTAATACATTTCCTAAAAAAACCCGCCATCTTAGTATATCTCGATCTTATCCGATGAAGCAATGGTCATCATCATTATTCAACCTCTTTTGTCTGGGTTACATCTTTAATGACCGGCCTAAGGCAGAAGATTATACAAAAACATGCAGCGGTTTTGTTGTGTGTATGTACTACAACAATAATTAGCAGATGGACTATGTGGGAGGGGACAAAGGTTGGTAGCAAGGTTAGGAGTAGTGGTTGGGGTTTTAGAGATTGCAATCATAGGAATACTAGTAGGGAGAAAGTGAGTATGGGCATTTATGGTCTGGCTGCGATCGTTGTTATAACGCCTCGGTCCACGGCCTCAACACATGACAATGTCTCCCTCAAAAGAGCTAGCTAATAAGTGTTTAAGAGTTTGTTGACAATGTCTTATAAGGCCAAATTCTTTCTCTCATGATTTTGATGTGGGACAAAATCCAACTTAACTGATATCACACATAGCTAGGAGTTCCCCTGGTACAAAGCCAACGTAGGATTTCCATCCACCATAGTACATAAAAAGTGTGGATCTCATAATCCACCTTCTTGGGGTTCAGCATCCTAGCTAACACACTTCTAGAACCCCCTGAGCCACGCTCTGACACATCTATAGTATGCTCTAGGTCCACTCTAATACCATTTGTAGCAACCCAGTTCACGACCCTACCACATGCCTCCTCGAAAAGGGGTAGCCAATAGGTTCTTAAGAGTTCATTGACAAGGTATTATAAGGCCAAATTCTTTCCCTCCCACTTTCAATGTGGAACAATATTCAACTCAACCTTATATTACACATGGCCAGGACCTCCCCAACTACGCAGCCAATGTGGGATCTCCATCCACGCTAGTATACAACAAATGTAGGATCTCATAGTTGTGGTGGTGTTTTGGTCGGGATTTAGAATCGGAGGTGTATGGAAAATGAGTTTTCGTGGTTAGAGTGGGGTTTGCATGCAGAGAGATGGCTATGTAGGTGGTTGTTGGTTTAGTTTTGGTGGTTGTTGGAGTTCTTATATGTGGTGGTGGTGGTTTTTATGGTGGTAGGTAGGCTCAGTGGTTATTGGGGTGGGCTTGCTAGTAGGGGGAGATGCGGATGTGGTTGTTATGGTGACTGGTGGACTCAGTGGTTTTTGCAATGGGCTAGGTGGCGGTGGTGATGATTGTTATCAATAGTATGAGAGAGAGAGAGAGAGAGCGCATATTTACGGGTGAAGTTGATGGAGAATTGGAGGAGGAAAATTAGGCGAAGATAACATAACAAGAATACTTAGTCTTTTGAATGTCAAATATCTTACACACGTATTTTCTTCCTTTACTGGGTCAATTGACCAATCTATTTAGGGCAAATGACAAATGACCCCCTCTCCCCTTAATCTAATTTGGGTTTCTGGGATAGACACCTCGGGTATTAATTTTGACAATCGACTCCCTTCATTTATCAATAATTCGATCTGAATAAATTTGGAAGTGAAATAAAAATTACCGCTATCAGTCACCCAAAATGCCAATATTAGCATGCTTTGTATTAAGAAAAAAACCCGAGAAAATCCTAATGCCATCATCGTTAAACCCCCCCCCCCCCCCCCCCTTAAAAAAAAGATCACCACCGAATCCCGCTCCATGCTCCTCTTCGAGATGTTTAGCTTCACCGACACTTATGCCGCTGTAGTCGCCCTTTCCTCCATCTCCATCGGCTCCTCCTTCTTCATCCCGCCTTGGCCTATTCCTATTTTTGGAGGAACCCCTTATCCAAGTCCTCTTAGAGCTCCACCAAAATCCTAATTTCTATGCAATTGATTCCAAGTACGTTAAACTCTTAATGGATTGTATAGAGGTTGTGGTGGCTGAGTGCGGTGGTGGGTTTCATGGCTGATGACAACATTTCGTGGGTATGGTGGTGTTAGTTTGGTGTTTGGTGATGGCGAAAGTAAGTATGGTTACGGTCTTGATGGGTTTTGGGTGACAGTTCGAGTATGGTGGTGGTCGTGATGTGTATGGTTGTAATAATTGTGTGTTAGTGGCGGTTAGAGGCCGGATAAACTGAGTATCATGGTGGTTTGGTGGTGGTATAATGAGTTTTGTGGCAGCAGTTCGAGTATGGTGGTAGTGATGATGTGTATAGTTGTAATTGTTGCGTTATAATGGCAATTTGTAGCTTTGGTTAAGGTTGTTGATAGTAATAAGGGACTGAGGTGGTTGTGGGTGTGGCAATGGTGGTGCTTGAGTTGGAGATGAAGAATTGAGGAAAAGAAATATGAGGAGTGATCGAATGTAAGGGCATATATTTGTTTTTACGAGAAAATTAACCAATTACTTGTCCAAAAACTACCAATTATCTTTGGTATTCTCAAATTGATAGATGAGAGGAGTTAATTGTCAAAATTAATACACAAACACATGTCAGACCTTGCATAATTGGATTAAGTGATACCGAAACCGAGATTAAAACAAGTAATATCCGTCTCATTAGATAATTTTTATGAATGTGACAAAAATTATGGATAAGTACTGCATGGGGGAAAATATCATGTAACCTAGAGGTATATATAAGGAGAAATGAGCCCATCCTCCACATCTGCTTCCTCTATTTGCTACCGTCATTCCACCCCCAATCTCTTAACAATCCCTCGCAGTAGCCAGAAAGACCGATGTCACCACAAACAAGGCCGAAAAAGGCTCCAAAGGCTGCCACAACAGACTACATAATACAAGATAATACTGTTAAATGACAAGTCGTTAACCCTCTTGCGCAAATATTGCATCAACTAGTCACAGACTGACACCTCCTTGGCATATTGTCTATAGTTAAAGTGGTAATTGTGGTTGTTGTCCATACAAAGAACAATGCTATGGGGGTGCAAACGCCCCCGACAATCCTACTGCCAGCTACTTCAAATCCCAAATATGTATTAGTATTGGAGAATTGCCGAAATTAGTGCAACTTACTTTAGAGGTAGTTAGTTGTATTTACTTGTTTTCCTAATCTTTTGCTTAGTTGGATTATTCATGTTCAGTTACCAATTTTATAGCTAAACGTGAGGCTTGTTCACGTAGTGGGCTTTGATTGTTTGTTAGTGGTAAACATGGAGTGAGTAGTGGGTTGCTTGTTAGTGGTAAACATGGAGTGAGTAGTGGGTTGTTTGTTAGTGATAAACATGGAGTGAGTAGTGGAGATATATGTGGAGAGTGGTTTAGTGGAACCTAGTCTTTAAATAGAGGTTCAGTAAGCTTATTGAAACATCAATCCATTTTGCAAGTTTCTCTCAAATACAAGAAATATTTTCCAGCTTTCTTCTTTTTGTTACTCCCTTGAGTATTCGTATTTTTCGTCTTTTTGTTTCATGGTATCAAGAGCCAGGTGAAGGTTCTTTTGTTGTTCAAATCTTCTTGTCTATCAAATTTATTTGTTGGAGAAGTTTGAACATGTGAGAGGGAGCTTTTGTTGCCTGCTGCAATGGAGGTCTCAAATGGAGGAAATGTTCACAACGGGATGAAGAAACTTGTAGGAAAAAACTACAAGTATTGGAGGATGTGTATGGAGGCATACCTTTAAGGTCAGGACTTATGGGAATTGATTGCTGATACTGATGCAATCCCTTCCGATGTTCTTGAGAATGCCGAGTCACGACGGAAGTGGAAGATCAAGTGTGGGAAGGCTTTCTTTGCTTTGAGGACATCTATTAGCAAAGAGTTCATTGATCATGTTCGTGACGTTTGTTCTCCGAAGGAAGTTTGGGAAACGCTTGAAAGGCTGTTTACCAAGAAGAATACAGTAAGGCTACAGCTGTTGGAGAACGAGTTAGCAATGTTAAAGCAATGAGGTATGTCAATTTCAGAATACTTTTTACGAGTTAAAAGTATTTGTGCTGAGATTTCAGAGATAGATACGGATGAGAAGATTAGCGAAGCTCGTCTACGTCGCTATCTTGTTCGCGGTTTGAAGAAGGAATATGGGCCTTTTGTCACCTCTATACAAGGGTGGTCGACACAGCCTTCTGTCGAAGAATTAGAGAATTTGCTCTCTAATCAAGAAGCCTTGGCGAAATAGATGGCGAAGAGCTTTGAAACCGATGACGTTCTCTTTTCGAAGGGAAAGTCGGACAAGAAGAATCCGTTCGGGAGTAAGAACAAAGAAGAAGATTCAAGTACAGAAAAAGGTGGCAATTCACACACTAAGAAGCCTATCACATGCTTCAGATGCGGGAAGACTGGGCATATAAAGAAAAAATTTCGGGTGAAGCTTTCGAAGGCCAACGTCGCATACACAAGCGAATGAGATGATCAACTCAAATGGGATCATTGCTTTACTGTTGAGGCTATTGAACAAAAGTCAACCCAAGATTTTGTCAATTATGCTGACAATAAGAAGGAGGAATGGATCATTGATTCAGGTTGTTCTCACCATGTAACCCGGAATGACAATTTGTTCTCGGAAGTGCATGAACACCATGGACATCGAGTTATTGTCACTGCTGATAACTCTACTCATCATGTAGCAAAAGAAGGCGTTGTGACGATCGATGTGGCCAATGATAAAAGCAGTGTCAAGTTGCATGATGTTTATCATGTTCCAGGTTTGACGAAAAATCTAGTTTCAGTTCCTCAAATTACTAATTCTGGAAAATATGTCTTATTTGGCCCAAAGGATGTGAAGGTGCTTGATAATGTGAAAGAAATATCTGCTGATGTTATTTTTTCTGGTGAGAAGAAAGGTTCTTTGTTATATCAGTAGGTGAAGTTTATGTGAAGAAGACAAGCCAAACCGATAATGCTTCTATTTGGCATGCTCGGTTGGGTCATGTAGGCTACCAATTGCTGCAACAGATTTCTTCTAAAAAGTTGATAGATGGTATGCCAACTTTGAAGAATGTCCGAGAAGATGTGATTTGTCAAGGTTGCCAATATGGCAAATCTCATAGTCTTCCTTTCAAAAGGTCATCAAATCAAAGATCCACATTATTTGAATTGGTTCATACAGACTTGATGGGACCAATGAGAACACCAAGCTATAGCGGACATCGCTATGTTATGGTGTTGGTGGATGATCACTCGAGGTTCACTTGGGTGAAATTTTTTAAAGAGAAGAGTGAAGCACTATCCAAGTTTATGGAGTTCAAGGATTCCATCGGAAAAGAGTTTGGGAAGAAGATAAAATGCCTCTGGAGTGACAATGGTGGGGAATACATGTCAGATGACTTCTTCAAACATTGTGATGACAATAGTATTCTTCGTCAAATGACCTGTCCAGATACGCCTCAGCAAAATGGAGTTACAGAAAGGAAGCTTAGGTATCTTTCTTCCATTTGTCTTTTATGGCTGCATGACAAGAGTCTTCCTCGGGAGCTCTCGGCAGAAGCTATTCAATGCGCATGTCATGTGACAAACAGGTTGCCTCCTTGGCCAGGTACACAAAAATCTCCCTTTGAGATTTTGTATAGTGAAAAGCCAAATGTGAATTATTTTCGGGTATTTGGTTCTATTTGCTATGTTCATGTTCCTAAATCTAATAGAACCAAACTTAACCCGAAAGCAAAGAAATGCGTATTTGTTGGCTATGACTCTCATAGGAAAGGTTGGAGGTGCATGGATCCAGATACAAAGAAGTTTACTACTTCTAGAGATGTGGTGTTTGATGAGGTGTCCTCGCCATTTTCTGCTCCAAAGTTCATTGCTCTTGGTGATGATCAAGATAATTTAGAGCTTCTATTTCCTGAAACAAATGTGCAAGCACCTAGTAATGTAGAGGCAGAAAATGAGTCCCCAATTCAGAACATTGCAAGAAGAGAAGATGAGCAACAAGCAGTGAGAAGGTCAACAAGGGAAACAAAGCAGCCAGACTACCTTAAAGATTATGAGGTAAAACTAAATAGTTGTTCGGTGACTTCACGTTTCTTTACAGCAGCATTAACTGCAGAAGAACCAACAAGTTATGAGGAAGCGAGGGGCTGTCCAAATTGGGAGAGAGCAATGCAAGAAGAGATTGATGCTTTAGACAAAAATGAGACATGAAGTTGGTACCGAAACCAGAAAAGTGTGAGCCAATCACTTGCAAATGGGTGTTTCGCTTGAAGAAAAATTTTGATGGCACCATTGATAGGTTTAAAGCTCGTTTAGTTGCTCGTGGTTTCTCTCAAAACTATGGATTGGACTATGATGAGACATTTAGCTCGGTGGCGAAGATGGTGACAGTTAGATCAATTATCTCGCTTGCTGCTTTTAAAGGTTGGAAATTGTGGCAGCTTGATGTAAAGAATGCATTTCTTTACGGAGAGTTGGATCGTGAAGTATTTATGGAGCAACCTTCTGGCTTTGTCTCTAAGCAATTTCCAAATCATGTTTGCCGATTGAAGAAATCACTCTATGGCCTAAAGCAAGCTCCTCGAACTTGGTATGGTAAAGTTGCTCAATACCTCATCTTCTGTGGATTTAAAGTTTCTGATTCAGATTCTAGTTTATTTATAAAATTAGAATCAAATGTGCATCTCCTGGTATTATTATATGTTGATGATATGATAATAACTGGGGATAATGAATCAGAAATTTCTAATTTGAGAAATGACTTGTCTGTTCGTTTTGATATGAAAATTTTGGGGGAGATTGGATGTTTTCTTGGTCTAGAAATTCAAAAAATCAGACCAAGGGTATTTTGTGTCTCAAAGAGCTTATGCAAAAAGTCTCTTAGAGCGTTTCAGCATGGGGGATTCGAAAGAAAAGGCCACTCCAATGGAGCCAAATCTTAAGCTGAAGAAAGATAAAGGGAAGCCATTGAAGGATGCCAGGAAGTTCCGACAACTTGTTGGAAGTTTGATTTATCTAACCATCACAAGGCCAGAAATTTCATACTCTGTTAGTGTTGTTTCTCAGTTTATGCAAAATCCAAGAACCCCTCATTTGGAAGCGGCAAGAAGAATTTTACGTTATGTGAAAGGAACTCTTGATTATGGTCTTCTGTACAAGAGATGTGATAACTTTGTGTTGAGTGGATTTACTGATGCAGATTGGGCCGGAGATACAAATGATCGTCACTCAACTTCAGGATATTGTTTCAACACTGGTTCAACAGCAGTTTCTTGGTGTAGGAAGAAGCAGAATATTGTTGTTTTGTCTAGCACCGAAGCTGAGTATGTGGCAGCAACTATGGCTACACAAGATCAATGCGTTTGGCTTTTAAAAAGGGATTCTTGTGTAAGTTAGTTGGATTAGTGCAACTTACTTTAGAGGTAGTTAGTTGTATTTAGTTGTTTTCCTAGTCTTTTGCTTAGTTGGATTATTCATGTTCAGTTACCAATTTTATAGCTAAATGTGAGGCTTGTTCACGTAGTGGGCTTTGGTTGTTTGTTAGTGGTAAACATGGAGTGAGTAGTGGGTTGCTTGTTAGTGGTAAACATGGAGTGAGTAGTGGAGATATATGTGGAGAGTGGTTTAGTGGAACCTAGTCTTTAAATAGAGGTTCAGTAAGCTTATTGAAACATCAATCCATTTTGCAAGTTTCTCTCAAATACAAGAAATATTTTCTAGCTTTCTTATTTTTGTTACTCCCTTGAGCATTCGTATTTTTCCTCTTTTTGTTTCACGCACTACTGTTGCACTAAGACTTTAGCGCAACGACAAACATTTAATCTGAAAGATAAAAAAGAAAAGAAAAGAGTATATGAAGATTGTCCTCGTACCTTTCCATGAAGCTCTTGCTGCTGATTGAAGTGAGACTAAACATGCTGCTGGTATCTGTTCTCGATTTGTCCCGACTCTTCTTACGCAACCCACTAGATGCCACCCTCAAAATAGCAGTTGACTTGGGATCAGATATCCCTAGCAATATATAACGGAAGAACTTCCAAATTTTAGATCAGGCTGCCAGAAGAAATCTGCAATGGAAATGCATTCATTGTTGGGTACCTCCCAATCCCATCGTTTTTCCTCAATGCTCTAGCACAAGCATAATGTGCCATGTGCACAGCTTCTCTCTGCCAAGTAAGAAAACCTCCACGCAACGCTGCTCCTAGTTGTGGCTTCCCCTGCAAAGATCGAAAAGTCTCCGTCCCCGACGCTATCACTCACTCCCACATGCAACATTGGAATTCAAGCCGTAGGGATCACTACTATCCTCATCTTGTACAGAAGGTTTTGTATAAGTTTTGTGACCCCAATTCTTTTGTGGTTCACTAGTATACCTGCTTGAAATGAGCCCCAGGTCTCAATACATACAATTGATATGCAAAGAGCGATACACACGTACAGCAAATATTAGCACTTGGTTTGGACTATTTGCCGAACGTATTGCTTCACCGTACCATAAATGTACTATCCAGAATTCACCAGCACCGTAAATGCGTATACTAATAATAAAAATAGAAAAGACAATCCATGCATTGCTTTGATGACATGTGCCCCTTCTTAGTCCAAGGTAGATTCCACTCGGTAACGAATACAATTCATCTTTCCTACCATCAACTATATATGGCAGTTAAGGAATATTATTGAGTTTCTACATCCATCTTCTCGCACACAGCCCATGATGGCAAACCAAATAACAACATAATAGCTTTCTCTCTCTTTCTCACCCTCTTCCCTAAAAATCCCTCTCTCTCTCTCTCTCTCTCTCTCTCTCTCTCGTTCCTTGCGGTCTCCCATTCCACCACGACTGATCCACCAATGCACCAACGACAACGACGACCATCACCATCCTAACCCACAGATACAGTGAAGGCCAATGTCACCAGCCACCGAAGATGACCATCGATTCACTTCACCACTGCCACAACAACGCACTGACGACCATGACGGCCACCACCATACCAACCATAGATTCGGTGAAGGCAACGCAACCAGGCAACCAAGACAACCACCGGTCCACTTCACCACTACACCAATCCACTGAAGACCATAATGGCCACCACCACAAACTCAAGATCAGGTGAAGGCAAGGTGCCCAACCACTAAAGACCAACACGACCCCCCCCCCCCCCCCCCCCCCTCGCCAAACAATCAATTGAGACATCTAAATTTTTTTCTAGAATTTGTTATTATTATGTTCAAGAAATATTGGCATAATGGGACTAATTGTTCGAGTAGATTAATTGTTGCCAGAGCACTCAAAAAATCAATTAAGTTGGAGTACTACGTTCCTTATAATAAAACACTAAAGTAACATATGTGTGTGTGTGTGTGTGAGAGAGAGAGAGAGAGAGAGAGAGAGAGAGAGAGATTTCTGAAAAAGAGGAGGGAAAAAAATAAAGTTTTATAGTGCGCCACATTATGTGGCACATTATTTATGTCTAATGGGGTGAATGGTTCTGACACATGCAAGCGGCATTTTGGTCATTTTGGTATGAATGGACGGTTGTAGATGGGTTGGGATAGGGGAGCCTTTCCCGATGATGGGTGGGGATAGGCTCCCTAAGTACGGAGAAAGAAAGAAAGGTTCATAGTGCGTCACGTTATGTGGTGTATTGTTTCTATATCAGGTGAATGGTTTTGTCGCATGCAAGGGGTCATTTTGATAAACACCGAGATTCCAAGAAGCAGCACCAGACCATCTGGGACACAGCATAAAAATACCAAGATGCCCCTCTACACTATCTTTGACACTTTCAAAATTTTCTAATTATAGATTGTTGCACCAGAAAAATGGGTCTTTCATAGTTCACTATTTTTGTTTCTGGATGTATTTGATTTTGGGTAATGTTCATTTCAATCAGAGACAACCACCTTCAACATCAGCATTGAGTACTAACGGCCGCACACCACGACAGATCACCATCACTACCACCTCCTAAACATCAATACCTTGGTCCTCCACCATCAAACGCACAACCACCGTCACCACCAACAACAAACTACTGTTAACCCTGGCAACACCTAATCGCTCACCCCGGTAGCACCACCACTGCTCCCCGACCACAATAAAATCCACCATCCACCCCCGACAGCACCACCATTTTCCCCGACAGTACCACCAACGCCCATAACCACCACCACTCCTTCAACACCAAAAAAAACCCACATTAACACCCATAAACACCAATAATCCACTGCCCCCAACTTTAAAATTATTTCTAGCAAGTAAAGCCCCCCGTATTACTTACTAAAGACACACAAATAGAGGGTAAAAGGAAATAAAATAAAAGACAACTATTGCCTAAATGCTATTCAATTCAAGGTAAATCATTGTCAAATATCAGAAACAATGGAAGTGCGTTCCAGGGCAGACATTAATATGGTGGCTGGTTGCGACATGTAAATCTATTACGTGGGTGGGGCAATTGGTAGTTGTTGGCTGTGGCAGGGTGGTGGTAATCGGTAACATGCATGGTGGTGACTGATGGAGGCCGATGGTGGTGGTAGCAAACGCATCGGCGGGCTTCTGTAATGTGTGACCGGGGTGGTGTTTTGCAACATAAGTGGTGCTTTTATTCGCAACAATGGTGATGGGTAGAAGTGTAGAGCTGTTGGTGTGATGGGTGTGGGCCGTGCAGTGGTCGAGAGAGAGAGAGAGAGAGAGAGACCAGCTCTTGGTGGGGGAGAGATATATTATTATTATTAGAGTTAACTATCCGGTTGATAACTGTACTATTAAGCAAATTTAACTTAGGTTACTGGACATTGATTTGTGACAAAGTGGTCACTATTTGAAATTCGTTTCAATTAGGTCGCTTCGTTAGCTTTTGCCAATCTAAGTCGGTTAATTAAGGGTAAAGTAAAATTGTCTTTTCACTGTTCACCTTCTTCTTCCTTCTTCTTCACACACACACACACACTGTCATCAGATCTGTAAATGAAACGAATATGAGAACTATGATTACTCCAAACTAGAGCAAGATGAAACTAAAGCTGGATCCTCAACAAATTACTCCAAATTAGGGCACCCCTGCACTTGATATCCATAATGGAAATGAAGAAGATCTATCCTCCAAGCCAACTGAAGTTCCCCATAATGAAAGCAAAAGCAATAATTAAAAGACTCTATCCGGAGGTCTTCAGAGTCCAAGAGCTGGGGTGCCCAAGAAAGCAATATTGCAAAGGATCAATTCGAAGAAGGCTTCAAGGTCATACCAGTTAGGGCACCAACTTTCTCTAAAATGGTCAACATGTGTTGGCCCTAGAATTAATTGCACTGTTGATTACCCTGTAGAACTGAGGGTACAGGCTTTGCTCCAAAAACTTTAGTAACGTGGCACAAGAAGGCAAATTTGGGAGATGGTCCGAATCAAAATATTCACCGATTTAAATTCCCAGAAAAAATATACTATAGCTGACTTCATTGAAGAACTAGTTTCTTCACTGGTTACAAGATCCCTTCATGTCTATCATCATAAAATTCCTACTGCTCAACTCTTGATACTTATCATTTACTATGTCCGGAATTGCAGCAACACTAGTGTTGAGAGTCGGCTATAACAGTTGACCAACAAAAAGTGATGGTTTTATTATAACAAAATCACAAGATAAGGATATATAAATGAACCCACCAACCAAACTAGCTAGTAATTAAATAATCATTCACAAGACAAGGATATATAATAGTGAATTTTTTTTTCTCTTTTTTTTTTGTGTGGTGAAAATAGGAATATATACCATAGAGAAAAACAGTAGGTTTACACTAAACAACATCTCCAAAAGAACACCTGGATGACAAGCCCATCCAGACTGACTAGAACAAGCTATAGTAGCAAAATACCAAGGAAACCTCTAACCGAAGACCAAGCTGTCAGCAGGCTATACATTAGATGTCCAAATCTGTCGATAACCATCACCTGATCGAGATGCAAAAGCGGCTAGAGCAGACGCAAGATCCAAAATGTAGTCATTTCCCCGGCCAATATGTACAGAGTGAAACCTACTGCAGCTTGCTAACAGACCAGGATGAAGCAGCAAACTACGGGAGGTGCACGGAATCTGGTGCATAATCTGAGACAAAAAAGGAGAGTTAGCAAGGAGCAAAATGATATGCATGTGAGAGAGGGTATTTAACCAATGCAGGCCAAATAAAACAGCTTCGATAATGGCATCAGACGGAGAACCAACAATAGTCAGGTTGATGCAAGCATGAGCCGGGTTCTAGTGGGAATTAAAAAGCACTAATCCAATACCATAACTAGACCCCGAACTGCCCGGAGACACAGATATGGAACAGGAAACTGGAGAGATAGGCATAGAACATTGACATAGGTTAGAGCAAGAGATTTGATAAAGAGGTGGGAAGAAACGCTTGAAACCATAATGATCCGACGTCGGCACTGAGCAAAGTCGTCGCCGAATTTTTTGCACTTAACGCTTGAAGTACGTAGTTCCACTCACGTTATTGAAATCCAACCTAACCTTTCGCCGAAGTCGGGAAATGAAAAATGGTGAGAGTCGAAATATAACTTCATTACGCTCATACCATATATTCCAAAGAACAACCGCTATCCAAACAATAAAAAGTAGGGCATCCACATGACTACCAATTGGTTGCACTAACCAATGCTTAACCATTGTGGGAGAGTGAGGTTCACTTGTCGAGGCTGGCGAAGTAATAAGAAGGAGGTCTGCCAAACTTGCTTAATCCGTGGACAATCTAGAAAGAGGTGTTGGTGTGTCTCTGCTACCATGGAACACAAGGCACACACAGCTGGCACCGAACACAATGCACACGTAGGTGCAGTAATTGCCATAGGAATATTTTAAGTTTCTCAGGAAGCGGTAGTTGCCAAAATTTCCTCCAAAGCTGCGGGGAAAAACAAGTCTGAGTTAGGGAAGGAACGCTAGATTGATCCTGAATGAAACAGTAGGCGCCTTTAACAGAGAAGAGGCCACCACTGGAAGTAGGCCAAAAGGCCTCATCTGCCCTTTCGGCTAGAAGCAATTGTAGCCGCAGAATTTGCGAGACAACCTCAGACGGGAAGAAGCCAAGGAGGTAAGGAAGGTTCCATGTAGGGGAGGAAGGAAAAAATAAATCACTAACACACCAGTGAGCATTAACGGGATTAAGAAAAGTCTGCATCTTCTTTGGTGGAAAATTTGGTAACCACCAATCCATCCATACCGAAATGGAACGCCCATCTCCCACATGCCATTGAATGCCTTGTCGAAGGACTCGTTGCCCGACTAAAAGACTGCGCCAAACCCAAGAACACTTTCGAGGATTGCCTGCTTGGAGAAAATTAGAGTTCCAGAAATAGCATCCCTTAAATACTTGAGCAAGAAGGGAGCTGGGGTTAGACCAGATTTTTCATGCCTGTTTGATAAGCAAAGCCTCGTTAAACGAGCAAAAATTGCGAAAACCTAACCCGCCTTGGTTTTTAGGCAGACACAGCGTAGGCCAAGCAAGCCAATGAATAGAACGATGAGATGAATCACCAGACCACCAGAATCTAGCAAGAGTTTGATCGAGCTGATGACATACCCATGCTAGAAATTTATAGACGGACATGTAATGAATAAGGAGGGATGAAAGTACTGAATGAATAAGTATGGCACGACCCGCCTTATTAAGAAGAAGCCCTAGCCAATGAGCACACTTATCTTGAACACGTTGGATGACACCTTAAAACATTTCTTTCTTGTGCATAGAAACATCGAGTTGGACACCCAAATACTTCCCAAATGTAGAATGGGAAGTAAAGTTTAGTTTGGTAATAGTGAATTCTTAAGCAACCATTCATAACCTTAAATATAAAACAATTCATTGTTCCATCTCATCTATAAAACTAAAAGTCGAACAACGATGACAACTAAAACAGGTAGACAAATTATAGTCCAAAATGATAATCATCGCTACATGTCCATGATGACAACTAATAACCGGTAGAAAAGTGATAGTGAAAGAGGCTACAGATCGATATTAAGTAACATAGAAGTATATGATGCTTTGGCATCATGAGGAAGGCAAAGAAACACACCGACAGTCTCCTTCTTAGCAGCAATTTTGTGTCACTAGAAATCGATCAAAATCCGAAGAAAACTCAATCTTGCAAAACTCCTCATAAACTTTCTTCCTATCATGGGATGCATCTTTAGCGTTACCAAGTCTTTCTGCCAGCACTTCCATCTCTTGCCAGTACTTTCCATGTATGTTCCAAACATACATGTTAAGTCTTGCAATCTACTAGCAAAACCATCAGTCATGCTACCTCGTGTCCTTCTGCTTGGCTGGCTTTGTTCCGGTTGAGTCATAGATGCAGTCATAGGTGTACAGACCCATCATCCATGTCATTCAAACCAATAGTACCCTCTTCACGATCTGGATCTTCTACCGCATCACCTGGAGCTTCAGCTGCTTTACTAGTAGTTCGATCATTGCCAAATATAAATTTGAGTTGATCATACTTGAATAACGGTTTTTTAAGCAAGCCCTTGACTTCCGGGTGACTCTGCAAAGACATAAATGGTATCTCGTGCAGAAAGTTATATTTGGCAAAAAAAAACTGAAAGAAATAATTTTTAATTAACTTCAAGTAAGCTTCTCATTCTGTACCCCTAACCTCAACAGAATGCAGTATCTCCTTCCATCCAAAGCCAGATGATCCAAACATATTTGTCACTGCATTGTACATTCTCTTCAACCCGGCAATTTTTCTTCCATCTTTTTCTCAATATGTAAAAAAGTTCTGAACTTGAATCCTAATTCGTTTTTCCTTCCTCCTTTGGCACATTCTTCCATTATATCCATAAAAGTGTGTTCTTCGATGGTGGTCCAAACTCGACGATTTCCTTTGTCTCTGGAGGTAACCTTTCCTTTGTCTTTGGTGGTAGTTATTCCTGTGCAAAAAATAAATTAAGTTAATACATTCAATCACAACAATTATAAGTCAATTCACGCTTTTAAAATACAACCACAAGTCAATACACACTCTTCAAATACAACCATAAACTACTCAACGCTCTTAAAATACAACCATGAGTTCTTAAAATACGACCATAAGTTAATCCACACACTTAAAATACAACAATAAGCCAATCCACGTTCTTAAAATACGACCATATGTTAATCCACGCTCTGAAAATAAAATCACCATGTCCACAAACAATATTAAACTACAATCTCATGCTTGGCCGAATCATCAAACATTTCTTTGGCTAAGTTGTCTTTTCATTCCTTCAATTGATCAGATGCCTCTCCAAGCATGATATTGTAGTTTAATATTGTTTGTAGACGTGGTGATTTTATTTTAAGAGTGTGGATTAACATTTCTTTGGCTAAGTTGTCTCTCCATTCCTTCCATTGATCAGATGCTTCAACAGTAGTGATTGCATCACCATCCAAGTCAATCTCTCTCTCTCTATGACGTTCCTAGCAGAAGAATGCTTCAGGTTGAAGAGTTCTTGATATGTAGTTGGTGGAGGTCCATCTCTCCATAATGACAAATAATATCTCGGTGCCACTATATGGTGCAAGGAACCCCTGCCCATTTGTATAATCGGCATCCACAAGGTAATAATAACCTTACATAAAGAATAATGTCTCTTAAGAAAGTTGTATATGTAAGTAAAAATATCAAATGACCTAACTTTAAACTACAACATTACCCGTAGGAATCCTTAATCCATTTCTGAAGCTAATAGCATCTTTAAACACCCTAGAATTAGCAACTGAACCCTCCCAACCTAGCAGTACATAGATAAACTTCATATCCCGAGAACAAACTCCTAATACATTGGTTGCAATGTCACCCTTTCTTGTACAATATCTTGGTTGATCCTTCTCTGGCACACGCATTCTAATATAGGTCCCATCTAAAGCCCCTAAACAATTCTATAACAATAAGAATATAAAAGAATGAATTAGTCTCATGCTAACAGTAGCATGCTTGAGAAGGAAACGCAATCCACCAAAAAATAGAACTTACGCATACCTTAAAGCATTTCCATTTCTCATCGGTGCAATTGTTAGTGACATGATCTGGTGCTCTAAGTAAAATGCATTGTAAACGTACACTGCTCGCAATACTGCATTGAAGTGTCAGCTAACGGTTTCCCCCGACCTTTGGAACTTAAACTTGATTCGATTTTTCTTATGATGACCAAGTATATTCAAGAAAATTTCTACCTGCTCCTCTATACCTACCACTCCATTAACTTTCATCCCACCAGTCGTACGAAGGAGTCCACATAATACACGAAATGAGTCTATCAATCCTTAGTTGTTCTATGCAATTGACATCGCTCACACTAATTAAACGATTCAACCTTTCTAACCGAGTCTACTTTCTATAAGATGAACGTTCCTTCAACACAAATTTTTGGCAGTGCCTCTGAGCAATAACATGTAGTAATACAAGAAACATAAACATAACACAAGAAACATAAACATGAATTGATTCTGCAAATGCATCTCCTCAAGAATAAGGTAAACAACAATCTCTTCATCTCTTCCATCATCCATGTTATGACAATCGAACACCACTAATTCATTTATATATATATATATATACATATACATATACATATATATATATATATATATATATATATATATATATATATATATATATATATAAAGTCAATGAGGAAACCAAAATGAAAATAGCATAATTTTAAACCCTTTTGCATTTCAAATCAAGATTTCATAATCTGCACAAGTTGCTAGAAACCCACCTTGTGCTGATTGGTATATGTGAACTCCAAATGTTAAATATGCAATCTTTCAGCATACATTGAAGTAAAAACATAGACATCACAAACATAACCAGGCAAGAAGTCCAATATTACGAAATGTGTGTCTATCCACAACTTATACTAGCAAGATTTCAAAAAAAATACGGGAGCTAGCTCCAAAATTGCTACCAAATGAGGAAACATATCTTCCAATAGAAATAGAACATTTTTCGTAGAGCACAAAATTAAAGATTAAATCAATACAGCGGAGACCACCTAAAATCTCACAATCTCATAGCCTAGTGTTCTACTGAATCATGATGCGGAGAAGAGCATGATTGACGAACTTCAAACACAGCCTAGTGTTCTAACGAATCAATTTTAAAAAATATCTTACGCCTTCTAATTCTACAAGATTATCAAAAGATTAGAAGCATAACTAGAAAGGCGAGAGTAGGAGAAAGATGTCCTAAAATCGCACCATTAGGCAGTGAATGGAGTTGGAATCCATTCATTGCATTCAGTCATGGGTGCATTTTGCGGAGCAGATCGAAGAGGACAGAAAGGGGCTTACCTGTCGGAGACGGTCGACAGCAGAGGAAGATGAGAAGTCTTCTGCTCTCCTCTGTTTCTCCCTTCTGCTCTCCTCTTCTAAACCTAGCCCGATAGTTTTTTTATCCCAAGTGCTTGGGATTAAAAATAAACACCACCTCCCCCCCCTCCCCCCAAAAAAAAAAAGGTACAGAGCTATCCCACTTAAGTGGGATAAAATCATTCCTCCAGATTTTATATCCTTTCCTTAACTAGCGTGTCCAAACGCCAGATAAGATGAAAATTATCCTATCCGGGGTTCTTATCCCGCGCGCCAAACACAGCCTAATAGTTATGGATAAAATGGTACCAAATGAATTCTGAGCCTTTACATTTTGTTGCATAAGGCACATAAAACCTAAACAAAAGATTCTTGTATGATAGTGTCGTTCCTTTAAATCCACTGACAGGATGATAATTCCACAGCACGACAGAATACTAAAAGGCATGGTCAAATGCACTAAAAGGTGGAATGATCTGGTTGCTGACTGTGATGAAATTAACACGTGAGAGAGAGATAGAGCTCACAAAAACCACGTATATGACAGACAAAACATCCCAATAAGCCTTCCAAGGAATCCAACAAAAGGATTAAGAAATGCAGTGAATTGAAGATTACCAGATAAAAGATCCAAGACGCACTCTCTTTCTGCTACTGCATCTCCCTACTCATTCATCGATTACCACATATGAACTGTGAGGTGGTGGCAAACCATATAAACTGCCCTCCCGTACATTTGCAGAAGTAGAGTCATTGCTATTCCCCAATATTGACCCCATAGTTGAATTAGAAGGTTGTATAGAGCCAATGTTATTTCCCACTGCTTTATCGCCCACACTTGAATTTGTAGTAGTAGGAATACTAGTAGTAGTAGCAGTAGTGGTAGCTGTAGTAGCAGTAAAGCCAATACTACTACCAACTACTTTAACTCCTACATCTGTATTAGGATGGGTAGAGCCACTGCTATTGCTAAAAAATTTAGCCTTCCTGCAAAAAGTTATGAGATATATGCTGAGACAGGTAAGTCAATAAAATCAGGTAAGGCTATTTCGCATAACCTATTATACTAGATGCCAAAGTTTTTGGCCTCTGATGCACCTACCGGAATGAAGAAGGTTGCGGAAATAGCCCCACCATTAAATACAAAAGTAAATGAAGTTTGTCAACTCATACCTGATCACCTTCTGCTTGAAAAAGCCTGCTTTTGGTTTGGATATTCCTGTGCCAAGAAAAATATGAAGGGGAGTACAATTATTAGTCCCAGATTTTGTTGAGGACTACTTCATTATGTTTTAAAGACAAGAAACCAAATTTTAAAATATTTCATTAAGCTCAAAACACCCACCAGATTTAAAAGTCAAAGAAGTTGAAGCAGACTTGCGTTCGCCCCTCTCAGCCTTGATAGAAGCAATTACAGAATCGGCAGAAGAGCCCAAGCCTTTTCTGCCAACAAGCTTCACTCCAAGCTTTTCACAGAGGTAATTTAACCTTAGCTCATCACCTCCTCTCACCTCTCTCAGCTCAAGCGCATGCTCCCTTGATAACAATGTGTAAACATGAAGCTCTTGCAGCTGATTAAAATGAGACTGAAGCTGCTGAAAAAGCAGCTTGTTAGAATGATGCTGATCTGTTGTTCTTGAGCATTCATGACTCTTCTTCTGCGGGCCACTAAATGTCACCTTTAAAATAGCTGTTGAATTGGGATCAAGATTTTTCTTACAAAAAATAACAGAAAAACTTCCAAACTCTAGATCAGGCTGTCTGAATAAATCGGCAAGAAGTGAAGCACAGGAATGTGCATTCTTCGTTAGGTTCCTCTCTACTTTTTTCTTCAATGCTCTAGTACTCGAATAGTGAGCCATGTGCGCAGCCTCTCTCAGCCCACTAAGAAAAGCTCCATGCATAGTTGCTGGGTAACGCCTAGTTGTAGCTTCCCCGGCAAAAAAAAGTCTTCCATCACCCACGCATTCAGCTAAAATATCATAGTCATCTCCTGATGCCCCAACTGCAACATTCGAGTACGAACCCAAACTGAAGGGATCACTACCCCATCTTGTACAGACAGTTTGTATGGGCTCTGGGACATCAATACCTTGTGGTTCGTATATACCTGCATGTTTGGGCTCCAAGTCTCATTAAAGTAATTGCTAAGTAAAACATACAGACAATAGTTCGAAAACAAGAAAGTATTTTTGAAAGTACTATCCATTCCTCAAATTCACCATATACACGTGCATAATCTATTTGACTGTACAAACAAATATAAACAGACATAGGCACAGACGAGCTGGTCTTAGCTAAGTGGCAATGGATCAAAACAATTGTTTCAACAATATTCTTTTACGTGCACAAAGAACTTAGAGAGAGATGGGAGTATCAAATACATTCTTAACTTCATCAGTTTGTAGCCAACGGCATATAAGTGTTAGAGACAATCTCTTTGGCAATTGAAACATCAAACTTTTGTTTCTGAAAGTTTCCGAACGTCTAAGATTTTAATTTGCCACTAACCCAGATACCAAGCATAAATGAATATTTTGGGCTAAAGGTAAAAAGATTCGCCAGTTGCAATTTATGAGAGGAGGTATAGAAAATCATAACATATACACTATCTACCTTTGAGAATTTGAAGAACCCGGCTTACGGCATCAGTTGGAGGCATGCTCTCAAACTTATGCGCGGCTTCTCCTGCAACTAATGCAATCAAGAGGGGACCACCAGCTACAGTCGCATAGCTGTAAAACAGAAAAAACTCCCCTCGGCGGCTTGGATCATCAGAAAGGTGCCCAAAGGTGTCAAGATCAGTGCCCCAAAAAACGTGAGGAAAAAGCATTGCAACCTTGTTTAACAAACCGAACCCTAACCTCTTTATCCCATCGAGCTTTCTCTGAGGCAACTCTGGAATAAACTTAATAGAACCACTCTTCAGAACACCGAGAGGGACAGTGCACAATGCCATTTCACTCTCAAAGATCTGGCTACCTGCAACAACCTGCACTCCATCACTACCATAACGGATCGTGTGCACGGTCTTCTCATAAACAATCGGCACATTCTCCGCCAACGCTTGGACTAACCTTCCGTTCCCTCCAGGTAAGAAGCAATGGTCTCCCCCCATGTCATAAATGTCATCTTGGTCCCAAAAAGCCAATGAAAGCTTAGAAAGCAAACCCGCGTTCGCATATTCCAAATTTGCCAGGTGCCAGTTAAACAAGCCCATCTCCTCTGCATTAACAGCGTCCCCCGAGCCCTGCCAGAAAGTTTCCAGAGCTGCCCCAAGAGAAACATCCTGGGAAACCTCACCCATTAACTGCCTAAGTTTGCTTGCCTTGTCCAAAAGCTGATTAAAATCATTTTCCACTCTAGCATCCAAACCCGCGTCAACAGGCTTCCCATCCAACCTATATATTGGACACCTATCTCTCACCTTGTGAAGAGGAGAAGCCAACTGTTTAGCAACAATACCGAGCGGGTTCCCAAGCGTACCGGTCAAAACACTCCCACCTAAATCCGCAGCGGCCACCACTGTCCTATTCCCTCCCTCCATCTTCTTCGTGTACACGCGCCCGCCCGCACGCTTCCTGCCTTCCAAAACAGTGACTTTATACCCCAACACCATCAACTGCCTCGCTGCAGCCAAACCCGCCAGCCCTGCCCCGATCACAATCACATTTGACTTACTAGGCTCGGAAACTATCTTCTCCCTAATAGCCGGCGAGATCCCAAAGTTAATATACCCATGCGAGAGCAAATAATTGTAAGTCGAATCCAACAGGCTCCTACAATGCTGAGGTACAACGTCAAGAAACATCTCCTTCGAAACCCAGTTGGAGACGTTCTCTCGCCACTTCGTGATAATGTGGTTCCTAATCAGAATGTAGTTAACCTGCTCGATTCCACCGACGAATGAGATCACCCCGGCTTCGATCTCCTCATCGGTCAGCGAATCGGCCGGGAACCCGGACGAGAGCGCGATCATCGCTTCGTTGGTGGCGTCTTTGTTAATAACAATAATCTCATCGGAAACATCGGGAACGACTTTATTCGTTGGACTAGGGTTTGCATAATCAGTGTTGCTTTTATCGTTTTTTAACGGGCTATAATTGCTGTTTGAAAAGGGGGGCATGTGGAGTACCTGTGGTGGTAGGGACGGAGTCGCGTTGCGTGGCCTGCCGCGCCTGCGCTTCCCCCTGGGGACGGAAATTGAGAAGAAGTGATCGGAATTAGGGTTAGGGTAAGGACTAGGGTTGGGGTGGCGTGGTAAATGGATGGTGAATTGCAAGGGGTTTTGGATGTGAGCATTGTGGGTGGCCTGAGGTGTGTGATCGGGCGGATTCATGGCCGAACTGTGTGTTTGAATGGCTGCGCAGTGCAAATCCGCCTATTATAGGTGATGTAGGGCCTCTTCTGGGGTGCAGGCGAAAATCGATCCGATTATTATGATGTCCTGGAAATACTTTCTCGGTGTATCGCAATATGTTTAATGAAGGACAAATTACACTTATGTCCATGAAATTAGAGTATAATTACAGTCAAGGATATTAAGTTTTAAAATGTAACATACCGTAACGACCAAACACTTTTAAAATGTATCAGTCGTGTCCATCCGTCAGGATTCTGTCCAAAAAGTGTTCTTTTTGTATGATGTCATCAATATGCATTTTTAAAATGACGATACTACCCCTTGTACTGTATATACTGAATATTTTTAAAAAAATTTAATTAAGATTTCAAGCCTTAATTTAAAGTCACAATGTATCACCTTGCAAATTTGCAAATTAGGATTTTGTTGAAACCCTAATTTACAAATTAGGGTTTTCTGATATGTTCTCTCTCCCATTGCCGGCGACCAATCTCCTGCCAGCGTCGCCTCCATCTCCGGCGACGTCGCCCTTCCCCTTCCATATGTTCTATATCCCCGCACCTCGCCCTCCCTAACTTTATCTCTCTCTCTCTCTCTCTCTCTCTCCCTATCCAACTTTCCCCACCCCGCCCGCCTCCCCCCACCCTTCCCCCACCCCGTCGTTGCCCCCACCCGCCTCCCCACCCTGTTGCCGCCGGTGTATGGCAAACATGTGGGCGAACTGTTTTGTGTGTGATTCCCATGGTAAATGCCAAAGCAGTTGGGTGTGTGACACTTGCTGCTTCCCAATCGCTGTCGGCGTGGCAGCAGGACTTCGTTGAGGGCAATTTCGATGGAGTCGCCGCTCGACCGGTAGAACTTTCACTTGTCCGCGTCGGCAAACGTCCTAGTCATATGGGTTGTGGTACGACGAGGCAATCGCCGGTGCTGGCGTGTTCGGTTATGGTCGGCGTTGGCCGGACCCTCAAAGGGCGAGATCTGAGAATGTCGTTTGGCGGAGGTCACCGTCTTCGACGCCCACCGTGAAATGAAGAGACGGGAGATGGAGAGAGAGAGAGAAGAAAGAGAGAAAAAAAGATGAAGAAAATGGAATTTTAATTTTATTTAGGGGTAATTCAATCTTTTCGTCAAAACCGTTACGTATTTTTGTATTCCGTTTGATTAACAAACATTGTGTAATTTGTCCAAACTATTGTCCTTGCCTGTAATTATACCATAACCTCAGGGACATAGGTGTAATTTTCTTTTTCATCAATTGTGCATGAAATTTTTTAAACTTTTTTTTGCTTCAACCACCCACACTTCTAAGCTCGTGCATCAAACGGTAAAAACACAAAATTTGTGGATTAAGGACAAGTTGGCCACTTCACACCTCAACCCTATGTGGCGGCGACATCACCCAACTTCGTCGACTCATCATCTTCCTTCCATCCCCGTCGCACCTACTACCCACCATTCATCAACCACCCCAACCAACTTACAATGGCCACAACTAAGATCGATCTTCATATAAGCATAAATTAATTAGGAGTATGGTGAACGGTCGTTGTGGGTCTAATGGTGGTGGTGCAGTGAAGTTAGTGACAACGACATACTGTAGGATTGGATCGAAACTAACCTCAGTAAGAACGGTGGCGGTGGCACGTTAGAGCTAAGGCTTGATCTAGGTTATAGGATCAGTTGGGTTCTTGATGGCATCGGGTTAAGGGTTTAGATTGTAGGGTGGTTTGGATGGTGTGGTTATGGCTACATAGGCCATGGATGGGAGATGGTGAGGGTTGGTGGGTTTAAAGAAGCCGATGATAGGTTGAGGGAAAAATGGCGATATCGGTGGGTTAGGGAGAAGACGGTGGCGACAACAGGTCAGAAAAAGGGCCGCAACGGTGTTTTGACTGAGAAAGTGGTGGTGGTTGTTGGGAAGTGGGGGCAATGAGTAAGGGAAAGGGTAGACAATGGCGACGCGTTGTGGGAAATAGCCACGACACCATTTTGGGTTAGAAAAGTGGTGGTGGGGGAAGTTGGGGTGGCAGCGTTGGTTTTGGTTGTTGGGTAGAGGTGGTGGTCAGTAAAAAATGATAATGGTGGGTGGGTTTAGGGAAAGGACGCATTGACGGGTCGTAGAGGTGTCAAAGGGCCAGGCTTGGGTCGGCCCATAGGGCCAGAAAATGGGTCGGGCCAAACAGGGCTTTGAGCCTGCCAAACCGGGCTGGGCCTAAGGCTGGGAAATCCGAGCCTTGTCCAAGCCCAAGCCCTAGGCCCTAACTTTAGGACCATGCCTAGGGCTGGGCCCAGGTCTATTTTTTTATTATTTTTATTTTCCTATTTTGTGTTGCGAAAATATTAACATACGAAATAAAATTTTTGATAGGTCATCCTCCTTTTATCTGGGTTTGGGATCAGCTGCTTGTAATTTTGAAAAAATAAGAATGATTAGCAGTTGATTAGTTAAGCATTTTCATCTAATCCATCTGCTCATAATTTCTCTTATCAAGCATTTTGCATTTTCTCTTGACAATTCCTCTTATTTTCATCTCATTGCTTTTTTATTTCATATTATCTTCATAAATAAGAGCATGCTATCAGCTTTTCCCAGGTGGAGATCAAGTAGTCTGCTACTAGCCTCCTCTAAAAAACATCTGTGAATATATAATTGGATTCATCCTCTACACCAGTAGTTCATCCTACAATTTTTGATACACTTTAGCATGTAGCTTGACCATAATCCTTAGTATCTTCTATTTTCATGCCTTGTTCCATACCCTCACTTTTCTGGTTAAAAAATACATTAGCAACAAAACATAAATTTCTTAACAACGAACGGGAGCGTGAAAAAGCATAACATGTTGTCGAAATCAGCATTCCCATAATACTAAGAATCTAGAATAGTATTGCGACATTGTCCATTAATACAATTCCTCAAGCAATATATGTAACACAACAACAAAAAATGAAAACAATGTGCACTATTCAGCTCAATACAATGGCCAAATGGCTTCTGCCTGAATTGAAAATTTCTATAACTGATTGCTTTTCCTGTCTGCAAAATTACTTTTGAGGCTATGCATGAGTTGCAGAATTAATGACATATAAATTCACAATACAATGACATCCAAAATTCACAATCAGCAATTCCAGACAAGAAGAAGAAACTAAGCAAACAATTGTGAGGAACTCATATGTTGAGAGTAAGCTCAGACCTAAGGTAACAGAAATTTCAAAAGCATATTGTTGCTTTAGACCTACATGAGCAAAAAAAATTCAATATTTGTCATGACTGCAAATTAATAGTGAAAGGACATAGAAGGCAATATTGTGTATAAAAAAATTATCTACGCCTATCCATTGAGTTACATTCTTGCTATCTTTGCGTTGCTCCACTTGTAATTACAAATCGAAGAAGTACCATTACCAGAAGCCAAAAAGGGATTAAAAAGGTACAATTAGTTGAAGGATTCCAATAACAAAAAAAAAAGTAAAAAACTGAGGCAGAAAAGGGCCAAAAATAGGGCAAAAAACTGGGCCAAAAGAAAGCCGGTTCCAGGCCTTTTTAGGGCCGGGCTGGATTTTTTTGGACAAAAATAAGGCTGGCCTTAGCCCTGGCCCTAGGCCCTATGGGTCAGGGCCGACACTGGTCACAAAGAAGGTCGGGCCAGCCCGGGCCAATTTAGGGTCGGGTCAGCCCGGCCCAGCCCTTTTGACATCTCTAACGGGTCGGATGGAAAAGGTGGCCAAGTTAGAAGGAAAAGGAAACATGAAAAAAAATTAAAGTATGACTTGGCTGCCAATGAGGATATGATTTTGAGTGAAGCAAAGTCTACTCGTATACACAATAAGGACAATTTTGAAGACAAGGAAGATCCTTCGCAGTCAGCGACATCCTTTTTTGTTGCTAAAAATATTTTGTCGCTATAGTTAAAATTCGAGTGATAAGCTTTGTAACGCACATACATTCAGTGATGCTTTTAGGTACATCGCTTATGCAATACATTAGAGGATCCTAATCCTACTTGCAATACATTCAGCGAGGCATTAAAACAAACTACCTCATCTATCAGCAAAAGTTAAGACGCCAACCTGGCACTATACTTTAAGGACGACTGAAAAAAGCCCTATAAGTACAAACAAGAAAGCCAAAAACATAATCGCAAAAACCTACATGAAGGTAATAGGTACCTGAGCAGTTCACCAGAGCAAAGCTCGACCGCCTAATAAGGTCAGACTGTAACGACCCGGTCCACGGCCCCACCACAGGGCATTGCCTCCCTCAAAAGGGCTAGCCAAGTAAGTACTTATGAGCTCCTAGGCAGGGTCTTATAAGGCCAATTATAAACTCTCCCACAACCGATGTGGGATATTACAATCTCCCCACCTTATTCCTTAGCGTCCTCGCTAAGGCTCGATCACACATAGCCCAGAATCTTCCTCTCTAGCCAATGTGGGATATACCCAGCTCACCCTTCGTTGCCCCAACCATCCTCTTGATGTGGGATATACCCGGGTTTGCCTTCGTTTCCCCCAACCATTGGCAACCCGACTGGACACCCTAGCCCGAGCTTTCGAGAGTCGGCTCTGATACCATTTGTAACGACCCGGTCCACGGCCCCACCACAGGGCATTGCCTCCCTCAAAAGGGCTAGCCAAGTAAGTACTTATGAGCTCCTAGGCAGGGTCTTATAAGGCCAATTATAAACTCTCCCACAACGGATGTGGGATATTACACAGACACTAAATAAGACGGCCTTAGAATCTCTTCTCACCTCGCCCTTACCCCTTACCTTTTAAAACGAAAAAATAGGCATGAACAATGCAACCATATTTCTCAAGCACCACCACCTCCCTTCTAGCCCTCCCTCCCCTGCCCCCCACCCCCCACCCCTAATCCCCCTAAACCAACCCTTCCCTACGAATAGCCAAGGATACCAAACCACATTAATTCAAAAAACCTACTCAATTCAAACAAAAAACCCAAAGGGACCTAAGATCTAACCTAACTATCAACAACTAACAAAGACTAATCGGGCGAGCACTAGACTAAGAATAAAATTCCCCTTGGGTTTACATGAGGAAGTTGTGCACACAAACACAAGACGGTTTGCACCACCCACTTTCCAACCACTATCCGTCTACGACCTCCAATAACCCGCTATTAGAAAAGCAGTTCAACGTACAATTCTTAGGTTTGTCCTTTATCGGCTCAGTCTAAAGCTTCAATAGGTCTACAATACTTTTAAAACAACATTATACTTGAAACAAAGAGAATGCTTGGCTTAAACTAAATATATGTTCTTTCTTCTTTCCTTTTGACAATGAAGGAGAAAAGGCAATGAACAAACAAAATAACTTAAATGTGAAAACCCTTAAAAAGCTAGATCACATGCTCACCAAAATCACTGCCAACAATCAAAGGAGTAAAAAATGGCCAAAACACCCCCACCCCCTTGCACCATCCATCTAGACCACCACCGTCACCTTGGTGTTCAAATCTCAAAAGAAGCAGAAGGTCTCTTTGGTGGTTTGGCATGTGATGGTTAGCTTCCTGCATCTGATGGTGGGTTTGGTGTGTGATTCTCGTGGTGGTTAAGGTGATTAAAGAGACTTGATGCACATTCTATTCCGACTCCATCACCTATCGACAAGATCTAGATTCTGACTAGTGGACCCTATGATGCTGCCTTCGAACCACCACACTAAACCACAAGCCAATCCCCACAAACCCCTCGTGAACGACCACAAAAGCAAGATACGACCCTAGATCTACACAAACTATTGGAGTCAGAAACTGACAGCAGCCCCACGCATGCTTGCGCACAATGGTGCGGAGGGTTGACATTTCGATCGATACTTTTGATAGAAAGCCTTGTCAAGTGTGCAGACAATCTAATCAAGAAAGAACATGTGTCCATCAATCTTTATTTAAATATCACTAACACACACATGTTAAGAAATATTATTTTGGGGTTCAGAACCATGTGCTTGGTAGGGGTGCAACTTGAACGGGTTGGGTTGGTTTTCAGCCCAACCCGAGAAAATCCAACCTTTTAAAAGCCCATCTCAACGCAACCCAAATTGGGCTTTTTGAAAAAAAAAAACTCAACCCAACCCAACCCAAGTAAAAATGATATGGTTTGGGTTTCAACCCAACCCAACTAACATCGAATTAATTTTTTGTTTCATTCGCGAATGAATAATTTTCTTCAACGTGTCTCATTATCTAAAGACTAACATTACTCACATTCGACTTATAGATAATACTTTAATCTTTGATAAATAAAAAGTTTCATTTATCCCCAAAAGATAAAATATGATATTACAAAGAAATTTTTCTAGATCAATCAATAAAGCTTAGGCATTAAAGACCACTAATAAACTCCAATCTAATTAAAAAGTACTATAGTCGTCCTCACACTAGTAAAATAAATGGACATCAACATGTGTAGAGGGAGAAAACAAATAATAAGCTATAACACTTAATACAGTAAAACCCCTCCCACTTCAACTTATCTATGTCTTTAAATCACATGAGAAGTAATAAAACCATTAACAAAAGGTCCTAATATTCTGAAAGCAGAAATAAAATCCCAAGCCAATTTGTGAAGACACCAAGCATTGCCACCAAACTTGATAATTGCAGCCTCCTACACAAAAAGAATAGCATACCATATCAATGGTTGAATAAAATGCTATACTTAATTAACCAATAAAGTTGACTTACACTCTTGAACTAGCATCAACATTCTTTTGCACTACTTGTCTGACTTGCTAGAGTGAGTGTTTCAATCGCTTCAGCAAGTGCTACAAAAAAAAAGTATGATAAATCACAAAAAAAGACAAAAATTTATGTGCACAAATAAAGTATAGAAAACAAACATATACAGTAGTTGACTTACAAGACTCCACATTTTCAAGTTCTTCCAACTGTTCTTCAACACAAATTTGGGTCGATGGACTCCTCAACCAATCCTGCTTGCACAGTAAACACTCGACAACTCGTGGAGTCAATGAACTACGAAATGAATCGAGGACTCGTCCTCCGGTACTGAATGTTGACTTTGAAGCCACGGTCGATATAGGAATAGCCAAAATATCACGAGCCATAAGGGATAGAACAGGATACGTGGGAGATTTTAGCTTCCACCAAGCCAAAATATCAAAGTCAAGAGTACTAGCCTCAACATCCTCGCCCAAATATCGTTCCCACTCGGACTTTATATTCAAACTCTCCTCTAATTTCAGAAATTGTTGCCACTCTCTAGTATGCTGATCCACATCCATATCTGAACATATGTCCTCCATCTGAGCATTCTTGCCACTTTGAAACTTGTCCACATTCTTTCCCACAACCACTGGCGAATAATGTCCATACAGTCGATCCATAAGAGACTTATAGCCATCAAGCACTTCCTTTTGGTCACAAGTAGGATAGTACTTCCCGAGACTAAACTTCACATATTTTAGCTTATAACAAGGATCTAAAATCACTGCAATGATCAACTACGGATTGATTTTTTCAATGCTACAGTACTTGTCAAATTTCTTCCTCATTTTTTGCGCCATACTTCTAAAAAATTCATTATCAGTACCCGCCCAACTCGAGATAAGTCCTTGGATCCTATTCATCTCACGAAAACAAATATTAGAAGTCACATACTTAGCCCCAGATACTCGATTGGTTGCAACATAAAATTGCTCCAAGAAAGTGGTAAGACTTTTCACTGTCATCCAATCTTCTTCCATAACGAAACCTACATCGACTATGAAATTGCGATCATGCTCCTCTAACATCTCAAACACACTTTAATATTCAAGCGCAGTGGTTAACATAAGATAAGTCGAATTCCATCGCGTTTGAACATCCAAACACAAAGACCTCTTGGCTACAACCATTTCTTCCTCGGCACATTGTTTAAAAACTTGCAATCGAGATGGAGAACTTCTCACATATTTCACATAATCTCTTACACGCAACACCAACTCCTTGACTTCCTCAATCCATTTTCTCATAATTAAGTTCAAAAATTGCGCAAAGCATCTAACATGCATACATTCTCCATCCAATAATGACTCATACTTTCTGGCAAATTCAATTTTCAATTTTGAAAGTGCAACGTCATTTGAAGAAGCATTATCCACAGTAATTGTACAAACTTTGTTACGGAGTCCCCATTCTTTTAAGCATGTCCTAATAGCTTGTGCAATGTTTTTCACCCTTATGTGGAGTAGGAAATACACGAAAATTGATAATTCTTTTTTGTAACCTCCAATTCTTGTCGATATAATGTGCTGTCAAGCACATATATCCAAGAGTTTGAATAGAAGTCCATAAATCTGTTGTGAAACACACTAATGAAACAGAATTTTCAAAGATTTTCTTGAACACAGTTTTCTCACTCATATATATGGATATGAAATCTTTTGTGATTGTAGTCCGTGAAACAAGCTGAAATTCAGGTCGCAATGCATTCACAAACCTTTTAAACCCTTATTTCTCCACAAAGCTAAAGGGTAATTCATCAATTATTATAATGCAAGCAAGCTCCTTTCGACAAAAGTCTTGATTAAAAGTCGACCTCGACCCAACAACGCTTTGGTCACTATTGTCGGTTGATGAGTGAGATGCAAGCGATTTTTGGTATTCTTTACAACTATTATAGACATCCCTCATGAGTGTACTAGTTCCAAAACTACCATTATCATTGTACGTCGCAAACACTCTACTACAGTACTTACAAACTGCTTCAATAACTAGACCTTCATCATTTTTCAGCTTATCATAATGATCCCAAACATGAGATGATGTCGTATAAGTTTTTTTGCGCTTACCTTTACCCATGTCGCTGCGATTTTCTTGTTTTGGGCTCACCACGAAACCAGATGTTGTAGATTTGCTTTCATCCATAAGTATTGAACAAGAATGCTCCTGCTATTGGAAGAAGAGAAAAATTGATTAGCTCATGGTCGACGAGTTTGATGGAACATGTGCTGATATTATCTAAGTTTCTCAAAAAAAGAAGTTATATAATTGCTGTTTGTAGCAACTTAGTAGCAACTCAGTGACTGAAAATTGAGAAATTATCAGTGATTACATTAGAAAATCTAGAAACACTTTCTATAGTGAGACTTAGATTATGGAAAAAGCAGCCATATTTGTTCAATTTACATGGTATTTACCTTGACAATCAGCAATAAATAAAACAATATCTACCCTGCCAAAAATGAAGCCTGGTGAGAATTGAAGAAATGACATGTATGCTTACAACTTTTGCAGGTGGAGATGGTGGCATGACAGGCGACACGAGCTTTACTGACCATTGCTAACTCAAGTTGTTATTTCCACAATCAAATCTTGTTATGTCTTATGTTGTAGCACAAGTACCATGACATTGTTCATTTCAGCATGTAAATGATGTAAAAGTTACAAAATAGCCATCAAAGGTCCAATAGTATTATCGGGGCAACTCAATCATTTAAATGAGCTGCTTCAAACCAAATCAACTGAAAAGCAAGTAACTCCTGAGAGAGGCAACTCAACTGCTAAGATTCCAGATACCAGAATTCCTTACAAAATGAATGCAACTGGAATGTTTTCCATCTAATAAGCAAGTAACTTTTTTTTGGTTCCTTTGAACACCACATTGGGAGCCGACTAATCCGGGTTCGAGCCGGGCAGGACCACATGGGCGGAAAAGCTCTCCCTACCAAGTTTTAACGCAGCTGCATTCCCAGGGCTCGAACACGAGACCTCTGGTTAAGCTAGGACAACCCCTTACCAGCTGACCTACGCGCTTGGTGGTAAGCAAGTAACTTTTCTTTGGCTGTTTGAAGAGAAATTGGTCAGGAGTGAAGCACTAACACAAGTCACGCTTTACTGTTTAACTACAGCCTATATGTACTGAAATGAGAGACCTTTCTCCCTCATCTACGGTCTACATTAGGATTACAACTACAACATCAGGTCACCATGCTTGAGCTGTGTGGTGTGTCACCGCCACACACACATGAATATATATGTGTGGCGGCTCGTCAACCGTTAGGAATGTTAAAATTCATGTCTTAAGTTGGATTTTAGACTACAGGGATGTATTTCTTCCATAAAACTATAGGGAAGTTCTTTATCGACGACTCATTACAAGATTTTAACAGGATCTACGTTCAATGTTGGAGCCGATCCACGTATAAATAGGAGATTGAATTCTACATGAATTAAATTCAACCAAAAATCCTTCATAACACTTAAACTACTCACACTGTGATGCTTTGGTACAGTATACATTGTCTCATGAAGTACAAAGCTTGGGTTTAATACCCATTATCTCTAGATTAAAATGGATTGTGTATTGAATACTTATGCGTCTTGAGTAACAATTGCTGGAACTAAAAGAAGCAAAGCAGAAATCTCTAAATGAGTCTGAAAGATTATAAAAGGAAATTGCAGAAGTCCAAGAGTTGAAGGTGACGTATATAATTGTTCAACTTTCATGTCTTTCTTTACATGTTCCTCAAAACCAAACCTGTTTTACCCCCTCTTCTGTTAATTACATACCTCATGAGCTTTTTTTCTTGTAACAGGAGAAGCTTAGTACCATGACTACAGACGAATACTTTGCCAAACATCCAAAGCTAAAGAAGAAGTTTGATGAAGAAATCTGAAATGACTATTGAGGCTATTAGTACCGTGTATGGGCTCAGGGTCACCTTCTTCTGGTGAACATTTTCAAGTTCATTCCTAATTGTTTCAAATTTTCAGAAATAAACGTGGAACCCCTATCTAAGCTTAATTCTCCAGAGTTAATGCAACCTTGAATATCTCATAGAAACATACATAGACCAATCAAGATTCATCTAATCTGCTTGTATATTTAAAAACAAAAACATGGCATCTCGAAAACCAAGTGTATAACAATACCCCTAAATCAAAATTACCAGATATAGAAGTTCCGTCAGAGATTGAACTGGACTGAAGCTGGGCTTAATCGGCGACAGTATATACAATCTATTCCACCGGCAAGAGCTCTTTCTTTCAATTCATCCTCTTGCGCCGTGAGTAAAGCATCCATCAATGCTTCTTTTCATACTAGCTCTACACCGAAGATGGTCTCCTATCAACAAAGATTGTCTGACTGCAAAACTCCTTATCACTTGCCTCTGCACAAAACAAAGTCAAACAAAATTCATTACAAAACAGGTAAATAACCAAATCTCAAACTAGGGTTTTGTTCAGTTACCTTCTTCTTCAAGTGCTGTGCGAAAATATGGGTGCGAGGAATTTGATTTGGGAGAAGGGACGATGGAACCCTAGAAATTTGATTCGGGGCTACAGCTTCTCTCGACGGTCGTCGGGGAAAAAGAGATTGAAAGAGCCGATAGTCGGGCTACAGGCTCTCTCGACGTTATTTGTTTTTTCTTTTTGGGTTAGAATGGGTTAGCTTGGTTTAATGAGTTTGGCCCAATTTAACTCATTTAAATATTTACCCAACTTGAACCAACCAATTTATAAATTTGTTGGGTTTGGTGGGTTAAGACTTGTTCAAAATTGGGTTGGGCTGGTTAAAGTCCATTATAAACCAACCCAAATTGCACCCCTAGTGCTTGGTGGCTGTAAAAACGAGGACCCGCTTGGGATGACCAATGCTCAATCCGTAAGAGCTCTATTTTGGTAAGAATCTAATTATATATATATATGAAAGCCGAAGCTAAGAAAATGTTATCCAGTCATCGCTTACTTAAACACTCTCTTAATTCGCCATATGGACTTTCATATTTTGAATTTTTTAAATATTTTAAATTTACTTACCTTTTTAATAATGATTTGGATTCATATTCTCTCTCTCTCTCTTTCTCTCTGATTGAATTCCTTCTTTCCATTTGAAATTCAACCAATTATATATAGATTTTACATTTTTCTCTCTTCTATGTTAACATGCATCACTTAAAATTTTTATTTATATCTTGACAATTCCATTAGTTCCTAGATTTTGACAAAAAGTAATTCTTTATATATTTATTTTTAATCTTAAATCTTTTTTATTGTTTAGGGAAATACAAGATTCTCCATCAAATTTTCTCTTAAACTACTATAATCTCCTTTCTTTTATTTCATTACAAGTTTAATACATAGTTTACACTCTCATTTTTTTTCAATCATTTATTATGTACTGTTACTCTTTTCTTGGTCCCCTTAAGTAATAGTTTATCACTGCAATTGTTATTAGTTAGTAGAGATCATTTCTATTATTTCATACACTATTTTTCATCTTCATTTGTCATTAAAAACGAACAATTATTACTCAAAGTCATTTCTAACAATAAAAATTGGTAGCAGAACTCCTTTAAAAAGGTAAAAATAAATTTTTGATTATCTTCTTGTCAATACTAATTTTGAAATTGTTATTAGGCATACAAATACGAGATCTTTGATAATTTTGCTTCCCGTATGCAACGCACGGGATCAAAACTAGTTTGTATGATAGTTCTCTCTTTTCCCGTCAAGCCATAGCCTCATTGAAGATATTCATGATCATGTATAAAGAATGCGTTGCATTCTTGTCATGTTCTATGTCTGATAAATGCATTTAGGCTTGACAATGTTACTTTTATACACCAATTATCCATGCTCAGGGATCTAGAGTGTAAGATATGTGCTATCCGATCAAAGGGTATCCTACACTAACAATCAATTTTAGGGTAGGCTGATGGTCCGAACAGCTCGGGTTATTGGAGGGGAGTGATTGTTGCCAAATCGTAGTTTAAGTGCTCAATACACGTCTACAAGCTAGTGTGCCAAACGTATAAGGATAAAATGCGCACTGTTATAAACAATAAATTTTTGGTGCAGTAGTAAGTGTGTGATCCTAAGAACATATTATAAAGCTTATGATAGTAAAATACATTTGGTGTGTCGTTCTTATTATTTGGGAGGTAAAATTATAATCTGACATCAACAATTTCAGTCTTATTGGCCTTTGGCCAACAAGGCAACAACCAAAGAGAATAAAAGCTGAAACCAAAGTCAGTAAAGTAATTTCAGAATGACAATCAAGCTATCAACATCAATAATCAGTTAATTTTTCTTGTTTTTAGTGCAACTTATTTTTTGTTGGTGTCATTGAGGCAATAATAGAACTCATTATTTTTACGTTAAAGCGCATTTGTTTTACAGCGTCCCAACCATTAAAGTAGCAATTGACCCTACCATATAATTGAAACAATCATAAGGGTTACAAAAATTTTGTTAAAAGTTTTGGGATTCAGATTCTAGAATAGAAATATTTTCTTAAACTAACTTCAAGCCAAATTGTAATATATTTTGGCTAGCTACTAAGGACTAGTTTCAGCTAAACAAAGTGGGAAGAGTTACACAGTGAGACGAATAACTTTGATTCGTTGGTTACTTCGACTTTGAAACCAAAATTATATTGTTTAGTACTTATTACTTTGTGCGCGTTGTTTTTGTTCGAATGTGCATGTATGGTAGAACTGAGTTTGTTTTTAGGTTGAAACCGCATATGATTCTTTGAACCATAAGTAAAAAGGACTGCCAAATATTCCTCATTTAATGCACCAAAAATCTGGTCATGAAATAATATGGTTCATTTGGTTAACATCGAGGTGAATACTTTTTTTTTTTTTGGGGTTCTCTAAGCATTGGTCTTACTGAGGCCCCCTTGGTTGCTTTAGAAGCTAGTATAGAAGGGTTGAGCATGATAGATGTCTCGAAAAGGGCTGAGTTTTTTCTTCTATCTTTTGGTTTTCAACTAAAACTTCATTGATAAGGGAAAAAAAAACAAAAAAGAACCGGTTACAAGAGCGGGGAAATTCCAATGGGCAGAGCAATACCTATACTTATATAAAGGGGTTTACCCCCCAAGTATGGGACAACGACACAACTATACACATTCATACTTTTTCAGAGTCATTATCATGTAGCTGCGCTCTGACTTAAGTATCTTGGAGAGTTCTCCGCCGGGAACCCCACCCGGCGGTCACTCATTTTCTGTCTTGCCGGTCATCGATCCAGGCTCGGGTTCCGCAACGTACGCGGGACATATTTTAAGCAACAACATTTTGGCGCCATCCGTGGGACCCGCCAGCCTAGCCAATCGACCTCAAGAAAATTTAAACACTCATTTCACAAGCGACAACGACAACGTGTCGAAACTGCCAACACAAATGCCACTGTTACGTGTCTCCAATTTCCACTGTCAAGTTGGAGTAGCGATCAGTGGCACCATCGCCACGGTCGGCGGCAATCAGCCACAACCAAAGTTACAAGGCAGTGCCAATGGAGTCTTGGCCACCACGATTAGCACCACCGTCACAGCGGGGCTGCCGTATCAACAAAGAAGAAGAAAAAAAAGTTGGGGTATTGCACCACGCATAAGGCATCGCCGTCGCCCATAACTTGCAGATCACCGCCCTCATGGGCAAAACCCTAAACAACTACCCCATGAACAGTACCTACAAAGGCAACCCTATCCCCGCTCAACCATCAAGCCACCGGAGTCACCGGCGTCCCTAATCGCCGCTAGTGGCCAACCGACGGTACCGTCGTCAATAGGCCACACATCAACAACAAAAAAAAGACGGAGAAGCACCATCACCGCTGAGACTACTGGTACTGACGGCGATGCCGTAGCAAAACCCGGCGCCGTCACAGCCGTTCTGCCAAGGTGCAACTCCAACCGTCACATAACTGCCACTCCACGGTGCCACCATAACCTACCACCGCCGCGAAAGGGCTGGTTGCCTGGTTCTACTGCCGCCATCCCCCACTACAAGAAAAATGCCTTTTAGTGACGGAATTTAGCGATGGAATTTGTTCCGTCGCTAAAAGCCACCTTTGCCGATGGAATTAGATTCGGTCACTAAAAACGCTGGAGGCAAAAAATGCGCGGGAAGGAAAAATAGGCGACGAAATGTTCCGTCACAAATGATTTAGTGACGGATTTCACCGACGGAAGTATTTTCATCGGTAAAGGTATTATTTTATTTTTTTATAAGAGAAAAATATTTTTACTCATTATTGAAAATAGAAAAATAACATATAATAAACATAAAAAACAAAACGAAAGAACATTTGGGTCTTCAATCATCGGCCAAAAGAACAGAACAGGAGAGCGGCGCCACCGTCCCGCCCACCCCCGTCGTCGTTGTGGAGCAACCCTTCGCGCGCGCCACCGTCACTCCTACTCTGAAGGTTTGTGCGAAGCCTCCTTCCAGCTGATAGAAGTTTTCTGTACGTTTGGGTCACTAACTGTTACGGTTTGATTTTTGGTATAATCAAATTAGGTTTCTTATTTCAATACATGTGGGTCTTCAATCTTCCGATCTTCCTATGAGTCTCATCTTCTTGCCAGGTAATTTCTTCCTCTCACTCTCAAGTCTCATCAGATTGCGTTTGAATTTAATTGATTCTAATAGACACAAAACCTAACTACCCTAATTGCTGTGTGGAAGATAAACTAAATCAGGAAAATCCTATATGAATAGGCATCTATTGTTGGTCGTTGGTCGTCTGCATGTGTAGTTTATAATTGGTTAAGAGATGAGAGTGGAAGTGCATGTGTAAACCTAACTACCCTAATTGTTGTGTGGAGGGTAAACTGAATCAGAAAACTCTTTTATGATGGTGATGGAGTTGGTTCCTTTGCCATTGTGAGTTTCCTGCTATTGATTCCTTGTTTTACTGCATTTTCTTTTTGACATGTTTTCCGTAGATCTGATGGCTTGAGTTTAGACAGTTTGTTTCTGTGACATGCTTATTTCCTTGTGCTGTTTTTCTGGGTTCTGTATCAGATTGTTGTTTACATGTTTAAGGGGGGTTTGAAATATTAAGGTGTCGTCGATGTAGGTTTGAGTATACATTATTGTTTTGTTGCGTTAGGAAGTTAACAGAAGTGTGGTCTAATGCTTGGTAATGTTATTGTGGTTAATTGGTGAATTATTACGTCAACATCGTTGTCTCACATGTCTGTGGATAGAGTAGAGTTCAAGTTTATTGTTGAGAGTCTCTGGAAGCCTGTGGTTTGGCATATTTGTTGATAGCCTGGAAAAGGACTCGTGTTCGTGCTGAATTTGGTCAGTCATAACAATAGATAAAGACATACTATACAGTTTGAGGGTTTTTTGAGTTTAAGTATTGTTGGAAATATGTGGAAGCATGTGCTTTGGCATGTAGCCTGAAAAACCAGAAAAAGGTTTTTCTGGTGCTAACAATAGGTCAAGGCATGACGGATTTTCTTAGGGAGAACTTGCTGCATATATTGTTAGGATTGACTTAGATAGTTGTTGTACGTCTTCCAGAATCCAGTTGATGACGACACGGATGACATACTTCTTCAAGCAGTAGGATTGCCCATATCTCTCAAAGAAGGCAAAGGCCATCCGCGTAAGTTTGTTTTTGCAGCTGATTTTTCATCTATTTTGTTTGATGAATCTCTAACTCGACTTGCATTTTGCATGAGTTACAGGACGCATATGCTGTGAGATTTGATGAAATTAGTTCTCAGGAGCCCAGCTCTTCCTTGATAGATTATGATGCAACAGAATTGTGGTGACAAACGCCTGGGGTTCGCGACAAGAAAGGACGTATACGTGGTACTCGCGAAACCGCACAAGATGCCAGGGCATTGATGCATATTTCACTGGACCAGCTTCCATCCTCCAAAAATTGAAAAGACGAAATTGCTAAGATTGTGCAGCTTGAGGTGCAGAAGATGAAAGAGATTGAAATTGCTAAGCTTGTAGAGATTGAGGTGGAAAAACGGATGAAAGAGAAGGACATGCAGCAGGTATCAAACCTCATGCTTCATTCATGTTTAAGGCCAATATTAAGTATCAGTTCAGCAACTAACTCAATATTAAGTATCAGTTCTACTTGATGCTATGTCTTAGTGGTTTGACCCCTAGGACTAGATTTGAAATTTCTATTTGATACACCAATTTTAGGTGCTAATAGGCCCGTGATAATGGCAGCGAGGGTGGTCATTAAGGTCAAATTTCACAGGTTGATTTCATGGTTGCAATGGCTGGGGCCTAAAATGATTTCATGGTCATTGTTATTTGCTGCAAATGACAAGCTTGTTGTTTGCTGGGTTATTCCTATTTGCTACAAATGACAAGCTTGTTATTTCTAGGCTCTCTTATCCAGTGTTCAGAAATTTGAGTGTTGTTTGAAGCTATAACTTGTTCGGAATATACTTTAACCGAACAAGTTAAAGTATATTCCGAAAACCAGAAAAAAGAGACAGAAATTTGAGTGTTGATCAAATTATGTAGTAGTGATCACTTGCTAGCCTTATCTTTTTAGCCGCAGTGGCCTTATTTTGTTCTCTACAATTTGGTTTGTTTGGTTGGTGTTACTTTTAGGTTAAAGTCATTGACCAGTTGACTGGTCTATTGAAAAAAATGAAACCTTCTTTCTTGGCTAATTAGTTTTGGTGTGTTCTGGGGTTGGTTGGATAATGTGTGATAAGAGCAGGTCAAATTTTTCTGGGGCTGAACACTGGCTAATTAATTTTGGTGTGTTCTGGGGCTGAACACCTGGGCAATTTACATATCAAGTTTTTCTGGGGCTGAACACTGGCTAATTAGTTTTGGTGTGTTCTGGGGCTGAACACCTGAGCAATTTACATGTCAAATTTATCTGTGCATTAATTGAGATTAACAGCTAAGCTTAGAAGATTATCAAGTTTGTTGTGTCTGTTTGCTGATAGATAGTGTATTTATATGGTGGTGGAACAGTTTTTCTAGTATGAGACAGTTAATTTTTCATTAATATCTGCACCAAATACATCATTTAACATGTCTTTAGTTGCTTTGTTACAGGCCGAAGTTAGAGCGACTGATGCTACTGAGGATGACAATGATGAAACATTCGACGAGCTACGTGGATGATTGCCTTATGTGACCAGATTTGACGTTACGTTTGTTGGGATATTTGTTCATTTTGGTAACCAAGCAACTGGTTGATTTAGATGTTTTATTGTTCACTTTTGGTGGTATTCAACAAATGCTGAATATTTGTTATATTTAGTTCATTATCGGATGTTAACGTTGGATTATTATTGTCAATAGTTGTTGCATTAATTAAGAATAGTATAATCTATTTATGCATATTTAATGATTTTTATTTTCAAAATTTTTAGCTCTTAAATATGATTTTTGCGACGGAAAAAATCAATTAGCACCTAGAAATATGATTTTTGAGACGGAATTAGCGACATAATATTTCCCTTTAGCGACGGAATAATTCTCCTTTAGCGACGGAAAAATATTAGCTCCAATATATGGTTTTGCGACGGAAAATATGTCTTCTACAAAATTTGGCGACGGAATATCCGTCGCTAATGATTTTTTTTTTAAAAAAATTAAAATTATATTTATATTTCATTTATTTATTTTTTAAAAAGTTAATTTTCTGAAAATTGCAAAATAGTTTTAGCGACGGACTTTCCGTCGCTAAAGGATGACCAAGTCCGTCGCTAAAGACGAAGGCATCACTGATGGAACACCAATTCTGTCGGTAAAACCTTTAGCGACGACGGTTTAGGCGACAGAATTTTACCGACGGAATTTCCGTCGCTAAAGACTTTAGCGACAGAATTTTCATATTTAGCGACGGAAAAATTCCGTTGCTAATTGTTATATTTCTTGTAGTGCCCAACGGAGCAACACCAACGTCTTAGAGAAAAAAATCAACCAAACGCCGCACCATCAGAGTCAAAGCGGCCACAAATCACCGTCGTCGCAGCGCAAGGGCCAACCACTGCACCGTCGCTCCTATGAGTTTAAGCACCAACAGCGCCCTTACCACCGTTCATCGCAACCGGCTGTACAGCCACCGCCGGGCCATCCATAATCACAACCCCCATCACGGCCATCACCACCGGTCATAACCTACCGCCACCATCATAGGGCTGCTCTTACCACCGCCTCTCTGGCGGTGCGACCTCAACCACAAAACAGAAAGGAAAAGGGAAACAGAAAGAGGAATGTCCTCGCCGATCGGTGCAAATCGCCGCCAGCTCCACGCCGATCGAGCGGTGCACCGCTGCAGCCACTAGCGTCAGGCGGGATCATCACCTCCAGCGCCACCGTCGCTTCATGGAGGATGAACCACCGTCGGGAGGAGTTGGACCCAGATCGGCGACCACCATCGACGACGGCACCACCTTGCCGTCCGACAGCACGCCCAGATCTGCTATCACCGACCACAATGGCACCGCCACACGTTCATCCCTACAGCCCAATAGATATAGTTTCTTAGCATGGATCTTAATTTAATGAGGATGGATGAGGGTGAGGAAGGCTACCAAATGGATGAATCAGGCACCTCCAACTCATCGGTCGTGAATGCCGACGACTGCTCGAGCAATGCGGGCGACGAGGACTCATGCTCGATGCGCGCCGGCGACGCATTTGCCTTCGATTTTGGTATCTTGAGACTGGTTATGCGGCTGTTATACTCCATATACCATAAAGAAAGAAGGCAATAATGGCAACAGTTGAAAAGTACATGAAGCCCCATTGCTGTAGCCAGTCTTGCCATGCTGCCCAGTACCACCCACGTCCAACCATTAAAACCACATCAACAATCCCAGTTTCAAAATATGACTATTCTTATACATCTTAGATATACACAGAAGTTGGTGTAGTGTATTCCTGAATTAACACATGATGACAGCTAAAAGGATAACTACAATCAACTAATCTAATCTCCTTAGCGGTGCAAACCATTTTGAATGAACTGAGGACCGGTAAGAAACCAACACCAGAACCACCACCACCAGGACAGCAACACCCCAAGGCGAGGCCCCAGTTCGGTACCCAACTTCTTCCCTAGGCCGTGGAAGCCAGAAGTTAAACCTCCAATTTGCCACACCTGAACGAATGACGAAGATAATCGCTCTCATGACTTCCCTCCTATCCACTATAATCTTTCCAGTCGGATCCTATCTCTTTCGAGCCCTTGCCTTTCCGTGAAAGAATGTGGTTCTAGATTTACTTATCCCCACTATTAGTTTTACTTATCTTCTGAGCTTGAAGAGAAACCAGAAGATAAGTAAAGAAGAAGAATATGAAATGACATATTTACTCCCGGATAAAGTCACTTAACGGACTTAAGGCTAACGGAGCCTAACAGAATGACTTGATTGAACTAATTAAAAAATTCAGTGGTCACTTTGACACAAATCGAAGTTCAGTGGTCAAAGTAAAATTTGCCTAATAGTTCGATGGTCAACCGCGTAATTAACTCTTTCTGAAACAAGGTTTTGTTGATTAAGATTAATTTTGTCGAAGCAGGGAAGGTCATTTGTTAACTTTGTCTCGAATGACCACTTTAACCTTGGCTTTGGATCTTCTACCCTCATTTCAATAAGTAAAAATTATGTGCATATGGCGAAGTTTATGGATGTGAATTCAGGTTTACCAGTAGTGATGGTTGAACTATGCATTTTTGGGTTGTAGCTTGTAGCTCAAAGTTCTAGATTGATCATTTTTAATAACTTGGTCCGACCTTGCGGTATGAGCTAACCTAAGATAAAGGGATGTAATTGAGGGCAAAAACTAGTTGCTTTCTGCTTTGACTAAATTAAGTTGTTTATGCTTTTCTTGCACAATTACAACTCATGCTTTTAGTTGATTATGGATTAAACTTTAAATATCGAGGTTAGAAAGCTTAGAAAGCTTGCCACTTTTGAAAGTGATGTTGTCTCTTGAGGTTTGAGACATGAGAAATTTGAAGGAAAATTTTCTTTTTTGAACTGGTTATATGCGATAATAAAATTTAGGCTTAATTGCACTGTAAACCCTATGTTTGGCAATGAATTGCAACCAAAACCCTAAAGTTTAAAACTCGACACACAAGACCCAAAGGTTTGCCATCTGTTGCAATATCAGGATATCACTAACAGACGTGAGAAAATCCGTTAGTTATCAAGGGTAAGATGGTTAATCTATTAGTTCTTATTAATATGTTATCTTCTTCTTCAATCCTTGCTCATCCCAGCCCACCACCACCAAACACCAGAGACATACATTCCATAATCACACAATTTGTAATCCCACTATACATCAATAGCTTGAATAAAAATCTTCATTCACATTGCAGCACTTTTCAGTACCACGAACATCCAAAATCACAACCAGGGGCTAATGCTGGTTTGATTGTGATGGTGGCTTCAGATCTGCGCAGATCTACAGTTGTTGATGGGTCTTGTGGTGGCGGTTGGGTGGTTGTCTGAAATGATGTTAATGGGTTCATGGTGGTGATACGGTGGCTGATTAGGATGGAATTAGGGTCTTTGGGCTTTACAACGGCCAATGATGGTGGTGCTATGGGGGTGATACGATGGTGGTAGTGGTGGTAGATCAAGGACGGCAGCGTTGGTGGGTTGGTGCAGGTGATGGATTTGGCGGTGGTTGGTGGATGTTGTGGTAGTGGTTGGGTGTCGTATGAAATGGTGTTGTTGGGTTGATGACGATGATATAGTGGGTGGGTGGGGTAGAGTTAGGTTACGGCAGAAGGAGGAGCAGCCAGCGATGCTTGGGGATGGAGAAGAAAGAAAGGAAAAAGAAAATAAAAGAAAAGTTAAAAAGAAAGAAAGAAATCATAATGACACATGTTTCGATCTGGGCCGTCGAAGTTTGTTGAGATATGACTTATGCTGAAATAATATTAAGAATGACCTGAAAAGACAAAAGTATCCTTGAAAAGTAACGGAATCGTTGACTCCCGTTAGTGATATCCTGATATTGCAACATATGGCAAACCTTGGGGTCTTGTGTGTCGAGTTTTAAACTTTGGGGTTTTGGTTGTAATTCTTTGCCAAACATAGGGTTTACAGTGCAATTAAGCCTAAAATTTAAATGTTAGTTAATTAGAAATCTTTTGAACGTAGGGTTTAAATTAAAGAGTGTATTTGGAATAAGAACTAAACTTAAAATATCGAGGTCATAGGTTCGTGAGGTTCCAGAACTTAAAATATCGAGGTCATAGGTTCGTGAGGTTCTGAAACCCTTAGAGCGCAAGTGATAATTTGATAGGTTTGAGCTTGATGTTACGATTTGGAAGTAAATTGTTACATTTGAATATTTGTACGACATGAATTGCGGTGTAGAATTTAGACAGTGCTATGATATTATGTTGTTGTTATGAGAGTTACGTAGCGAAAGAGTGATGCCTGGACGTTGTAAGTATTGTTAAATTCAAGGCCGAGTTTCTTTTAATGGGAGGAGAAATAAAATGTAATGCCCCAGATCTCAAATTGGGTTTATGGTGAATTGTAATAATTTACTTGAATATTAGTGACCATTGCTTGTTTGGTGAAACTTTATTGTTTAGCGACAATTTAAAGACATAAATGGAGATAAGGGAAAAACGTAGAAATAACATTCACAGTTTGCTTGAGCTTGTGATTTAAGAATATTGATATGTACGACTATATCTATCGGTGGATTAAAGTGTGTTATATACATATCGAACAACCTTATACTTTGAGGCCTTTAGTACAAATACTTTGAAAAAATGTTGGAAAATGTATTTGGGTTGATTGCCAACCATTTGAATGATCTAGTTATATATGCACTTGAGGTATATTTTGGTCGATTTATGAAATCGGACATGATTAAGATCAAGAATCCAAGATCACCAAATTTTGAAGATAAAATTTTTATAAGGCGGAGAGAATGTAACACCCCGTTAATTTTTTTTAATAACTTAATTTATAGTAAACAGTTTTAGGCCTTTTCGTAATATTAAGAAGTTTTAGATGAACTTTAAAAAAGTAGCTAAAATTGGAGGGATTTTGGTAATTTACCATCTTAGGGTTTAGTTTAAATATGAGGGTTTCAACTGTCAAATATTTTTACCCATTCTTCTTCTTACATTGAACGTAGGATTAAATGCACAACAAACCCCATACTTTGGGGTCATTTACACGGAACACCCCAGGGTTTGAATTTTGACCCCCACCACCCCAAATTTCCAATTTTGGTGCACGCAGCACCATTTGACGGGTGAAATTCAAAATTCGAGGACGGCTGTTATAATTTTGAGGTCAAAATGGACACTTCATTAAAATATCCTTGTTGGCAGCCACATCACCTGAAAGTTGGAGTTTTATCCCTCTCTCCCTCTGTATCTCTCTCACACAAAAATCAAACAGAGAGAGAAAGAAGATGAAGAAGCCATGGCAGCGCCGCCGGCCATGGGTCAGTACCTAGCGCCGCCACCGCGCATAGCCAGGCCATCTACCACATGTAAGAGGCCGCCGACAACCAAGGGACGGCTATCCTTCCTCCAGATCTGTGCTACCGAGTCAGTACCTAGCGCCGCCACCGCGCATAGCCAGTCCAGATCTGTGCTACGGACACCGTCGCAATCAAGCGGCCACCACCATCCCATCAAGATGTCGTCGTTGCCACCACGACAGGCCTTCCGAAAAGCACTGGAGCAACACTATCGCAAGCTCCGACGAAGCGTCACCACCACGATAAACGGCTCCAATCGGCGCCACCGTCGCCTCACGATTACGGCCTTACAACTATGTCACCTACCCACCATCGACAAGGACCGGCATCACCATCCAGCTTAGTGCCGCCATCAGACCCATGCCGTCAAGATACGCACCATCGCGAGGAGCAGCAGTGCCCTTCGGCGCCGTCTTAATGCTGCCAGCAGTCAAAATTGACGTGGCTGTCATGTTGGATTTATGGAGGAAGTTACCTTTGTGCCCTTTGGCTTCTAACAGACATTCCACCAAAATGAGTAAAAACCGTCAAATGGTGCTGCGTGCACCAAAATTGGAAATTTGGGGTGGTGGGGGTTAAAATTCAAACCCTGGGGTGTTCCGTGTAAATGACCCCAAAGTATGGGATTTGTTGTGCATTTAATCCTTGAACGTGAGAGAGAGAGAGAGAGAGAGAGAGAGAGAAAGAGAGAGGCTGAAATCAATTCTAGTGATCGGGTTGATTTTTTCTGGTAAGATTTCTACCTTTTTCCTCAAATTAATTCACTATTTTATATTGTGTAACGACTCAAATTTGTGGGTGGGAAGCCATTGTGCCGTGAGGTTGTGTGTGTGTGTGTGTATTGTGTGTTTCGTGTATGGATTGTGTGTGTAAGGGGCAAGGGGGAACCGTTGTGAGCCACTGTGTATGTCTAGGGAAAGGGAGAGGAACTGCAGTGAGGCAGTGTGTGAGAGTGTGTGTGTGGGGGGGGGGGGTACATGTGTATGTTTTTTTTTTGGGGGGGGGGGAGGAGGGAGAAAGGCTGTTGTGATCGCAAAAGAGTGTGTGTATGTGTGTGTTTACTCGCGCGTGTGTGGCTGTCATGATGGCAGTGTGTGTGTGTGTGTGAGAGAGAGAGAGAGAGGCTGCTAAGATGGCAGTGTGTGCGTGTGTGCGCTTTGTGCGTGAGTGGGTATATGGGTGTGTGTGTGTGTGTGTGTGTAGATTGTGTGTGTAATGTGTGTATATAGGTGTGTGTGTGTGTGTGTGTGTGTGTGTAACATGTTTGTAACGTGTGCGTGTGTGTAACATGTTTGTAACGTGTGCGTGTGTGTGTTCGAGTATAATGTAGGTGTGTGTGCAGAAAAGAGAGGAAGAAGAAAGAAGTGGGTCTATGGGTCTGTGCTATGGAGTGGTATGATGTGCTTGCACAGGTGTACAACATGGACGAGTTGTGTTAAGTGCGTGCATGAGATGTCGCACATGATCGTTAGCACGTAAAATTTTGCAATACGACATCTTAGGCTAGGTTAGAATTGCTTACAGTAGTTCATATTTTTCTAAAATCGTTTAGTATTTTTAATATTTTTTGCAAGTTTGATTCTTCTAAAATTTTTTTGGAGTCTTAAAAATTCATATTAAATTCTAAAAAACTTATGATAATATTTTTATGATTCGAGAACTTCCAATTTAAATTCAAACAACTTCAGAGTTGATTTGGTATGTAGCGTATTAGATTTATCAAAAGGAATAATTTAAATATGATTTTAGTGATTTTTAGATTCTGATTTCAGCTTTTATAATTATATATATATATATTAAAATTTATAATTATATATATATATATATATATATATATATATTAATATTATAAAGCTATTATATGCTTTTGTTTGAGTTAGAAATAATTATGCCTATTTATGGTCATTTATTGCATTTAAAGAAATTATTTTTAATTCAAAAGTGTTATAAGAAAAATTCAGAAAATTTCTATTTTTATTTTATATGTTGTTTTAAGCCATAAAAATATTTAATGAGAATTTATTATCAATTTTGGGTTATTATTAAACCTATGGAGTGTGTCGAGTTTTCTAGCTAGGTTGCCCGTATGTAGGACCCGCTTTGAGTTGCGTTATTTCATAAGTAAAAGTGAGCACTATTTAGGTAGTGGACATTGATATTATAGGATCGTAGCAAATAGTATATTCTGAGAAATGATTTGCCCAATTTAGGTTAATTCAAAGGATTTTCTGGTTGAGGTTGATTAGCTTAGCATAGCTTCAGACAAGGTAAGGGATTTCTATCCGAACCCTAAACTCATAAATTTGTATTTGCATTTATTCGTTCCATTTGTTCATGCCGTCGTTGGACTCTGAATTATGAAGTGACATCCGTGTTTAGTGTCATTGAAACCCTATTTTGAGCCTTAATTGATCATTAGAACTCACAAAAATGCTCATCTTTTGTTGCATGTCAAGCATTGAGTTTTATGTTGATTAAACGATTATTGTTCCTCTATATATTGACATGAAAGGTTGTTCTGTATTCTGTTATGTATTAGGAGGCGTTATAAGAATTGTATGTTCACTGCGTGAACCCAGGCTAGTACATTGATGGACTAGTTAGTGTATATATATACATGTGTAGTCTGTTTCTGTTTTCCTGCTGCCTCTGTGGCTTTGTTCATCTGTTAGTTACCTTGTGCTCATGCCAATATCATCTGAATTTATTTCCTCTATATCGAAAAATGATTATTTGATATCTGATTGAATGGGTTGAGTTGAAACTCTTCTGCATATTGTCATCGAACTATCTGTATTCATTTTGAAAGTTCTTGGAAATTTATCATCAAATAAAATATGTGAATCGTTTCATAATTCCTTCGCTTGGTTCTTGAGTGACCTTACTGAACTCTCAAAAGCTCAACCTCGTTGTTCCTTTTCTGCAAGTAATGTTCACTAGTAGATTGTGTGGGAATGGGTTTGAGCCTGAGTGAAAAACTGGAGTAGTTTATTTTTGTTTTGATCAGTAGAACCCCTGTGTGAGCAAACTTTGTTTAGTTCATTTACGTTGAGAACTTTAATTCGGTCATTTACTAATGACTATATATTCTAGATAATTTGAGGTACTGCGCTGATTAGAAGCTCCTATAAATAGGAGGTTGTTTATTGGATTGAGGTTATGCATGTCATTAAGTAATCAGTCGAGCAAGTGAGCTATGATATATATATTGAGAGTTGGTTATTTAGATCGAGGTTATTATGTCGTTAAGTGAATGACCGAGCGAGTGTTTGTTTTAACGCTTCGGAAGTTTGGAGTGTTAATGCTTCTAATTTTCTGGTCGTTACAAGTCCAGTGAGTCCACTCCACTCAGAGCCTAGCCCAGTTAAGTAGTTCAATCCCGATCATTGGGCTTAACCCATGTTAAGGTCTAGATAAGATACGGAAATTATTGCTTGACTTGGAAAAGATTTGGTATGGATTCTCAAAATTTTGATTGTCCCATTTGTTTTGTGGGTATCATATCTGAATTTGGGGTGTTTTTCCTTGGATTTGGTTAGCGTCATTAGGGTTTCAACCCAACGGGCAATGACGGAATTAGACTAGTAAGAGACTTCCTTGGCCAGCCGGTTTTTGATAAAACTGGCCGGTAAAGACTTAAAACCAGCCGGTAGAATGGTACTTTAGGCTTTTCACTTTTATCCAATTATTATCTTTCGGGAATGATATATACGACCAAAAGGATATGTTTTATCATTACCCACGCCCCGAGACCTCTATAAACAGACCACTTGGAAATAAGAAAAAAGATTCTTTTTTTTGGGGGAAGAGAGAATCTCTAAGTCAAATCTTGTGAGAGAAAAAAGACCGTTCCGTCCGTCGTTTTCAAACCATCGCTATTTGACTTTTGGAGTCATCCCACCTTCCATTGAATGATCAAGGCAAGCTAAATCAAGAGGTACTTTTCATCAATTTCTAAGTTTTCATAGTTCATTTCTCAGTTCTTAGGTTTTGGTATTTAGGTGAGGAGTTTTAGACTCATTTTTTCCTCGTTGCAACCGGATCTCAGTATAAAAAGATGGAAAAAATAAAAAATTTCAACTAGATTCTTAATAGAAATATGAGTCTACTAATTTTCGAACTCTACTAGAGTTAGATTCATATTTTAAATAGAATTTTGGAATAGCTAGAAATGGTAGTCAAGTAGAATTATAAACATACTCAAAAAGAATAAGTTGAATTCATTTAGGTCTCTTCGAAGTAAGACCGATATCTAGGTCACGTCCAGTAGGGTCGGTCAAAATAATGTGGTTTTGATCCCGATTAGTCCAATCTGGCAAGAAGGCTACTTGAACCCCAATGTCGATTTAAACCAAAATTGTTGCAGTTTAGGGTTTGTTATGCATGTTTCATCATCATTTACGAATAAACATAAAAATTCACCAAAAATTTAGTAGAGAATAATTACGGCCAATGAGGTGCCTAATACATTCCGTTATATAATTTAGTCCCCGGACCCACCATTTTTGTTTCGTGTTATAGACACCTAACTTGGTAACTTTAGAGTCATGAAGGTTTTTTCTTTCCCTTTTGTTGATTAAATGTTAATGCTAAAATAAGATGGCGACCCAAAACTAGACCTTCCCATGTCCAAATTTTTCGGGGGCGGTTCGCTACACATGCAATCATCTTTATTACACTGAAAATATAGCAATTTATCTCATATAACAATTAAGCTTATAATCAGCTCCCCTAGCTAAAATAAGACATATTCTTCCATAATGATATCTCAACCACACACAATATGTATCATCTAAAATCAAGATTATTTCTCCCTTTTGTCATCAACAAAAAACAGGGTTCTTTGTGTTTAAAAAGATAACTAAAAGGAAGAAAATGACATGAGGTGTACATGACTCATGAATCGACATGGATAACATTAAGTTTTCCACATGACTCAAAGAAGACATACAATGTGGCTCAATAATCTTATCTACTTCATGCACTTTCTAAGATTAACAAGATAGCATACGACCAAATTATGTACGCCTCTGTCTAGTTACAATATATACATGCAACATGTTCAAGTATGCTCCCCTTTTATAAATGCCAACAATGTACAACAAATACAACCAAATTTATAAACGAGTCATGCTCCTCTTTTGGCATCACCAAAAGGGGTGTGCGTGTAGAATAGGCTACGTGAAGCACTAAGACGACATGAGCGCCTATTCAACATGAAGTCTCGATAAATCCAACAATGGCCATCAACAAAGAATGTTTCCAACATAAGTGAAAGAGGACCATCTATTGCCATCTAAATCCAATCCAAGATTATAGGACAGAGATGGAAAAACTTAAGGATGTACCAATTTACCATAGTTCGCACGAATACTCAACAAACAAGCTTATTTATATCTTGAGGAATAAATATGACAATTTAAACACATATTTCATGACGTATAAGTTTATCATATAGTGCAATGTTGAATATAGTGTTAAGTTCTGCCCATTTAATAAATTACCAAGGAATTGAGCTTATTAGAGATTTTTCTTAACGTCCATTTTCTTTGACAAGTTTGAGGATGCCTCTAAATCATAATCTAATTTTATTATAGATTAATGCTCGCGTGCATCGCACGTGCATTCTTCTAGTGTGTGTGTGTGTGTGTCTGGGGGTCGATCCACATCTATCGATGGAAAAAACCTTATTTCTCCGCCGGATCTTGCACCGTCCACATGTGATTATGGACGGTCTAGATTACCTTTTTTCTAACTCTAACTCGCTTAACCGTCACTATTTATAGCGGTTAACAACTTTTTGAATATGCCCCTCGTACCCCCCAAACTTAGGAATTTCATGTCTAACCGCTACAACTAACCACTACACTTTGTAGCGGTTAGACATACTATCTAAGTTCAGTTTTGTGTTCAAGGTCCAAGGTCCAACCGCCAATTCCCATATATACCAAACACCACTTCCCATATACAACCAACCACCAATTCCCTTCTCCATTCCGAACACAATAATCAACTCTAACTAGATGGTCATCTACCCAAATACACAAAGTGACAAAAAATCATAGTAAAATTAAGAGAATTTTTTTGTTTTGTTTGTAAACTCTCAAAGTTTTAAGTGGGTAATAATAAAAATTTAGCAAAAATGAGATTAACAAACAATTTCTTTCATTCTACACACTTTGCAATTACAGATCTGTTGAATCTCCATGGAAAAAGATGTATAATGGTGGCGAGGAAGGAAGAGAGAGGACGGTAACAGGTGGATATGGGCCGGCGGTCCACCACCATCGCCGATCGTCGTTGCCTGAATAGAGGAGAGTGAGAGAGAGGGGGGATGGTGGTGCTGCGATAAAAGCAATGGCGTCGACCTCTCGGCATATGGGGCGGCGACGATCTGGGGGGCTAGCGGCGGCGTTTTGCGACGGCTTTGCGAAGGACGTCGTCAGCGTTGGCATCATCGGCAGCGTCCATCCGTCTATCGACATCGTCGTTGGGGAGTTGCGGCATCGATGGATCTGGTTCGGTGGAGATGGAGATAAAGAATTGGTAGAGTACGTATGGAGAGAGGGAGAGAGAGAGAACATAGGTTTTTTTTTGTTCTTGTGTACAGATAAAGATGAGAAGATAGAAAAACATGGTGGTGCAAGATCCATTTGGCATTCTGGACGGTGCAAGATCCACCGGAGAAATAAGGTTTTCTTCGCTGGGCCCCCCTAAATAATACACACACATATATACGCCACACATATACAGAGAGCTGATCCATTGCTCGCGTAGACAACTTCAGCTGAGTTGCCTAAAAGAAAGGACAAACCAGATCTAGTTTAATTTTACAAAAAGAAGTCATCCGCTACATAATGTAGCAAATGATCATTTGAACCAAAATGCCCCAGATCTTATTCTTTTTGTGGAACAGCACCCACGCTACATAATGTAGGGACGAATTTTTGACTTGACATGTTTTTAGCCAAAAGTCGTCCGCTACATTACATAGCGGATGACCTCTTTCTGCCAACTGTCACATCTGTCCCCTTACCGTCCACTATATTATCTGGCGGACGGCAAGGCATATATACTAAAGAAAGTCCTAATTGTCAGCTCTTCTTTCCTTGTTTAACATCTTCAATATCTTGAGCTCCACTTGCCTCAATTTTCAGCCCTCTTCAAGCCCTCCAAGTTTCAAGCTTCAAGCAACCAAGCTCCAAGCTTCACTCAAGGAAGGTAAGTTTGTGATCTCAAAGGCTTATTGGTGTATATGTAGCTTTTTTTTTATGTTTATATTTTTTATGGTAGCATGGTGAAGTATATATGTCTTAATGGGTACCATGGTCAAAGTTCATATAATTTTTTTGAGATTATATTTGTTGTATTTGGCATGCTAAATTAGTGTACTCATTTTGAAAATTTTACTTTTTGTATGTTTAAATTCGTTATAATTTTGTAATTAATTTGCATGCCCAAAAAAATGTTACAATTTGACACTTAACCATAAGTTATTTTCTACGTAGGTCTTGTTTCACAATGTGTGATTTTGTGTCAAGCTCGAACACACCAGCAGATGCTAGTGACCCTTGTCTAGGGCGAACATTTTGAACATTGGAAGAAGCTGAAAATGTTTTCGAGCATACTTGTTGAGGGTTGGTCTTGGCTTTAGAATTAAGATAACTAGAACAAGTACCATAACAAAAAAAATAAAATTGCTCACGGTTATATGAGTGTCATAGGAGTAGACACCCATTACAAAATGAATAATATGTAGTAATGATGATAGTGATGATGAAGTGGGATATGCACCCCGAAAATGGGACTTCTTTGCTAGCATGGAAATTGTGAGTTCAAGATGTTCGTAAGCCATAAAATCAATCAAGATCATTGGCTTATTACTAGCTTGGAATTAACGCACAATCACACATTAGTAACGCCTTTAAAGGTGAATCAAATGCATCAACGCAAGAAGATGAGCAATGTCGCTAGGAGCCTGATTCACACAATGAGTAACACACGGATAAGACCTACCGACATTGTTAATATTTTTGCTAAACATGCTGGAGGAATTCAGAATTTGAATTTCAACATGATAGATGTTCGTAACGAAGCCCGAACCCAAAGACGAGACGTGTTTGACATCAACGATGTTCAATCCATAATGAGTCTATTGAAGCGGATACAAATAGAGGACCCACAGTTTGCTTACGAGTTTAATCTTGACAACAATCACCGAGTTACTCCCACTTTTTGGGTCGATGGTCGTTCGAGATATGCTTATCAACATTTTGGGGATGTTGTGACTTTCGACACCGCTTACCGTACCAACAAGTATTTGATGCCTTTTGCCCCTACCATAGGCATTAATCATCATTATCATTCCATCCTATTTGGGTTCGTATTGTTAGGGGATGAGAGCGAAAGTTATTTTGTATGGTTGTTTAAGACGTGGTTGGAAACAATGAACTCCAAAGCACCCAAAGTTATCATTAGCGAACAAGATTTGGCAATGAAGAAGGCTATTGCTACCGTCTTCCTAGGTACTCGATACAACTTGTGCACTTGGCACATAAGCAACAAACACCCTAAATGTCTATATCACGCGTATGCAAACTTTCTAAACTTTAAACAAGATTTTGATAGGTGCGTTAACAAGTTGTTAACGATTGAGAAATTTGAAGAGAGGTGGGAAAAACTTGTTGAGGATTACTCATTGCAAGATTACGAGTGACTCCAACACTTACATGAGCTCAAAGAACAATGGATTAACGTCTACACCAGAAGGTATTTTTCTATGGGCATGAAAACGACAGGTAGGAGTGAATCTATGAATGCCCTCTTTGATAGCTGTGTAGGTACAGCTACGAATTTGAGGAGTTTTGTCATAAATGCCCAAAAAGTGGTTGCACAGATATTCGTGAAAGAAAGGGCTGCGAATTTTGCAAGTATGTAAAAATAAAGAAGAAGGTTGCTTGAGACCCCGTTGGAGGTGAATGGTGAAAAAGTCTACATGAAGGAGATGTTCATACAATACCAAGTAGTGCTGCAAAGATCGAGACGATATAGTATAAACAATGTGACAAAAGAGTCTACACGTGAATACAAGGTTTATTCATTGATGAACGACCTCGCCCTTGAGAAAGTGCATAGATTGTATATGGTGAGCCATGACATAGAGTCAGATACGGTGACATGTGTTTGCAAGAAGTTTGAGTTCCATGACATGTTGTGTCGACACATTCTGCAGCTTTCACTCAAAAAATTATCAAGGCAATCCCCGATAAATACGTCTTGCCGCGGTGGACTAAGGTTGCAAACAGGTTGCACGATACCATTGCCTTTCCAGAGCATCCATATACTGATTTTGAAGAAATAGACAAGTTGCGGTATAATTATCTGGTGACAATGTTCACACGTTTGTCCGTATAGGGATGTGCTATGATGGCCGGATATAAATATCTCCGCGATCTAGCGCTAGAGCAAGATCCTATTGTCGACTAGTTTGAAGTAGCTTCAGCTAGGAATGCGGGTGACACTAAATGCATTCCTATGCAAAGATGAGAAGATGATGAGCCGATTGAGGAATAAGACAATGTTATCCGGCCTTTGGATCGAATTATATCGCAAACGAAAGGCAGCAAGAGATCTACACGGATGAATAGCTCTATTGAACAAGCAACCCAACCACAAATTGTGCATTATGCAACAAAATGACTAACCATGACAAGCGAAACCACTACAAGGCATTGGGGATAAGTGTTTGCAAGATGAGGCAGAAGATGATGCCAAAGGAGGTGAAGTGGACCTTTAATCTATGGACTTTGTATTTGAATTATGGATTTCGTAATAATATTTTCTTTTATTAATAATCAATTTAGATGTAACATTGGGTTATTCACGAATTCTGTTCTCTACGATATGAATTTTAATGTACTCTTGTAATGACCAATTATGATATTTTTTGCAAGTTGTGTATCAATAGGTTAACTGACCATGCCAAACTGCCAAGCTTTTTTAAGAAAAGTTTATGCTCCACCGTCCGCTACTGGGGCTGGGGGAATTACTTCAACTCTCGGTAAAGATGCCACTTCCTGCATTACAACGGAGCATAAACTTTTCACTCTAACACTTAGAAAAATTTCAGGCTTCTAGTTCCCAACACTTAGAGAGAAAAAAAAGCTCGAGAAAAGCATTATGCTCTACCGTCCGTTACATAATGTAGCGGACAATGGAGTAGAAGCATGAGACTTTAACACTTAGAGAGGGAAAAAAAAAGCTCAAGAAAACATTTTTCTCCACCGTCCGCTACATAATGTGGTGGACAGTAGAGCAAAAACATGGCACTCCAACACTTAGAAAATTTTTGGGGTATTAGTTCCCAACACCTAGAGGGGAAAAAAGCCATTCTGCTCAATCATCCGCTACATTATGTAGCGGAAGGTGGAGTAGAAACATGACATTCCAGCACTTGGAAAATTTTCAGGGTATTTGCTCCACTATCTGCTACAGGTCGAGCATAAATATGGCACTCCAACACTTAAAAAAAACTCTGGGTATTAGTTCCCAACACTTAGACAAAAAAAAAAAAGGACCAAGAAAGCATTTTGCTCCACTGTCTGCTGCATTATGTAGCAGACGGTGGAGCATAAAAAAGCCCCAAGGAAGCATTCTGCTCCACCGTCTGCTACATTATGTAACGGACGATGGAGCAGATTCTAGTACACTACACTACCGTCCACTACATGATGTTGCGGACTGTAAAACAGCTCTTAAAACCTATTTTACCTTTAATTTCAACCAACTATGAACCTGTTTCAACCATTCTCAAAACAATCCCACACACCCCACATTCTCAAAAGCGATACTCAACTATAACACACCACATCTAGAAAGAAATACTCAAACCATAAACACAAGTAATGCACAAATCACATCAATCAATCAAATCTAGAAAGATATGCTCAATAATCATATCAAATGCTATTTTATTACATAAAAAACATGCGTCCAATGTTATTCGACCTTTGGTTTAGTCGGATTTACAATATCCCTAACTTTTCAAAGTTTACATTGTTCAATTTGCCATGATATCCTAAATTTAAAGTTGTCTATACCGTCTTGGCTCCAGTTGAACTTCTTGAGGCTTTCATACCAACAAATGAAGTCCATGTATATTAATGCAAAGACACCGCATTCTGAGTCGTCCTGCTGTATGGGCCTACTTTTCTTCACCCGAATATCGAGCTTCGGCCTTGCTGGTACTTTAAGCCCACAGAGATCATGAAGAATGGCACAAAATAAATCCTGCAAAATAATAAAAGAAACATAATCTATGAGAGTCAAATTTTATTGATTAAATTAAAAAATAAAATTTTTGTAAAGAAATATGCTAAGCTCACCATAGACCCCAATTGTTCTTTGAAAAGGTCCTTCGGAGGCATCCAATGCGTATCGTTGTGGAGACTGTCGACGATCAAAATTCTCATAACTGATGGTTCATAGCAAAGCAAATACTAGTGGATGTGGTCTAAGAAGGGTAGTGGAAAGACATCCGCATCGAGGAAGCTAACCAAATTAAAAGAATTCGAGGAAAACTTAGTGAGCTCCTTAGGTTGAGGCCAAGCTAACAACGATTTCCTCCCTCTCACATTACACCATTGTCGCCATTCTCCACGGAGCATAGAACTAAAAAGCACGTCGAACATAAAAACTCGGGAATACGCATCTCTCATATCACTCTCTCTACGCGCCAGAAGCTTGATGTAGGCAGTTAACACCGTATCTTCCAACCAACCACGCGGCTTGAGGGTGGACATTTTGTCCCACGTGATATCTAAATCAAGCTCCTGAGATCGAACACGATGTTGAGAGCATAGTTATGATGGCTCACTAAACCAACAAAAAATGGAAGAGGCACATTTTTCCACCTTCATGGGCTCCAACAGATGACTTTTGGGATAAGAGGGATATTGTTGTCCTTGAGGCTTTTTGGGTATCCCAATCCCCAAAGTGGAAGGTCCCGACCATGGGACGGGCTGTAGTGAATCTGAGAAGTTGAAGTTCGTAAAGTCAAAATCTTGTGCGAGTTGACTCCGGGGATATGGTGTAACATCCAAGTCCCTAAGCAACTCAAATGAGGGCTAACTCCACTCGTCCCAATGAGTTAATCCCTGTCTTATACCCAAAGGCTACCCCCCAAGCATCGCCCATTCTCTGCCTTGAAGGACCGCCAATTCCCTCGCTCACCCCCGAAGGCTACCCCGAGGGATCACCCATTCCTTCACTCACACCGGAAGGCTGCCCTGAGGGATAAGCCATTCCTGGCTCACTCCCGAAGGCTGTCCCCTATGGTCCTCACAAAGTCCCCCGTAACTATGCACCAAGTACTCAGCCTGGGAGCGAAGATCCACTCCCATGGCATCTAGAAGTTCTTTCCGCTCATTCATTTTTTGGAAGAAGGCGAGCAAGGTACCAACCTACATCAAGTTAGATCATAAGTAAATTTAAGCATCACATGACATTAAATAGGAAACTTGTACGAGATCGAATGATACATGAAAGTAAATAGGAAATTTCTCTGCTGATTAATAAGACCCCTGAGCTGGTATTTCTTGCATCTTGCCCACTGCACTGGGTGTACTCTCCTCTGAGTGATGTGGTGGTACCACCCCAGATACTGCTCGATGCTGACCACATGGTCGAGGTCGACACAATGGCTGCTAGAGTGTTCTGCCAAGACTCCAACAGTCCAATCTTGCCAGCGCATAACTCGAGGGCATCGACCTGCCTGAACATTGGGAAGTTCGATGGGTTCCTGTTAAGTCTCATGTTTGGGGCATCCGCTGACAACCCCTACAAGCACTCCAACTATCGCATGGCGCGATACAATAATTTTCACTCTGCGATCTCCCAATGGATCAATGGAGTACGTTGCAACCCAGAGAGTGTCAAAATGAACGACTCTTGCACCTTTTTCTTAAATTTCTAGTACGGCGCCCAACGCATTTGGCCCAGAGACAGTGAGTCGAACTCCCCTCGATAACAGACAATGTTGTGATGGGGATCATCTCTCCTCGAGTATTGGCTCTCCCTCCAGCTGTACTCCCAAACACGCAACTGAGGCCTGATTTTATCGTTTCCAGGCCTACTCTGGGGTACCCCGATACTAAAGTGTTCATAAGACCACACCTGAGAACAGAGACAAACAGGTGAAGTATGGTCAAAATTTATTGTGCAGTGAGTAATAATAAATTATCAAAAAATAAATTAAAAAGGGTTATGTGATATACCTGCAACAATGAGAGATATGCACATATAGCTTTGCAGTCGGGCCTTGTTGCCCTGTGCAGAGCGAGATATAAGTATGCAAGTGTGGCTGCACCCCAAGCATAATTGCCAACCTCTTGTAAGTTACCCAACGAAGCTAAATACTTAGCGTGGACTATGTTCTTTGTCGTCGTTGGGAATAGAGAGGCCCCGATCACCCACAACAAGAAAGCATTTGTGTGCATAACAAGCATCTCTTTCGTGAAATCTTCCGGCAAAGCCTTGAACATATTTACCAACCACGTCAACTTTATTCCACCACGCCCAAACTGGTCTCGGATCTCGAACCGAAGAAGTCCCTAGCAAATCTCTTATTTTTCGTTTCAATCATACTAGAAATAACCGGTCGTCCCGTCACGGGTAAACCTAAGATGTACCCTACATCTTCTAAGGTTATTGTCATCTCTCCAATAGGGAAGTGAAATGCCACAGTTCAACAAGGGCACAATTCCAAAACCCTATTCCATGCAACAATTTTTTCTGTAGATTGTTCAACCTCCCCTGTCCAAACTGTTCGATTACTTATATTGTATTAAGTGTTCCTTTTTTCTATGAATTAACAAAGCCTATTTAAGCAAGATATATAATGCTCATGATTTAAATTAAATAGATAATTAAAAAATTAGTATCTTACTTGTCCGTTCCAAATTGTTGTACTAATATGGTTTGCTTGGCCATACAAGACGGAAGGATCTTCGGTTCCAGGGTTAAAGGCCATTTTTGCGACTAAAATTATGCAAAAACATCAAGTTCAAAAATTTCTATCAAACATTGGCAAATCTAGCTTTGCCAACGCTAGCACATGTATAATACATCATACATATACGTACACATCTATTCATATATTACATATCATAAAAATCATGCACAATAGTCACAAACTCAAGATTATACACAAATAAAGCATTGGTTTGTGAACTTACGTGATTCATAGGACGATTTAAGGAATTCTTTGGAAGATCAAGGGCTTGAGAACACACAAATCGCAGATCTACTTGCTAGCATCGCTGGGAAGATAGTGAAGAAGAAGAAGACTTATGAAATTAGGGATCCCTATATTTATATACTCCGTCCACTACATTTTCTAGCGGATGGTTAGGAGAGAGGATAAAGACAAACGGCCTTGCCATCTTCCAGATAATGTAGCGAACAATAACGGGACATATGTGATAATTGGCATAAAAAGGTTGTCCACTATATAATGTAGCGGACGACTTTTGGCTGACAACATGTCAAGCAAAAAGTCATCCGCTACATTATGTAGCAGATGGGCACTGATCCACAAAAAGGACGGGGTCTGGGGACACTTTGGTCAAAATGACCGTCCACTACATTATGTAGCGGATAATTTTTTTTTTTTAGGATGGAAGGCCAGATTGCGCTGGATGACCGTCCTTTAAGGATGGACGACTAGATCGTGTTGGCAACTTAGCTGAAGTTGCCTGCACGAGCAATATATATCATGATCATCATATTCAGGTTTCTCATTTGCCACAAACTTATCCCCAATTAACTTGGTTGGAACATAAGGACCATCATCAATGATCCCCCGCATTTCAAAATCTAAAGATTCTCAAAGTACTTTCATTATAATTTTCCACGTGCTATAAGAAGACGCATAAAAAATTGAAGGTCGTAGAACCCCTCGAAGTTAGTGAGCCCCATTATCTTTTTACTCTCTAGGTGTTAACCAAAAAAATCAAGAGTCGAGACTCTGATACCACTTGAAACCAATAAAAAAACTATTGCGCGCGCGCCCGGGGTGGGGGGGACAGGGTTTTTTTGTATTAAATGCAAATCAAAGCTAATCATAAACATGTACCTCAATCAAACTAATGAACAAGTTCAACCAATATGTTAGCTACACAATATCAAAAGGTAATGGAGCAGCAATAAGCAAAGAGATTGAGTAAGAAATACTTGACAAGGAGATTTAAATAATTTGGCTTCTACATCCACTTGTTCAAGAAGTCCCTTGCAAGAGCAATAGAATCCACAGCAACCATCTTCATTTTGGTCAAGATGAAAACCCTTACAAACATTTGGTGATATCCACATACCAAGCACAAGCCTTAAATTTACAAAACTCACCCAGGACTTGACAATTGCAAGCTTTTAGCACAATTCGTTTACAATGATAAATTGTGTGCAAAGAAACCCTTTTGAAAGGAAATGAATATGAATGAAACAACAGAGAAATGAAAGAACTGATGACTTGAAAAACGCTCACTTTCAACAATGTTTGCTCACAAAAATGCTCTCTTGATGATATGAAATTTTGAGATTGAAGAGAGAAAATATCTAACATTTGAGCTTTAAGGTTTATTTATTGTATAGAGTCTTGGAAAATAATTTTTCATGGTGTACAATGAAGCCCTAAATTAATTTTATAGGGTGAATATGATATATAGCCCTTATTAAAAGATTCAACATGGATTTTAGCAAAACTAGCTATTATTTTCGAATCCTGAAACTTGCAGTCAACTGTAATACAATGCAATTGGCTACATTCCACTTTTGGAGTCATACAACCTCAATACAGTCAACCGTATTGCTAATCAAGTGGACTGTATGGGTTTTCTCAAGAAAACCACCTCATGTATTTTAAGCATAACCTTATCTAGGAAAATTGGATTAAGAGGCTATTTTTTTGTTGGTAACCTAGTGAAAAGGTTTATCAAAATATGAAAATATTAGCTTTGAGTTAGTTCCAAATTCACCCTGTTTTCAAAAAATACACTCCTTTGAAAGCTTATGAACTCACGTGCAATTCATAAGGCGTCATAACGTCATTCTTGGCCATAGTCATCAATCTAAGTACAAAACCAAGACTACTTACATTATAGTACAGAGCAATTATAATTGAAAGTAACTTAACATATGGATTCTTGATTCATTGACATTGAATTGATGAAACTTTCTTAGCATCTCGGCTATAACTTTAAGCTCTTCTGATTCCAATCCACGTAACCACTTTCTCATGTGTTTCATGAGTTTGCATTCATATACCTCCTAAGCATGCACTCAATCTACACATTAGAATATGATCAATGTGTTGTTATCATCAGAACAATGTAAGGGTAGGTTATTTGCATTCATGCCATTAGATCTAGTTATGGATTTTCTAGTCAAACAATTTGTGTATTTGAACTCCATCTTTTAGTCTTTGATTCTTAAAAGTTTCACCACCGTAGTCCTATTTGATACGAAATCATTTATGATTAAAGTTTTATGGCAATTCAGACTTTGTAGCCATTCACAAACTCTTGTCGGGAAATAAATCATTCTTAATACGCTTCCCCTCTCGTATTGTGAAAAATTCTGCTTGACAATATATTGTTAATTCGTGCTAGTCTTGGCCTAAAAGGAAAGGAGAAGGAAAACAAAAGGGTGACAACGAATTGCCGGGCACGGAGAAATTCTAAGAGTACGTGTAGTTTATCGAAACATTTCATATTTCATTTGATAATAAGTCGCTGGCAGGGTACATTTAGATAAACTATATCTTATTTTTGTAGAATTGGAAATCAGATTGTTTATCTCAAGAGACTTGTAATTCAGTTATTAATTATAGCGGTATATAAGAACGCCTCGGGTTCGGAGCGTTACATGATGTTTTCAAAAGCTCGACTGCTTAAATTGTGTGCTAAGTCCTTATATTTTATTGAGGAAGGGGGTATTGAGATTGGGTAGCAGTCAAATTGTTAATATTGTTGCAGGGACACTAGTGGATTGGCGAAATATGATAAAGATGGTGAAGCCGATAACTTAGAGGTGGATGACGGGTAGATATTCATCGAACTCGTCTCGAAACTGACTAGGGAGGTGTCTCTAGATTCTATGTGCAAGGTTCTTGTGTTGCTTCTCTTTTCTCTATACCAGCTTTGTCTTTCGTCTGAAATTGTTCTTGAGTATTAAAGAGAGGAATTACCCAGATACTAGAGGTATTCGACCTGATATATAGGCAATGAAGCAACTTTGCAAGCTCTGATCTTCTCATGCGGGTATATAAAAGGTTGCCCAAGTAATTTGTATTACTGCAATTAATGGTGGCATGGCTTGGTCTTCGAAATGTTTATCAAAACTTTAACGACAATGAAGACGTAACTCTGGGTCTAGAAATAGTTGGAAAAAAGATGAGGGTGATACATGGAACTTCTGGTCTGAAATTGAACCGCTTGAAATCTCTTTGCCATATGCATAAATAGACGAAATCCCCCACTCTGCTGAGAGAGATAAATTCCGTATCGGGTATCAATCACATATCGGCTAAATAACAAATAATATTTCAATATATAAGCCTTGTAAGCCTCTCCTCTCATAACTAATTGATTATGAGATAGATGCTTTCACATGGTATCAGAACTGGTTGATCCAAACTTAGTAAAAAATTCAAAAATTAGTTCACATGCTAGGCTCGCTCAAAAATCAATCGGGACACACGTGAGGGAACTTGTTAAGAGACATAACTTTCATATCGGGTATTAGTCACATATGGAATAATATCAAGTATTAATCCCATATGGGTCAATAAGAAATAATAATTTAATATACAAGCCTCGTAAGCCTATCTTCTCTTAACCAATCGATTTCAAAATGGATGCTTTCACACACTCAAGCGGTAGCTAAACTGAGGTTCATAGTTTTTGTCCCTTAGGAATAGGCATAAGGAACTTGATTCTCTTAACCCATGGGGAAAGTGGAATCAACGTTGGGTTTGATGTTTGTCGACATGAATTTTTATTTCCTGTTTGCGTTTTCTTTATCAGTTTCTTAAATATGACAATATTACTTTAGTATATCCTTTGTTGGTGGGCGGGCTTGCATGGGGTGGTGGGGGTGGGGGTGGGGGTGGGAGCGGGCCGCATCGACACTGAGGAACTCAAACTTCAAGGACAAGGAGATTCATGTAATTAGTTATAAACTGTTTGAGACGTCTTTGAAGCTTAAGAAAACATCAAGCAAAGTCAATGCAATTACCAAAATAAGTAAAGGGTCTGTAGATACTGAAATTCATTCTCAATTTAGTAGCTAAAAGTATATGCTAGAATTGTTAGAAAATGCAAATTTTCATAAATGTTTTCCCATCATTTCAGTCGCTGAATATTTGATGGTTATTTTGAAGGATAATAAGCCAATATTAGTAATTACTCCGTATTAAAGAAACTGATATCAGATATCGATCGGTTTGAATAAGAAATATTGTCTTGTAGACAAATGATATATAAATCTAGGGACCGATACTGATATATAGCCTTTGAATGGCCAACTTTAATTTTTGCATACAGCTTCTCAAACTTTAAAGATGGCCATTGGCGGTGATCTTCAATTTGAGTTCACCTTTTGGAGATTGCACTATGTGAACATACACAACCTGAATACTTTTCTGCATTTCTGTACATCTTACCCTACTCTGCATGCATCTCAGCTTGAAATGTTCGACTCAGTTTCAGCGTCTTTTTTGCCAGGTTACGTATATCTTCTCTTGTGGATTCGGCTGATATTCGTACAAGTTCTTTCACCCCTCCACTGGATATGAAATCCGTAGTATTGTCCTCTGCAAAAGTGATTAGATACACGGGGTAAATGAGTTCAGTTTTAAATATTTAAGGTCTGGCCATTCCTCGATACCAACAACAGATATTTGTTCTTCTAACAGAGAAGGAAATTGAAAACGATGCCCCACGACAAAGTTCAAGGTAAGCATTCAGAGTTCTGTTCTGTATAGAGTACGAGTGAAGTGTTAACATGTAACATACGCGTCTGATAAAAGAAGACAGGTCTGCAAAAAGTATGAGCATTGGTGCGTTACTACCGGCCTTTATGAAATTGTAAACTTCGAGAGTTCCTAAATCACCTTGTACCAAAGCGAATATAATCAATGAGCTAACAAACGCAACCTTTCTACCTCAAGAACAAGTAAACAACTAAAAAATAATGACATATACGAATATTTTGCCGTGTCCCAGTGTCTTGGATGCTAAAAATTAGACGAATCCAACGCTTGGACACATATCCGACCCGGGCACCTCCTACTGAGTCCATGTACATAGAGGATATGTGACGCGTCAGATATATGCACTCGTCTAGCAAAGCTTTAGAACAAAGAAGAAAACCCCGGGGGGAGGGGGGGGTGGGGTGGTGGGGTTACAAATGTACGAGAGGCCAATAGAATTATTTCTCCAGTAAAAGGACCACAGAGTTGATATATATACATATTTAGAACAAAGCAATATGTCAAACATTTATTTTTGCTTTTTTCTTTCAAACTGCAAAAGTATCACTAGGGTAAACATGGAGTGGGGTTCAAAATGGTTATTGAAAAAACTAAGATGAAACATACAAGTTACCTAAAGTATATACTTTTTATTTAAGTTATTGATCCCTCCAGATTCTTTTCCATTTAAATCCCAGATTACTCCATCGCCTGTTCCATCCGCATATATCAATCAGAATAGGCAAAAACTCCAAAAAAAGTCATTTACCATTCTGTGCTAAATGGCAGAGAGCAAGCTCAATGTGACGCCGAGTCGAAGTTGAAGCAGTATTACAATTGGCAATCAACCATGCCAGTGCGCCATCTTCCATCAAAAGAGAGCGGCCTCTATTGTGTCCTGTAATTAGTAAACGTAAACAGAAGCATCTTTGGAATAGTAACTAAAACGTAGTAATGCATCGCTGACTCATAACTTCCACAGACCTTGAATAATTCCTCGAGATTCACATTTAGCAAAGTTAGCAAGTCCTCTGGCGACTTGAGCAATGACATCAATATTCCCCGATCTAACCATTCCCAAAAGTGCTTTAATCCCTCCTTCTTCTCTTAGCATCACATGTAATTTTTCTGTTATAATAAGTAATTCTGCATCAGTATACAAAAGTCTCCTCTACACAAGATTTCTCTAAATTTCACGAAACACTCAAGCAATTGTCTTCTAATATTCCAAATGGACCACAAATATCGGCAATATGTTCACTATAAATGAAGCTGATGAAAGGATTCCTAGTTCTGCTTTGTGTCAGATTACTGTTTAATGGACACAAAGTTGATATGGCATTTAAACTGTCTTTAGAGATCAAACTCATGCAGTAAATGACAAATGCAAGCAAACTCATACGTTGGACATAGTAACTGCAAAGTCACCACTGGCGTACCATTTCCGCATAAATTTGCAATTGCTCCAGCAACCATTCGCAGGGTTTGGGGATCATCTGTTTTTGATGTTGTATTTGCTAGTAGTCGAGCGCCTCCTTTGCTCAAGATTAAGCCTTGATTCATCTCTATACTTGCAAAATACGTATATTCATTCAGCAAAGGCTCAAACTATGATGCATGAAAGATAAGATGTTGAAAATTCTTTATGAATTTGATGTTTGTGACACAGCTGTAGAAGATAGAGAGCATTTTAGAAATTAAAATGCAACAATGAGATCCACCAAGTAAAAGTTATGAGTGTAAATATAACGTCTATTTAGCAGGGAGGCTTCTCGCATCAGCGATGAAGTGCAATTGATGCCGATTTATGCAAAGAAAAATAAAGGCTGCTACATGAGTTTGGTTGTGAAAAGTATGTTGTGCTTAATGCATACAAAGAGGAACTCAGAAAGCATAAAATAAAGGATATGATTCAGCTACAAGTGGACTAATGTGGTGGGGGAAAAGGCTCGTAATTTAAGCAATCAAACCATCTAACTCGTTTTAGACATTGAAAAAGGCATTAAGCAGCCAAGAAGTATCGACGACAATTATAAGCATGAACAAAGATAAAAGATATTATTAGCAATAAGAAAATCTTGAACCAAAGAAACATTTTGTTACTAATTTTAACTTTTCTCTTAAATTATGACCAAACAATTCCAAAGTCTTGATAGATCTTTTGATCTTTCCGGAAATTAGATATGGAATTGGAAGATGAAGTTGTTCATCAAAAAATAATTTGAATCCCCAGAAGAATTTCAATAAAATTATGCTAGGCACGGCCTAGGACATGTCTCTGAAGAATGGATGCACCCTTGGTAGAGAGACAGATTAAGCCATGAAGGTATCCAAGCCACTGAGAGAGTCAGAGTCAAAAAGAGGATTTCTCACAATATCAGCCGTCTCTACCCAAGATCCAGATTGCCTATCCCACATGGGAAGCCGGCGAACGTGTTACTCCCTCCGTCCCACATAATTCGATCGCTTTCTTTTTGCACACAAATTAAGGATTTATATCTTATATTGTATGTTTCCCATTCTACCCTTTAGAGGAGGAGGGGAAGAAAGTGGGCCAGGAGAGAGAAAATGAATTAAGGAGTGTTAAATGGAGAGAGAAATAGAGTAAAAAAGTGTAAGAAGGTGGGCCAGGAGAGAGAAAATGAGTTGGTGGAGAGTTAAACTTGGAGAGAGAAATTGAATAAAAAAAGTGTAAAAAGGATAAATATGGAAAAACACATATAGAATCTTTCTTAATTTGGAAAGTGAGAAATTCTTGTGGAAAGGCCCAAAAAGGAAAGATGATCAATTTATTGGGACGGGGGGAGTACATTATTACATGGTTTTGTACGCAGCCCAAGCAGCTTGACCACCTAATCAAGTCACTACGATGTTGCACAGACCTTTGCGGAATGATGCATGTTTGGGTCAACAATGCTAAGATGCCCTTGAACTAGGTGACCTTCTGAGTGTAATTATACGTAGAGAGCTCTAAGAGAAGGGCTCAGAGAGAGAGAGAGATGCCACATGTCTCTGAAAGACGTATTCCGTTTATGTAATATGCCTTGACATTTAACATTGCAGGATTTTTAAGAGTGCTGACATGGTTGCGTTCACCAAGCTACCAGGTACTATCGCTTTGCCAGTTGACGCCCCTGCCTCTATGTGAATGTTGAGTAGATATTGACCAAGGTGTCACGGTCTGCACTGTTTTGCCATACCAGAACAACCATGAAGCTTTCACCTGCACAACAAACTTCTGCTTTCCCAACATATCATGCACCACCACACTCATTGACAGCCACCTGCACAACAAACTTCTGCTTTCCCAACATATCATGCACCACCACACTCATTGACAGCGCCAACACACTTTCTATGTGAAATCAAATAATTATTGGCCTTGGACAAGCCCAACTCAAATGCATGAACTACATCAATTCCTTGATAACATCTCAATACGCCTGCATGCAGTAATCTGGCGCACCAGCACCCAGCAATCCGTGCAGATACATGCAAGTCAAAGTGCCCGATGCTGCATATCCTGCGGATAACTACCAGATGCGAACGTGCCCCTGGGTAGCGCTAGAACATGCTAATGCCGCATAGCAACGTGCTAACATTCCCAGCCAGCTCCGCATTGTATTCACGGATTGGCTGCAGGGCCATGTCCCCCTAATCCTGTCATTCATTTTTACTATACTATTCTCGTTACATTGCTCATTTTTTGAAAGCATTGGTCAATAATGTACCTTAATATGCGTTTGTTGAAGAGCCAAATTCACTAACTTTAGAGCTTTATCTGTGCCTCCGTTTCCATGATAAAGACATATTGAAACAATTTTACATTTTTGTGAGAGATAAAGTATGAGTTGACAGTTTTAGTTTTCTGTGCCTCATCACTATTGAAGGTTTTTACATTTGATCTGGGAGTAATATAATCACAAAAACATAGTTCTACTTCAACTGGTCAGTCAGCCCAAGGGAGTAGACAAAAATAAATAAACAATTTTGAAAGGAAAGCCAAGAGAAATGACCGTAAAAATATGTCTTCCTCACTCAATTTGATAAAGTTACTCGTAATTCATTCATCTCCCATTCAAGAGCAGAGTTAAATTTAGTCTTCGTGAAATTCACATAGGTCCTAAAAGGAACACCTAAATCATCCCCCTTATAGTAGTTCAACACTCATTCTTGCTAAAAGTTACATTAGCAGCACTGCCTTTGCTCATTTTAGGATGAATGAGGCGCCGGCTAGAAAATAAGAGTGTCAAATTGTCGATTAGACATTTCCAATTCATTCTACTTATTTACGTCCCAATTAGCATTTAATCAAATGCTATATCGATTATTAATACAATACAACCATTAAAAAGCTTCTCTGAGGTCACTTTTCAGGGTTTACAAGTATGTTTATTCTATTAGAATATAAAGTATGTTTATTCTATTAGAATATAAAGTACTTTAATGTGATTTAATGCCTTAGTTTATACCACAAAATTGTGTAACCACAGCTAAAAGGACTTGGTCCAAAAGAACAGAGTGATCAACTGACCACTTTTGGGCACCGCATAGATCCGCCCCTGGGTGACTCTGACTCACAGGTTACGGTGGAATGGGCATAGTAGCATTAGTCGTTATCCAAGTGAACACCATTAGCCTTGATACATTGGACTATATCCCTGGTTGTCACTGGGGTTAGAAGTCACAGCCTCTCTCTCTCTCACACACACACACACACAGAGGGAGCCCCCCCCCCCCCCCCACCCCCCCGCGTGACAAAGCACGTGCATCCAACTGCAACCTATTGATATCATTCGTTACATATGACACGCACGTGATCAGGATATTCCCAGACTAAAGAAACATTTATTGCCTTCTAGTGAATTGTTGCTTAAATTGTCTAATATTAATAGCAAATTGATATCTTATAGGTTTGCTTTTCTGCAAGAACTACTTTGTGATAAAAAAGCATATGATTTTCAGATCTATCGGAGGATCGTGAAAATTTTCTCAAAAGGACAATTCCTGCTGGAAAGATATTTCTGTATTGTAATTTGCAAGATTCTGCATCTAGAGGAAACTTAATCAGACATAAAAAGCACCCACCCCATGTTGTACAGGTCCCTGCCTGCAAAACCCAAGTGCAGGATTGACCCCTGCCTATACCTGTGGCCCGAACTCGGGCCAATCAAAACCTAGTCCCTCTGTGATCCCTGAGCTTAACTCACGCATTGACAGCCCAAATTTTCTAGCGGTTATTATTGCTGCACCCAACAATGGTTTTTGAACCTCGACTCCTCCAAGCCTTGGATAGGGTGAGGAGTATTTGCATGTACTTTTTTCTGTGTCGTTGAGCGAAGTTTTTATGATAGTATTAAAAAAAAAAGTGATCCATTACAGGGGAAAATATAGGACACTTCATATTCTCTGCAGCACGGACATGCTTAGTCACACAGAATTCTGGCTGCCGCGTAAAGCTAGAGATACAGTAGGGCGAAATGGAAACAGAAAGAACTTCACCATCACATATTCTTAAGCGCATCTAATAATTCATCGAACAAGAAAGAGGGTAAAGATCAGGAGTACCATTCATTGCCAGATTAGCAATGGCTCCAGAAGCCACCCTAAGTATTGTTGTATTTTGTGATGATCGCAATAGCATAAGTAATGCTTCCAGACCCCCTTCCTCCACAATTTTTTCCTGATTGACATCTGAAATATGAAAAAAGTCAGTGTAAGAAAGATAGTAACATACTAAAAGATCTCAATCTCTCACCCTTCCACTTGTTTAGGGCACATAATTGGTAGTTTCGCAAATTTGGCAATTTTGTGAATAGTTGCAATTTGTACTTTGTATGATACAGCCATTATGACAGTTAACGCATTAGAAAGTTGCATATAGCCACAAAGCAGACATCAATCCATTGACACATGCTTACATAAAAAGTTTGGCACTTATAAAACTCAAAAGCAGCTATCTAGTACGAACCTTCAGCAGCAAGGTTGGCTACGACCTTCACAGCATGGATTTGGATATCTAAATCTCCAGATGTCAACAATGCTAATATCTTTTGAATCCCAACTGAATACAAGAAGCAAAAGATATTCTTAACTTTTTGAAAAATCAGGGAGGAACAATTTAACGTTCCAGACTTGACAAATATTTCATCCTTTTAAAGATACCAAAAGTTTAAATCCTTGATGTCTCTTGATTATCAAACCAGACTTGAGATTAAGCACTAGCTAATTCTACCAGTGAATACTACAAACCTGACTTTGAGATCTTTTGACTTTAAAACGCACACGCGCCAAAAAAAAGGGGAAAAAAAAAGCAATTTACAAGAGTAATGGAAAGTCTTGCCTTCCTCACATATCTTTGCTATAGTAGTCCTCTGACCAGAGATTGTTTCTCTTGATTTATTTGTTTTATGTAAGCCCAATGGGGTGCTAAATGCTGATGACCCTCTACCTATATTTTCTTCCATGTAAGATCTCTTATCCTGCGGAGCATTGGAATATAAATTATTACAACATGGATAACATTTAGTCAATGCAGCAGTATATAGACAACATACCTCAAAGTCACTTTCAGGCACAATCTTCTTTATACTAATCACCTCATTTTCAGTAGCCTTCTTTCGTTTTTCTTCCAGTAAAAGTTTTTGTCTCACAGAACGAAGTTCCTCATTCAACATTGCCTAAAAAATACAATCCGTAGATGGAGGACCCCGGGGGGGTGCAAATGAGGCGTCATCAGTAGATTATTATTAAGTTCCATTACTAAAACTTCACCATTGCGGCTACAAATAAGAATAATAGTATGAAACCTTCAAGCATAGTTATATTGTTTAATAAACCATAGAAACCTTCTCTGCCATTAGATCTTTATGTTCTGATCTCAGTGATTGTAGTTCTTCCGTAGACGCTTTATGCAGCAGAGTCATCTCTTGTAATCTCAGTCTAAGCTCCTCAATCTCCATTTGCTCCTGACTCTGCAATTGGGGTAAAGGAAACAGAAATAAGGAATCAAATGAACATGGAGCATGGCACTCTACCAAAAAGACTACAAGAGAAGTTTCAACTTCAAGAAACACATTGCTTTAGAGCTATCACAAAGCACACCAAAGTGGCACATGTTTGATCGTTCTACGCCATATAATATGATGTCTGCATCCATGAGCATCAATTTAAACATAGACCAGTTTGAATTAATTAAAAAAAAGAGGAACACCAACTGGTGTGGCTTTGAATCTTTGTAAATATAACTATCATCAGAACAGGCAAATCTGAGGAAGCACGCAGCAATCCTTTTTTTTTTTTGGACATAAATTTATGCATAAACTTGCCTGGACCACTAGTTGCCCATCACCAAGGATTTTCCTTGCAAGAACTAATTGCTCCTCTGAACCTTCATAGAGGGCATGCTCATCCTCCAGTTGCTGAATCAACTCTGCTATTTTCTTCTCGTACATTTGTGTCGTGTCCGCAAGTGCCTTCTGATATGTAGAACTTCCCATCTGGTCATCCTACTAGGAAGGAAAAGAAATGCATCAAATTTTATATTTCTTATAGCTGAAACTAGGGGAAAGAAAAACTAAAACCATTGTACGCTGTGTTACTTTGAAAACTGTATGTATGTGCATCACTCTGTAGGTTATAGAAGATAGCGGGGTTCATAACACCTTCCCAACATTTTTCTAACTCATTTTTTACTTCCTTTGAAATGTGCTACATCTAGACATGCATATTTATGTCTTTTTCCTTGGATCTTACGATCCTACAAACTCAAAACCACAAAAATCTCGATCTTATGAACCCTGATCAAAGAAATTATTAGCAGTGGATTTGGAGGAGAGGAGAAAAGGAAAGATAAGAAAAAAAAGAGATGCAACCGCTAGGTGGGCTGTCTACGTTGCGTTTGTAAAAACCTCAGAATCAATGTCCAAAAATTTCGCAAGGAATGATAAAGTGGAGGAAATTATAGGTGGAGCATCACACAAGGCTTAGCCACATATGTCATCAAGTCAAAACAAAGCTCATGTGTGTCTATTAAGCTACCTTCTCATAGGGGAAACGTCGCATACTCTTTATTCCTGCTCTCTCCTTGACATCTAGTTAGCGCTGCCTAAGGAGGTAAAATAAGTAAGCATTTGTGGCACACCGTGCTGTACCGCAAGGATCCTGATGGAACCAGGCCACTCGATGAACTAAGGACACTTAAGGTAAGGCCCTGTAACTGGCAGGCTACCACAGCAACCTTAGTAACTAGCACCTCTCCCTTGGCCCATCAAATCACTAACTCTAGGATGTCCTTTTGTGATGCATGGCTATGACATGGACGAGGTGACCACGTGGCACCCGAGTGGGTCCAGCCCGGTGACCTTATCATATAGAAACTTAAAGTTAACTAGATGGCAGATACACTAATGAGCCAGCTTTTGGGTGAACGTCAATTTAACAAGCTTTATTTCAGTATGTCAAATTGTTTGAGTGCCAGATTCAATATCAAAGTGACAACCACACTACAAATGCTAGATTAAACACAAAAACATGAGCCATGTTTTATGATGTCTAGTACATGAATGATCAACCTGCATTAGCTTTTGCTGATCACTCAGTAGCTTCTTCATCACATCCAACTGTTCTTCAGCACTTTCAGACCGAGCACGCTCATATTCCAATTGCTTCATCAGTTCTCCTATTTTCTTCTCATACATCTGGGTGGTCTCCGCAAGTACTTTCTGGTATGTAGAATCTTCAAGTTGGTGTTGCTGTTAATTGCCAAAACAACAGCATAAGTGTGCACGCTCATGTGGGTTTTATTGCATAGTACGAGAAAACCAATGTCCTTGAAGTTGAAGAGCAAAAACTTAGCACAGACTGCGAGAAATGAAACGGGACCGCAACACTACCAGAAAACTTCATATAAATCAAAAAAATGGTGTTCACTATTAATGCAATCAAAACTCCGTAGGAAGGATAAAACAAAAAAATAGAGGAAGCGAAAACGAGATTGATAGGAGGGGGGCTAGTTTCCTTCTCTTCTTGATGTGATATCTAGATGCTGCACAGTATTCCCACACTTCCTGTTTTACGCGTACCTATAAAAAAACGGTATGATTCAATGATGCACATCTGTTCTGTGTTCTCCATAGCCACTAACGTGTTATTTGCTAATGTGGGCATAACATTATAACTTGCCATGCGTTCCTGCTTTTGGATTTTCTTATACTTGCCGCGATAGCCCTTGATTGTTGGTTCTGTGCATTTGACAAGGTTTTTTCATCTTGTAATGACACGGGATATGCAATGAACTAATCTCTTTAAGTGCAACACACTTAATGTTGGTCCATGACTCGTTAAAGATTGTGAGATATGTGACACAAGCTTGACCACTATTGGTGTTGATTTTATCGATCTTAATCTGAACCCAAAGCGGTAAAGAATAATCCAAGATAAAGTTTGAATCGCCACAATCATCAGATATAAATATCAGATGGTGCCTATCATTTCTAGCAAGATGTGCCAACATAAGTCTAGGACTGAATAAGCGAAAGGAAATATACATCATTTGGAATCATGTCAAATCATAATTTTCATGATTTAGTTTACCAGAAGAGTTCAAAAGTAAATTGCAGTTCTTAGTCAAATACCTTGCTGTGTTTTAGCGTCATTTCTAGGCGTTCGACCTCATCATGCATCAAACTGTTATGATCTTTCTGACGATTCAATTCCTTCAAGAGATCTTTCATCTCTGCTTCTAGACAAGTATTCTCGTTCTCAACTAACTGCAGTGAAGAACAAGATGCCTTAATGATGGGAACACAACTTGGCATCAGAGGACTTGGGGGAGACTTATTCTAAAAATTCCAAGAGACAAATTAGGGACTTGATTTCATTTACGTTTTGTCTAAGCAATAGATAACTTAGGGATTTCATAATTGAGTGTCTAGACAGATGTAAAATCCAATCAAATCTGTTACTATCTGATTGGATCAATTAGGAGTTGATTGATCTTTTCCTTTTAAAGCTCTATCTTTGTCCTATAAAAGGAGCCCCCTCTTGTAACAGAGAGATCATCTTGCAATGAGTTGAGAATAACATTAACTTTCTCCCCTTCTGTTCTTCTGTTTCTCACTCCTCTCATTAATGCCGTACTTGAAGAAGAATTATTCAAAGTTGTTAAAGATAAGTTATTCTAGAATTATCTTTTAGTGGTTTGGTGGTTCAGTGCCTTAGGGGTTTAGTGGTTTTGTGATTTAGTGGCTTAGTGGTATAGTGCTTCATGTTTTTAGAAATTCTTGTTATGTGTAAGCCTATATAAAGGCACTACTTGTTCATCATTTTAAGTGCATCAAACAATTGAGTGACATAATCCTCATATTTCATTCCTTTCTTTTTCAATTGTTTTTATCTTGAGCTCTTAAATTCTACATTGTGGTATCAAGAGCAGGTTCCGAGTTCCTATTGTGCAGTGGCTTATCATGGCAGCCAATGGTAGTGCAAATGTTTCACAACCTCTCATTCCCATATTCAAAGGGGAAAGCTATGAGTTTTGGAGCATCAAGATGAAGACCTTGTTCAAGTCTCAAGAGCTCTGGGACTTGGTTGAAAATGGGTATGCGGACCAAGATAATGAAGCCAGGCACAGGGAAAACAGAAAGAAGGACTCTAAGGCATTGTTCTTCATTCAATAAGCAGTGCACGAGACAATTTTTTCCAGAATTGCTATTGCGGAAACCTCAAAAGATGCTTGGAGAATTTTGCAAAAAGAATTTCAAGGCTCTGCAAAGGTAATTACAGTAAAACTTCAATCTATCATGCGAGACTTTGAACCTTTATCTATGAAAAGCAATGAGTCTGTACAAGATTTTCTCTCTAGAGTCAGTGGTATTGTGAGTCAAATGAAGTCTTATGGTGAAAAGTGGGTTGCAAAAGTTTTAAGGAGCCTGACTACTAAGTTCGACCATGTAGTAGCTGCAATTGAAGAGTCTAAGGATTTATCCGTTTTTTCGTTTAATGAACTAATGGGTTCTCTGCAAGCACATGAAGCAAGAATGAACAGGTCAGCTGAAAAAAGTGAAGAAAAGACATTTCAAGCAAAGGGGGAGTCATACAAGCAGAATGATGAATCAACCGGAAGAGGTTACGGTAGAGGAGGATCTCATGGCAGAGGTCGTGGACATGGCAGAGGGCGAGCCAATGGGTTCTTCAACAATCGACGAATTGAGTGCTATAGGTACCACAGATTCGGGCATATAGCGACAAATTGCGATAGCAAGGAGAAAATAGCAAGTTATGCAGAGGAAGAGGAAATAATAGCAGACGAGGAAAGTAAATTATTCATGGCATGTTTTGATTCAACTGCTACTAATAAAAGTGGGGCTTGGTTCCTAGACAGTGGCTACTCTAATCATATCTGTGGAGTTGAATCCGTATTCAAAGATATTGATGAATCTAAAAAAAAGCTGGTCAGGCTTTGCGAGAATAAGCCAGTTCAAGTCGAAGAAAAAGGTACATTTGCTGACAAAACAAGCCATGGTAATGTGAAAGTTCTACATAACGTTTACTTCATTCCTTCCTTAAAGCTCATAATTTGCTTAGCGTTGGGCAATTAATGGCTTGTGGCTATTCTATTTTATTTGATGACGGTGCTTGCGTGATTGAGGACAAGAAGTCAGGACAGATTATTGTCAGTGTTCGTATGGCGGAAAGCATGATATTTCCTCTTGAAGTTTCTAATATTGATAAGAAAGTTCTTGATGCAAGTGAGCGGAATGCAACAAATCTATGGCACTTGCGCTATGAGCATCTAAATGTGAGAGGTTTCAAGTTACTGAGTCAAAAAGGTATGGTTCATAGTTTGCCTAATGTGAGGGTTATACTTATGGGAAGTTTTTTCTCATTGGAAAGGCTTGGAGGGCCACTAAGTATATTAAGTTAATTCATGCTGACTTATGTGGGCTTGTGAAACCAGAATCATTTGGGTAGAGTAAATATTTTATGTTATTCACTGATGATTACAATCGTATGAGGTGGGTGTTTTTCTGAAATTTAAGTCTGAAGCACTTGAGAAGTTTAAGAAATTCAAGACAAGTGTTGAGAAGGATAGTGGTAACTACATCAAAGCTCTTCGTACAGATAGAGGTGGTGAATTTACATCTAACGAATTTGATACTTTTTCTGAGAAAAATGGAATCCACAAGGAATTAATTGCACCATACACACCGGAACAGAATGGGGTTGCTGAGCGGAAGAACCGAATAGTTGTTGAAATGGCTAGAAGCATGCTTAAGGCCAAGGGTCTTCGTGATCAGTTTTGGCCAAAAGCAGTAGGCACTACAGTGTACTTAGAGGAACATTTCACCAACAAGAGAAGTTCCGAATCAAACACCATATGAAGCTAAGAAGCCATCGGTAAGCCATTTAAGATTTCGGATGTATAGCATATGTTTTAGTTAACTCACAAGTTCGTCAGAAGCTTGCTGAGAAGTCTGAAAAATGCATTTTTCTTGGATATTGCTCTCATTCCAAAGCATATCGCTTATACAATCCAATAAATGGCAAAGCCATTATGAGTAAGAAATGTGGTATTTGATGAAGATGGATGTTGGTTTTTCAGTGAAGATGGCAGAGTTGAAGCGCTAAGTGAGATTCCAACAGAAAATGATGATGTAGTGGTTGATCCAACACCCACAAACTCTACAGTTTCATCTCCCATGACAAGCGATATCAACATTAGTAGAAGTTCAACTTCCTCCGATGAAATTCCCCAAAGGAAGTTAGATCATTGAGAGAAATTTATGAGAGATGTACTTTCGCTTTGTTTGCTTCAGACCCAACATATTTTGAAGAAGCAGTTGAACATAAAAAATGGTGTGAAGCAATGAAAGAGGAGATAACAGCCATTTAGAACAATGAAACCTGGGAGCTTGTGGACTTGCCAGATAGGAAGAATGTCATTGGTTTAAAGTGGGTATTCAATACAAAATGCCACACTGATGGGAGTGTTCCAAGGCATAAGACTCGTTTGGTAGCAAAAGGGTATTCACAACAACAAGGCATTGATTTCGAAGAAACCTTCTCCCCTGTTGCTCGATTTGAATATTTGAGGGTTATCTTAGCCCTTGCTACTCAGCTGCCTATTTATCAGTTTTATGTTAAGTCGGCTTTTTTGAATAGCAAATTGAAAGAAGAAGTTTATGTATCTCAACCTGAAGGCTTTATAGTTAGAGGCCAAGAAGAGAAGGTATATAGGTTAAAGAAGGCTTTGTACGGGTTGAAACAGGCTCCACGAGCATGGTACAACAAGATTGAATATTTTGTCTTGAAAAAAGATTTGCAAGAAGTGAAAATGAGCCAGCACTTTATTTGAAAAAGAAAAGTACAGATGGCTTTCCTTATAGTAAGCCTTTATATTGCTGACATAATATTTTTTGGGTCTTCTCATTGTTTGATAGCAGAATTCAAAAGAGAATGTTTGAAATGTCGAACTGGGGTATGCTGCATTATTTTCTTGGTCTGGAAATTAAGCAACTTGAAGACGGAGTTTTTGTGTAACAAAGGAATATATGCTATAGATCTGTGAAGAGGTTTCAAGGTAGCTGCTACTCCTATGAATTTAAGTGAAAAGCTTCAGTCACAAGATGGTACTAACGCAGCTAATAGGAAAGTTTTCAGAAGTATAGTTGATGGTTTGATTTATTTGACTCACACTAGACCCGATATATCTTTTTTTATGAGTGTTACCATCTCAGAGCAGCTAAGAGGATCATGTGATATGTTGCTGGAACTATTGATTTTGGCATATGGTATTCTCATGTATCTCAATTTAAATTATGTAAATTCACTGATAGTAAGTGGGCAGGGTCTGTTAAAGATAGAAAGAGTACTTCTGGAAGCGTTCTTATTCTTGGATCAGGTGCTGTCTCATGGAGTTCAAAGAAACAAGCAACAACAGCACTATCATCAACTGAGGCAGAGTATATTGCTACAACATCTTCAGCATGCCAAGCACTTCGATTGAGAAGGTTACTTGCAGATTTTCTTAAGGAGCAACAGAGATTTGGTGTGATTACAAAGCCACGATTGCAATGACAAAAAATCTGGTCTACCATGGGAGAACTAAGCATATCGAAATTCGGCATCACTTCATCTGTGAGTTGGTAGCAGAAGACATGATAACATTGAAGTATTGCAATACAAATGAGCAGGTGACTAATATTTTAACCAAGTCACTTTATGTTCATAAGTATATTTACTTTAGAAGACGACTTGAAGTCTTCAACTTCGAATCAAGGGAGGGCTATTGAAGAATAATTCAAAGTTGTTAAAGATAAGTTGTTCCAAAATTATCTTTTAGCGGTTTAGTGGCTTAGTGGTTTAGTGTTTTGTGGTTTAGTGGCTTAGTGGTATAGTGGTTCATGTTTTTAGGAATTCTTGTTATGTGTAAGCCTATATAAAGGCACTAGTTGTTCATCATTTTAAGGGCATCAAACAATTGAGTGAAATAATACTCCTATTTCATTCCTTTCTTTGTCAATTGTCTTTATCTTGAGCTCTTAAACTCTACACTACTAGTTTCACAGCAAGTGGTATTAGAGCAAACTTGATCCACCCCAGTTTTTTATTTCTTAACCATCAAGGATAAATTTTCACTGCTAGTGCTGTCCATAACATTGTCCAAACAATAAACCACCCCTTAGAAATATAAAGAAAAAAAACCTACTTTGGTGTAACCACAAGAGTGACCTCTTCTCCTAACTCTCAGTCATCGCCCAGAGAACAGCCGCACTCCATCTCGCAGCAGCACCCCATGGTGCCATTCCCACCGACCCGCCACATCTGCGTCCTTGGAACCCACCGCTCCACCACACAGAAGCTGCTTTGCAGCGGCCGTCACCGTCGTGAGCCTCCACCATAGATTCTTACCACACCGCCATCCTGCACAAGTAGTGTAATACCCAACACTCCGATATATTTTTAATCGGTTAATTTAAATTGTTTAGCAACGATTTTTTTTATAAACTTAGTATCGATATTTTTATTAGTAACTTTTAGCGACGATAAGTGAAGCGGGGTTAGTTATAAATATAAATTTAAATTGGAGACTATTGAATATATAACAAAAATCTGATTTTATTAAAAAAAAAAAAACAAAAATTGCCATGGAATGCATTGTGTTGCTTTTGAAAACTCTGTGTGAATCGGGTTATTGAGAAGTTGATATTGGTTGTTGTGCCCCATATCCAAGGGAGAAAGTAAATTCTGGGTCCTGGTCAACGGGAACGGGACCATACGTTGGTGCACAGTACTCTTGTATCGTGGTTCGCCCCCGCGTCCACAATATTGTTTATCCCGAGTGGAGGAGATATTTTGGGTCCTAGTCAGTGGAACCATACACTAACCACAGCACACTGTGAAAAGAGTTAAAATTGCAATTCGAAGTTTAAATGTCGTTACTATGTATTCGTTTTAAAAGAATTCCTATAAGCCTGATTTGTTTCATAATGTAAATATGAATATATGAACTCCTGGGAAATTATTACCCGTGCTAAAACGAAGAAACCATGGCATATTTGTCAAATCCCAAAACATATTTTAGGAACATGGTTGTGTACTTCCTGGGCTTTCGCTCGTTCTTTTATTTTTCAGGTGATGGTCTAAGAGATACAAATCCTTATGAGCAACACGAGGGAGGGGCGCCTGAAGAGAATTATTAGCATAAGGAAATGTCTATTGACTTAAGCATTTTAGTCTTGTGGTTGTTTCTCATGGATGGACTTATGTAAGGAGCTTAGGTCTCCTAAAATTCGTCATGATTGTCAGCAATATGTAATTAAAGGTTTTTGATTATATTATTGAGGATTTTCTAAGTGGGGCTCTTAGTAGCCAATAAATTGTTTTAGAATTTAGTAAGTTGAGCTGAATTCTGAGTACAGGATTGTCGTAGGCCTGGCAGAGCCCTGGTGGAGGCTTAGTGGGCCTGCGGCCGGTCACGGGCCTAACTCATGGGCACACCCGTGGGTTTGGGTCGTGACAAGTAGCTTCGGCCTACTGGACCTGTAGCATCATCACCACGTTCACCACCATACCACGGCCTCGCCTAATGTCCTAGTGATGTTACCCTTCCATTCACAATGGACCTCATGGTTTGTCGCCCCTAGAAGATTTGCTCTTCGGCCGCTTGCTATGGACTGTTGCTTTTCAAGCAGATCAACAACCATGACAGTTATTCTTTATCCATCTGTGCATCCAATGATAGATATCAAATCACTTCGCAAGGTACGATTTCTCACACTGAACTCTGTTTTAGTTCTTATATTTGTTGGTAGTCGAGCAAATTGCCACGGGTCTCAAAATTCACCCATTCCATGCAAACTCACCCTGTACCATTCTCCCTCCTACCATTCTACAATTTTCGCCAACCACCTTGCTATGCGAGGACAATATGGGTGTTTTTATTACTGTCAAATACCTCCACTCTCAATGAAAGTTCGCTTTGTAGAGCTAGGTGGCCTTTAGTTTTGGAACTCCTTTAAATAAATCCCAGTCATGCCAAGTGGGTGGCATTTTTACAACGACACTCTTTTGTTTTTAAGCATCAAGACGGTGTTGAGAACAAGCTGATGCTTTGAGTCTTATTTTTCTTCTCTTGCAGTCCATGAGCATAAATATTGTCGACTCTAATAGACTTCGGAACGAGTACGTCACTTGCCCTAATTTTGGTCCTTATCTTTCAGGATCTCCAGGCAGGGCAATGTCATGATCATCTAGGTTTCATCGTGAGAGACGGCTTTCTTTTTCGTGGGACTTGCCTATGCGACCCTCGTACTTCGGTGCGTAATTTCCTTGTTTGGGACATGCCTGCTAGAGGGTTTGCTAGACATTTTGGGAGGGCCAAAACCATAGTTTTGGTTGAAGACAGATTTTAGTGGCCCTCTGTGAAAAGTGATATAGCTCGCATTATTTCCCAGTTTCGTACTTGTTAGTTAGCTATAGTTAAGAAATTTAACGCTGGTCTTTATACTCCGTTACCTGTTCTACACCTCCCATGAAAGACATGAGCATGGACTTTGTTCTTTTGAGAAGTGGTTAATTTGTCACGACCCAAGTAGCCATGGAGGCGAACCACTTCCCATGAAAGACATTATTTTGCCTTATTGTTATCATTCGTTGTTCAAGCATGGCACGTTTTATTCCATGTAGCAAGACTGCTAACGTCTCTCAGTCTCTCTTATGGTTAATTTGTTCTTTTGAGAAGTGGTTTGCCTCCATGGCTTACCCACCTCTATTGTGTTTGATCGAGATGTCAAATCCATTAGTTACTTCTGGAAGACCTTAAGGCTACATTTTTGCACTCAGCTCAAATTTTCTCCTGCTTTATGCCCCCAGACTGATGATCAAACTGAGATTGTTAGTTGTAGTTTGCATGACTTACTGCGTTGTTTAACTGGTGATCGTTAGGGTTCATGGGATCTGATTCTTCCACAAACTGAGTTTGCAATTTAGTTAACCCCACCGCTGGCAAGAGTCGTTTTGAGATTGTCAGTGGTTATACCACTCGTCTGCACCTAGACTTGTTTCCCTTACCTCCTAACTCCCGTCTATAGGAATTCGCCAATATTTTCCCTTAGCATATCCGTGATTTGCATGCTGAAATCCAATATAAAATAGTGTTAGGGTAACGAAAACTAACTTGCTGTAAAAGGCCATCTTAGGCAACTTGAGTTTAATACAGGGGACTTTACTATGGCTCGTGCTGCCCCAAGCGTTACCCTCAAAATTCCTTCACAAAGTTGTATGCTTGAGCCGTTGCGCTATTTCGTATCATTCACAGACAAGGCCGAAATGCTTATTTGCTCAACTTACCCTCTAATATGAGCATTCGCCCAGTTTTCTATTTGCGGGACTTGTGTCCTTACCGAGGCACTTTTGAAAATCCCAGTGTCTGCAGGTCCCAGTTGCATTATTGCCGCTCCTGTCCCAGCCTCTCCTTCTTGACAATTGCAGCCACCTGCTGCCATGACAGTATCTTGGACTTTGAAAGTGTCCTCTCACCAAGGTGGCTATAAGCGCTTTCTGGTTTGATGGCAGAACCGCCTCGATACAGATGAAACCTAGCTTAAAGGGACGAGCTTTGCCACCTTGGTCCCGCCTTGTTAGAGCAGTACTAACATTCTTACTCTCCGGAGGAGAGCTCTTTTCAACCCAGGGAGAATGATGGGAAGACAACTTGGCGTAAACGGAGGACTTGCCAGACTTATTCTTGAGAATCCAAGAGCTAAAAAAGGGATTTGATTTCTTTTAGGTTTATTTTAGGCAACAGATAAATTTGGGATTTCATATGTCAGAATTTAAATGAATGTAAGATACAGTGAAATTCGTTACGGTCTGATTGAATCAATTGGGAGTTGATTGATCTTTTCCTTTTTAAGCTCTATCTTTATCTTTATCCTATAAAAGCTTGTAACAGAGAGATCATCTTGTTATGAACTGATATTAACATTCAGTTTCTCCCATCCTGTTACTCTGTTTTTCTCTCCTCTCATCTATGGCCTACTAGTTCCACGTCTTTTAAGGTCTAAGCTCAACTAATTAAGAGAAAAAACCATTATCTGGCATCTGTCAAAATTGGAAGAAATAACATGAACCAGAATCAGCTTATTCCAAGAGAAGAAGTAGACAAACCCTTGGATTAAGAAACAGAGAGTTGTTATATTTTGCGTACCTTGAATTGCTTTAAATTCATTTCCAGGCATTTAATCTCATTGCACATCAGATCGTTCTGATCTTTCTGATGATGCAGTTCATTCAATATATCTTTCATCTCTGTTTCCAGACGAGTATTCTCCTTCTCAAGAAACTGCAGTCATTTGCTCGATATTTAGAAAAACGATAGTATTCACTAGAGGATGTAAAGACATCTATTACATAGAGGAAAATAAAAATAAAAGGGCCACCAATTACAAACAGTGATAAACAGTCTGGAGTTCCGAAAATGGTAACTTGTGAACAGCGTTATCTATCATGTTATGTGCAATTAAAACACGCCAGTAGGAGACACAAGTACCTCAGACCTTGCAGCTAAACTCTTTTCTGCTTCAGCAAACGAGTTTCGACATTCTCCGAGCTTTTTGTCCATTGCAATTTGGTCATTTTCCCTTGACTTTTGTTGCCTATCAATCTCTGCATTTAGATGATCAACCTGATTCTCAAGCTTCCGACAGAAGCTCTCATAGTCAAATTCTTCTTTTAGCTTTACCATGTTTACTACTTTCATGGCCTGACCAAACAAAAAAATCAGGTTGCCTTGATTTAAAACATTGGCAAGTAGAAAGATAAGGAGAAAAAAAGGTAAATATGCATGCTTTTCTGCAAGTTTGGTGGGACAAGTATAAAATCAATGCTGAGGCTGGTTGACAAAAGAATAAATATTAGCGAAAGAAAAGGACAACGCTTATAAACAACCAGTGTAAATTTTTCGTGGCAAAATGTCAATATTAGACGAATTCTTCAAGGCTACTCTCCTAGGCCAGGTCACAATACCAAAACGCCAATATTTGTATTAGAAAATGACATTCACACTTCTTGCCGATTAAGTTGGTTCATTATGTCTGAAGAAATGAAGAGCGTCAATAAACATGGCAAATCCCACAAGGCTCTTCCATTGTTGGACGTTAGAAGGAAGAGTATTGAAGAATGCGAATTCATACTCACTATTATAGAGAATGAAAACTTAAAACGCAGTAAGATGACAAATTGAGAGAGGCAAAAATGTCCAATCATTAGCTCACCCGTTGTCCGAACATCATCGTGCTTGTCGTTTCTGCATGATGACGAGAAGACGGCCCAACCGTTATTATGAGTGAAGTTCTTGCAGAGCCTGTTTATTCAACTTCTATTAATTCCAGCAAAAAAAAGCAGAAATATGATTTATTTCAGAAACGAAAATTGAAGTTCTTTCAGAATAGCCAAACTTCATCGAACAGGGTAAAATATACTAGCAGAGTATTTCAACTTTCTCAAATGACAACTAAAAGTTTTTCCTTAGTATTACAAATGGAAGGAGTACTAATGAATGACTAAATCACTAAAGGCCTGCTACTTGGGATAGCAGCCAATTCCACCACCAGGTCTACTAAAACAGAGTTTCCACCACCAGGTCACTACTAATTTCATGAATTATCCACCTGAAATGATCCCCTTGTTAAGCAGTTATCTGCTCTAAAAGCGTAAGCTGTTAATGAATGCGCTCAAGAATATATAGATCATACTTAACAGTTGATCAAACCGGTTAATGGTGAAATACCTAGTTAATTTCCTTGGTATAATTATCTTTTGACTGCACTATTGAGCCTGTGATAAACATTGTGGAGTCACTGTCATGTTCCATATTTGGTGAAGCATAAAGCACAAACTATAATTACAAGCGATAACAAGTAATATCTGCTACTAAGAACTTCATGTAAACACTAATAATAATCAAGTCAAACGGATGAAAGGGAGAACAACATCACCTCCAAATGAATCACGCAGCAATCTTGTTAGCTTAGAATCTCTAGTGGGGATGTGAGGACTATTTTCAGCCAAGGCATTGATACATTTTCCGAGGGAAGTAAGAGAGAGATTGATAAATTTAGCCTCTTCGGCCATGTGACCTTCGCTCCCTGCAATATGAGACACAATATATAACATAAGCACGGGTAATATCCTAAACCAGCCTCCGCATACCTTTTAATCTGATACAACGTTTAATATGATTTGTCTAATGCAAGATTTGAAACATTGATCTTTAAGTACACTGGTTTATTTTTACATTGATGAAAAGCTTAAACTCAACAGTGGAAGTGGAACGGGGGTTAATCAGTAGAAATTAGTTATATTTCACTTTCAAAATAAACTGTATGAAATGCTGCCGATATTCCCTATTGCAATTCATGGAAACTAATAGCTGATAAACGTACATTCCAAATATGTTGACCTCTACAATAGGGAAAAAAGGAAAGAACGAAAAAACATATATAGCACAATAAAGTAAAAGCGCAAGCATCAAAAGAATCTAATCCATAAACGACAGACCAGATTTGTCTAATCGTTCAGATCCAGCAAGATCCACAATCAGCAGCTTGCTTTTCCGAACAGTTGGCATGCCATGGCCAGCAGGTGAAACACTTCTGCTTTCTTTTCCTAGAAAAGAGAAATCATTATCTTCTTTCTCAGGGGAAGATCTCCTAACATTTACCTGTAGATCAAGAAACAGAGCGATATAGATCAGGATACGAAGTACCAAATTTTCTACACTAAAAGAATGACAAATTTGTTATGTGCAAACTTAAGGACAAACCAACCAAGGAACTATTGCTGTGAACTGTTGAAGGAGTTCAAATCATCAATGAAACCAGAAATAACAAAAAAGAGAGTTGATAAAGCGCACCATAAGAATTGCATGACTACGTGAAGATTCTGTATTGAGCTTTGTGTTTGCTGCATGGCGATTCGCTTCTCCAATTTGCAGTAGCTCTAAGAAGTGGTCAAGGTTTTGCATTCTAACCACTGCAGCACCAGGCACTGAGACTTCCCCACTCTTTGGGTCCTCAACAATTGGGATGTTAATCTTTTCAGGTGCAAGCAAATCTTGAACAGATTCCATATACAACTGGTGCAACAGAAACGCATGCATGTCTTTTTCATAAACTTACAACCATATTCCCAATCGGGAAATAACTTGAATAGCTTGTAAGATATCTGAGGCAAGGTTAGCTCAAACAATACATAAGCATCACTGCAAATGAAGAAAAATAATGGGAAAAGAGTGCATTCATATGTTGCACATTGAAGTGTGGCGACATTACAATCATGACAGATGGTTGAGAAGGGAGGTCATGAGCTTTAATTGTTTTTAGTGTTGATGTATTTAGACGTTTGCTAACCTACCAAATTTACTATCTACTGCAACTCCTATAAGTGGGGACCCCAGGGTTTTCATGAACAAAAGCTAAATGTTCTCAAAACCTGAAGTACGAAGACAGCAATATCCCCCATCAGCACCAGGTCTTCTTTCCATTAAGACAACAATCTGAAGAGAAATTGGAACACAACAATTAATGCATCACTGCAGACAAATGGGTGATTGGGACAATTGGATGTAGGATGGGGTTTCCTTCTCCATTTCAACCCCACCAAGTTAACCCCTTTTTCCATAGCCATCCATCATTGCTAAGAAACACCCGCCCACAACCCTTTAAACCTTTTAATTTTCTAACCAACAATATAAAGAAATAGTGAGTATACGAAAGAATGATAGAAAGGACACAAGAGGTTGACTGTTGACACTTAGTGCATCTGAGTTTTAAGCATTATACTAAAAGAATTAGACCGAACTTTCAATCTAGCATATGTATTAATAAAATAAACCAGGATAAAACTAAAACAATCTATCATAAACTTAACTCAGGATGAAACTTAGACAGAAATTAGCTACTGAATTCAAGACCTGCAAGTAGGAGATTTCCACGCTATCGGATGCAGGAGATATATTGGCAATTATGTCCTCCAACGCTCGAACCATAATACCCCGCTCAGAAGCGTCATGTTTACCCAGCTTGCCAAGTGTATAAGTCTTTCCGGTACCTGTTTGACCGTAAGCCATAACTGTCCCATTATACCCATTCAGTACACTCTGCAAAGGCAGAGTCAACTTGACAGTAGGTAAACTTCATCCAAGAACCTCGTCTTCCATTTTATGTTAACAAGAACAGAAGGGGAGACAATATTTCCATTTAAGGATATAGTTGCACTCCAAAAACAAAACTCGTGTACTCAATGAGTGCTTTAAATGACCATCTATTGAACCTTAAGTCCATACTATCACACATACGCAAACAAGAAACGTATATCCATGTTGCACCCAACATATAAATTCACCATAGTACGATGTAGGAACAAAACACAGAGAACTACTAGAGCAGTATGGTTTGACACTGGCAATCACATTTCTTCGTCTTCTTTTTCTTCTTATTGTCCACAGCCCCAAAATAGAGCCTAGTTAGTTCAAGCTCATTTCTTCTTCTTCTTCTTTTTCTTCTAAATGTTCCCATTTGAGAATAAAAAGAAGTGGTAGCAGATTTTTTTATATGATTAAAATCTTTTTCTCCACAATACCCACAAGCACTCTTCTACCTTTGAAACCCAAAATTAAATCTTACAACCAGAAATCAGCATCTAACAAAGAACAGACTGTGCACTACCTAGTGTTCCTTGTGCTTAATGTGTAACATCATCTACGATTCATTGACATATCAAAGAACACTTATACCAGAAATTATACTTCTCAAGCATGCAAGACGAGCTTCTTGGTCACTTACCTCGACAACAGGTTTTGCTACCACTTCATATATGCGCTTTTGAGAAGCACTTTCTGTGAATACTTCATCAAACCGATAAGAGTCGGAACTCCAATTGTTTTTCCTCAATTTTAACCTCTTCATCTGCACAAAGGAATGGTATTTTTCAGCTTATCCAATCATTCTGGTGGATGCACAAGGTATGAGAACAAATTACATTGTGAGCACAAACAAATGAGAGAGAGGTAAAGCATTGCAATCAAGTAGAATTGAACATGAGTTCTATAAATCAATTGCATGGAAAACTGCAGTCTAAATATTATACTAGTCACAGATCAATCACCTCTGGCTGCAGTTCAACAAAATCACCAAAATCAGCATCTGAAACGAGATCCTCAGCATTTCTTGGTCGAAGCCGTACAGCGACTCTCACCCTTCCAGGTTCTGTGGCAGAGATCAAACTAAAAAACTTCACATACATTTTCTTCTGGGGCGAGCTTTTGGCACTCCAAAAGCTGCTAGAAGCTCTAAAAGAAAGCATGGTTATTTGCACTATCACAAGAAAATAAAATAGAGTGCTCCTAGCAGTTTGTGCCAATAACACAACTTAGACACGTGTCAATCAGTAATTGATAGTTTAATTTAATTCTACTCAACTGAGGACAGTGTTAATGACCTCTGACTATCTAAATTACTATTATGCATTAGAGTTGTATGGGCAGACATACACGAATATGATAGTCCAACTTTAGAGAGTCAAAACCGGATTAAGTGTGAAAGTCACAATACACTGTAAAACAGTTATGACTGAGTTGGTACGTGCATGAACTGATAAAGAATAAGAACAAAATAAGTGATGGAAAGAAGTAAACAACTTCACTAATTCGCATTATAACCAAAAGCATAATACACCTCCACCTGTTACACATATTAGAAGGGGAATACGCGCTAAGCTCATGTTTCTCACATTGATTCTAATGCATTTCGTCTTTCACGCGAGCAAATAGTAGAAGGAACACCAATAATGCGGATATACCCAAAAGCTAAAACTAGAATAAGTTGGATCTATCCACCCCAATAGTTCGCTTCTGACATGTCAACAAAACGCCAACCCTAATGCACAAAACAATCAACTCAATCCCCTATCTTGAAATCCTCCACGTGATTGCAACACTCACCCACACCATTGTTGTTGAGGTGCACGTTTAGCTGTCTTAGTCCAACAGGGATTTAGTACGAGACACATAAACGGCATATATGCCGGTGGACCTAAGGCCAATTTGCTTAAGCTTTTGGGTCAAGTTGGGCTCATCCTGTATATGTGGGCCTTCATGGTGCACACTTAGCTCCCTGTTAATCTTCCTAATATGGTATAAAAAACCATGGTGGCGAATTGGGCCTTGCATTCACGTCGAGACAGAGCAAAACGCTCGTGGGAGCTTGGATGGTGGTCGGACTCACACATGAGGGGAGACTGTTGCGGTGCACTTATGAGTTGTGTTAGTCCCACATGGATTAAGTGTCACGAATCATGACGACGGACATATATATCTCTGTTTTCCACCTCAAATCCAAGGGAAGGAGCCTACTCGATTGACAAGCATAGCTTTCATAGCTGCTCTTGGCTTAAACTTTTAGGCCACGTTGGGCTCATCCAGTATATCTGAGCCTTCATGGTGTACACTTAGCTCTCCCGTTGCATGATAACATGTCATATCGTACCACAAAGATTTTCCTGGATACCATTTCCAATTAAAAGAAAAAAATTGGGGAAAACAGGGGCTGCAATCATTTTCTACCACAACCATTTTCCTAGATGTCATTTCCTAGAAAACAAATTGATGAAAAACGGGACCAAAAGCAATGTTCTTGGATACTCAGTGATGTGTATAAATGCAATATAAACTCTTCCAGTGTCTGCGGAGCTCCAGTGATCAATGAATCTTATTCATTACAGAGAGATAATAACTGGCAAAAAAAAAGGATATAAAGGTACCAATGTGGAATTTTTTTTTTCCCGCTCAGGAAGAAAATTATGCAAATGGAATCCACAATCGATACTTCCTCTATTTCACAGGATTTCCTCTGACTTTGTGCGAATCAATAAAACATACTTCTAGTACCACGCAAACATCGAGTTGCACTCAAAAAACTATCACAGAATAATAAGTATCGTTTGGCTATGGTAAAAACAACGAGTAAAATCAATGTGACGTTTATAAATGTATCCAAGAAATTCGCAAATAGTCAGAGAGTGAAAACACAGTGGAACTAAGGGAGTATGAGATGGTAATGCTGCAAGTTCCCAATGTTGGGTGTGCGTGTGTGGAGAGAGAGGGAGACCTGGGTCGTTATCGTCGCTAGCGCGGGCTCGAGAAGTCGGGGTAACAGAGCGCCTGGAAGAAGGGACTCTGGAGCGAACAGAGATGTGAGGAGGAGGACCAACATTCCTCGAAGTAGAAGATGAAGGAGCACTACTGCTCTGCCTGTCGGACCTGTATGAAGATCTCATAGCAGAACCGGACGCCATTGATGAGTGGCCAAAATTCTACAACAGGGCCAAGAAGAGAATGAGATTTGAGACCAAAGTTCATGCGTGTGCAAGAGGGGAAATGAGGCAGAGAGGTTGGGGGATTTGTTGAGGCCGGCACGACGGATGGAATAGAGAAGAAGCAGCAGTAGAAGTAAATGAATTCAATTCAATTATATCCGAGAATGAGTGTGGGGACAAGTTTTCATGTTCCCGCGTTTGTTCTTTCATTGTTATTGTTGTTACTCCAGTTGGCGCATGTCTGTTTTCAGAGTACTTGCCAGACGGCAACCTTTTCTAATGTACTTATATACAGTATTAATTATGTTAGTAATAATTTTCTTATTACAACGACCAAGATTGTACGACATCGAGCTGCAAGAGATTTTTTGTTTGCTTTTGTATTTTGTTCTTTTTTTTGCATCAATTTTTTTTTTTTTTGGTTTACTAAAACCTGTGAAGTACATGTAAGAATCCAAATATGTAAAACTCATATATTTCAACAATTAAGAGCCGATAAAATAACAATGCTGACGATTTAAGTTGTGTTGTCAGTTCGATCTAGTTGTCCACATTGTCGAGGTGTGCGACTCAAATATGCTTCTTCTTCTTCTTAAGTGATTCGTCCATCCGCGGTAAGATCACGGTAAGTGATTCGTTCATCCCTTCAGAATCCAAATATTTCAACCATTAAATAAAAGTTAAAAATAAAAACTAAAAAAATATATATATTTTTTTAAGTGGAACCGCATTTCATGAAAAATTAGGATCCCCAATCTTCCAAAATCTTGCAAAAGTCTAAAAAAGTTGACGATTTAAGCTAATAAAGGCTTTACTGCGATAATAAAACTTTATAAGAAGGTTATGAAACAAAATATCAAGGATCAATAGAAATTAAAAGTTATGATCTAAAATTACAAAAAAAAAAAGAAATTTGCGGAACAACTAATCGAGTAAACATCAGTCCTAATGAAACAAGGAACTAACAGAGCTGCATACGATCTCATAGTTGGTAAAAATGGATCAAAATCCGGCACCAAACCCCTAGGAAATCTCATGGATGCATGTTCTTTCCGTATTCATGGGTGAGGAGAGTTCACTGATGTATACATGTATCTCATACAATACCTGCCTACCTGCAAGGTGGACCCTGGGTGACTACTAATTATTGGCTGGAGCCATGATGCAGCAAGTTACCATTTTATATGGTGGATTACCTCAAGATACTTTCAAAGAAAAATGAGATAGCACTATTTCATCTATCTGAAATACCAGGAAAAAAGGGCAGTAACCACCATTTTTTATTTTTTTTCTTAAAGAGTCATGTGGCCGTATAAAGTAGTAACTATAACTTAGATAATGTGCACTCGCTCTCAGAGTGTTAACGCTTCCAACAAAGTAGTAAATATAACTTAGATACTGTGCGCTCGCTCTCAGAGTGTCAAAGCTTCCAACAAAACACGAAAAAGGGAAAGAAAGAAAGTTTTGAACCTATTACTGCCATCATCAAGTTCAAAAAGTTGGAAGTCAATACTTTAAATTATGGTATTCCAAGCAGTCCAACAAGAAATCAATATTCTGAACCAAACAGCGTGAGTCCATACATTAATAATCCAAACAAAAGAAGTTTCGGTAAACCAAAAGATTCTTTCATTCTATTCAAACCCTGATGTTATCCCAAATACTAGTGATATTTTCATCCATGTATACTATAAATTCAATGCACTTAGAAAAAGAGCGAGTGCATAAATCATTGTTAAAAATAGCAGAGACAAAAATTGGGATCTATAAGTTTTTCTTTTGTGGCCTTGGACTCGTTCACTGCAATGATAAAGTCGTTCCTAGAGGCATGTTTATGGTCACATAATCATTGGCTCCTCCAGTTTATGGTTTGCACCTAATCAACACATGCAATGAAACAAATGACAGCGATAGAAAAATCAGGAAGATAATAGGAGCAGCTTACAAGAACTTATGTTATGCGAGTACTCACCCTAATAAATGCAGCATTAAACTAGTCACGGACGGTCAATTACGTGAAACGAAACCACTGAAAAAGTTTGCATGTGATGCAGTGATAGACGTTTCCATGGACTAGTTCCAACCAAGTATAGTAGTACACTGGTATCGTGAAGACAATGTGAATCGGTGGCAAGCAGTGTGACATTGTTCATTGTGTCTCTTAATTTTAATGATAGTATATACTCAAAGTATAATGCAGTATTATGATTAGGAATTGTTATTTATGTAAACTAGTAGACTATTAAAGGTCGGGATGGTCATGTAAAACTTTTCCTAATACTTGTATCATTAAAAACAGAAAATATTAGGTAAAATAAACTCTTGGCCTCACTCAAGCCCTTCTAGGTTCCTTTATACTATGCCCTCTATTCAAAACTCATCTACGACTCCATCCTTCCCATATATTTTACCGCTTCTTCCTCTTCCTCTTCATCTTCCGGCATATGACATTCCGTGCCCAACAACTTCCAACCCTATACATATTTATGTAGAATTGGTATGGTAAATTAGTGATTTACTCGCTCATCTGGGGCTCATTGTTACAACTGATAATAATTTGGGTCGGCTACCCTACAGGATTTCATATTCGGCTTTTAATGCTCACACTGCTCTTGCTCTTTCCATTTTGCATGCCTGCCACTGGGCTCACTAGCAACATTACCAACAAGTAGACTTACATACTAATTCCTTATATCTTCTCTCATAGATGACAGGCACTAAAGAGCACTAAGGAGCTGGATGATGAAGTAAAGTCTATTATGTATGATATGTTGGAAAGATAAGGCAGTATGGAGAAAACTGGACTGAAAATGCCAAAGTCGAATGCGTTGCACTCTTTCCTTAAAATAGTATTTGCTCCCTTATAATCTGTTTAGGGTAGCAGCAAATCTGTCTCCCAAGATAAAACAGGTGAAACTCTATTGATCACAGCAGATTGCAATCAGCAGACATAAATTTGAGAGAGAGAGAGCAAGAGAGAAATTCGAAGTGAGAAATGATCTGACCATCAGCCCTATTTATAGACACCAAAAGGTGCCTTGAACAGGTGCAAACAGTTGTGGCAGTTAAGTGACTCTGCAGATGTCACTTGACAGTCACAATCTGTAGAAAAAGTGAAGAGGTGCAACATTTGAACTAAAAGGCACCATAAGCAGTTGCCATTTCGAATATAAACATATCAGAAATCTGTTTAATTTCCCAGTAGACACACTGTTTCAGTTCAAACTGCAGCTCGCAGGCTGAATTTGTCGCAAAAAGTTAAGGCTGGGCTCGGGGCACGTGCGAAGTGTAAAGTGCGCCTAAAAGCGCCAATAGCGTCTTTACGCCGCCGCCGCCAACCCCATCGCGCGGGTGCGGTGTGGTGCACCACACATGTGCGAGTGCATGGCTCTGCATACCATATGTTTCTAGAACAATATGGTATGTCACATGGCCATTTAAATACCCTTAACCTTTCAATTTCCCAAGTCATGTGGGAACCCACGTCATGACTCTTTTCAACCTTATTAAATGCTAATGTTTGAGAGTTAATATCTTTCAAACCAATCAATCAATTTGATTGATTCTTTTTGCAAATTATTCCTTATAGTACAAAGTTTAATAAGGTAGGAGTCAATTATTGGAAAATTCCCAATAATTTCCCCCAATTTTTCAAAATTGGATTTTTATCACATTCCTAATTAAGAAATGTACATCTCTCTATCCTTTGGTATGTCCTACTAAGATAAAAGTGTCTTTCGACTTGAACCTTTACCATATAGCAATGAAGTCAATCTGAATTCTGAGTAGCCTTAGCCTTGAACTAAGAATCATTGGTGATTGATCATCACTACTATGTGTAGAACTTTCTAACCAAATTTCCAAATACCTGCACATTTACGGCCTTGTGCTATATCTTAGGATTTTCGTAAGTGCCATAGAGACTAGTTCAAATCTCGTAGAAACGGCCACACTTCCCACACTTATATAGGTAAATCTACTAAGGTGCACTTGTATTACTTGCACCCTCCTTTAAGGACATAAATTTATTAAGGGAATAACTCTCACCCTCCTCTTGTTCTCCATACAAGTATGCACTACCTTGAGATGACATGAAGATCAATAATCTTCATCTTTTAGTGCATATTTGGTTATAAAATACAACGTGTTTTTCCATTGAACTAGAAGATTAGAGGTTACTATATTATCTAGTTGGTTTCCACGTGCATGTTACCTCTCTTATTTCATGAGCTTCAAACCCATCTCCCTGGAAGTCTGCCATATTATATCCCTGCCTAGGCCTTTTATAAATGGATCCACCAAATTACCTTTGGACTTCACATAACTAACAATAACAACTCATTTGCTTAATTGTTCTCTCACATAGCTATATCTAAGACTTATATGTCTAGACTTCCCATTGTAAACCTTACTATATGCCCGCGTTAACGCTGCCTCGTTATCGCAGAATATAGAAATAGCAGGCATTGGCTTAGGCCATAGAGGAATCTTTATCAATAGGTCTCTTAGTCATTCTACCTCCTTGACCGCCATTGCCAAAGCAATAAACTCGGACTCCATGGTCGAATGTCAAATCAAAGTTTGCTTCTTGGAACCCCAAGAAATAGCACCCCCACCTATGGTAAATATCGAACCACTTGTGAACTTTGTTTCATCTGAGTCTGTGATCCAGTTTGCATCTGTGTACCCTTCCAAAACGGTAGGAAATTCCCTATAAGTTAATGCATAGTCCATTGTGCCCTTAAGGTACTTAAGTACTCTAAACACCGCATTCCAATGGACTTGCCCGGGGTTATGAGTAAACCTACTCAAAACACCGACTGCAAAGTCTATATCTGGTCGGGTACATTGCATGATATACATCAAGCTACAAATAACACTAGAATACTCTAGCTGAGAAACACATTTCCCTTCATTTGCCGTCAACTTAATAGAAGGGTCATATGGGGTAGTAACCGGGGCACAATTCTCGTGATTAAATTTCTTTAAAATTTTCTCAATATAATGAGACTACGACAAAGAAATAGAATCCGAGGATCTAATTATTTCATTCCCAAAATAACATTGGCTTCCCCCATATCCTTCATATTAAACAATGACGATATAAATGATTTGGTTTCCAACACAATATCTAAATCAGTACCAAAGATTAACATGTCATCTACATACAAACATATTATCACACCACGTCCTTTATCAAACTTAGAATAAACGCGTTTATCACATTTGTTTATTCTAAATCCATGAGAAAGAACGACTTGATCAAATCGTTCATGCCACTGCTTAGGAGCTTGTTTTAAGTCATACAAAGATTTGATAAGCTTACAAACCTTTGTTTCTTGGCCCTTTAGTACAAAACCTTCTGGTTGTTCTATGTACACCTCCTCATCTAAAATACCATTTAGAAAAGCAGTCTTGACGCCTATTTGGTGTATAAGTAGTTTGGTAATAGATGATAAAGCAAACAATAATCTTATAGTGCTAAGTCTAACTACCGGAGCATATGTGTCGAAATAGTCTATCTCTTCTTTTTGCTTAAAACCCTTTGCTACAAGTTTTGCTTTATACTTAGATCCGTCTGGCTTAAGCTTCCGTTTAAAGATCTATTTGCAGCCTATAGATTTAAACCCTTGTGGTAAATCAGTCAATACCCAAGTTTGGTTTGACATAATTAACTCAATTTCATCATTTATAGCTTCTTGCCATAAGGCAGAATCTCGAGAAGTTATAGCTTCTCGATATGTAAGAGGGTCATGTTCTACGTTATACATTTGAGAGTTAACACCTTAATTTCTATCTCCCTCAACTTTGAATTGGTAAAAATTTGGACCATAGGTTTTTTCTATCCTTGCTCTCTTACTTCTCCTTAGTTCACCTCCTTCCCCCATTTCCGGAGTAGGGTGAAATTGATCCTCATCGACTGTGTCTTCACTTTTCCAATTTCTAGATAAAGAATTCTCAAAGAATTCTGCATCTCTAGATTCCAAAATAATATTTTGACTAACGGATTTCGTTGATTCCCTGGTTAAGAATCTATACGCTTTGCTATGTTAAGCATAGCCAATGAAGACACACTCGATTGCTTTTTCCCCTACTTTCGGTCTTTTCGGATCGGTTAGCCTTACTGATGCTCTACACCCCTACACTTAAGGTGTCCAAGAGAAGGTTTTTTCCTTTTCCATAACTCATAGGGTGTGACATTGGAGACTTTGTGGGGTATACGGTTAAGTATATATGTAGAAGACATGAGTGCTTCCCCCCACAAATTCTTAGGCAAATCAGAAGTAAGTACTAAAGTATTAACCATTTCTTGCAAGGTCCTATTTTTCCTCTCGGCTACACCATTTTGCTGTGGACTATAAGGAGCTGTAACTTGGTGTATGATACCCCAAGTTTCAAATAGATCATCAAAGGAAAGATATTCACCTCCCCTATTCGACTGTAAAATTTTAATCTTACGATCTAATTGATTCTCTACTTCTGCTTTGTAAATTTTAAATTTATCCAAAGCTTCATCCTTAGTCCTTAACAGGTACGTGTAAGTATAACGTGAACAATCGTCTATAAATGTAATGAAATATCTTTTATCACCCCTTGTTAGATGACCTTTAATTTCACACAAGTCTGAATGTACTAATTCTAATAATTGTGTTTTCCTCTCAATCCCTTTAAAAAGTTTTCTGGCAATTTTAGACTTTATGCAAACTGAACATTTCTCTAAACTAGGTGAAGTACTTTGAGGTATTAAACCTAATTTAACCATACTTTTCATGCGTTTATAATTAACATGACCTAGTCTAGAATGCCATAAATTAAATGGAACAACAATATAAGCAAACTTAGTATCTTTATTAGCAAGAGTAAGCTTGTACAATCCATTGGTTACCTATCCTTTGCCAACATAGTTCCATCCCTTAGTCAGAATAACACTATCTGACTCAAACAAAATCTTAAACCCAAACTGATTAAGTATACTAACAGATATAAGATTCTTCCTAACATCGGGAACAAAAAGCACATCCTTTAAGGTCAGCTTCTTGCCGAAGGAAAGATAGAGCACCACAGTTCATTTGCCCATGACCTTAGCCGTTGAAGAATTTCCCATGCAGAGATGATGCCCCTCTGCAACTGGCTCGAGGTCCTTGAACAAATTTCTATTCTTAGCAATGTGTTTGGTTGCGCCCGAGTCCACCCACCACTCATCATCTCCCCCAACATGTTGGCTTCGGAAACCAATGAAGTCCTCGTTGTCACCCACATTGGCATGGTCCTTTTTCTGCCTCTTAGCCACTCGGCAATTCTTCTTGAAGTGCCTAATTTTTCCACACTTCCAACAAGCCTTTTTAGGCTTGTCTTGCCGGTTGGTAGAAGCATAAGTTTGACCATCAAGCTTACGATTAGAGCCACTAGGGGAGCCTTGGTCCACTACAAGAGCTTTGGAGGACTTGTTGTGTTCCAACTCAAGTCTATCCAAGTTTCGAGAATTCTTTTCAACTTGGATATACTTGACCAACTCTTGCATGGTCACGACATCCTTCTTTTGTTTCAACTCTTTACGACATTCTTTCCCAGTCAAAGGCAATTTAGAAATTATTGTTGACACTTGGAAAGACTCGTCAAGAGAGTGGCCCTCCGAAATAATCAAATTCATAATCATTTGTAATTCATGAATCTAAGTAATAACAGACTTGCTATCTACCATGCGAAAGTCAAACAACTTACTGATTAGGAATTTTTTATTCCGAGCGTCCTCCGTCTTGTACTTGATGTCGAGATCATCCCAAAGTTCCTTTGCGGTGCTATTTGCGTACTTGATCTCGTACACGTCATAGAGAGTCTCAGACAGCCTTCCCAAAATGTAGCCCTTGCAGAAGGTTTCATCATCCTCCCACTTTTGCTTTTGCTTCATGGCAGTTTGCTTAAGTGCTTCATCTGCAGCTTCTTCCGCGATAGGCTTTGGAATGGTGAACACGTATTCAATCTTCAATGTAGCAAGAAATAAGTACATCTTGCTCTTCCATCGCCTAAAGAACGAGCCATCGAACTTAGCCAGCTTTGAGATGTCATTGATCACAGGCATCCTAGTAGTAGTCTCCATCGTAGTAAAAATATTGTCTTAAGATTGTTGGAAAGATAAGGCAATATGGAAAAAACTGGAGTGAAAATCTCTGAGTCGAATGCGTTGCACTCTTTCCTTAAGACAATATTTGCTCCTTTATAATCTGCTTAGGGTAGCAGCAAATCTGTCTCCCAAGATAAGCAGGCGAAACTCTGTTGATCACAGTAGATTGCAATCAACAGACAGAAATTTGAGAGAGAGAGAGAGCAAGAGAGAAATTCGAAGTGAGAAATGATTTGACCATCAGCCCTATTTATAGACACCAAAAGGTGCCTTGAACAAGTGCAAACAGTTGTGGCAGTTGAGTGACTCTGCAGATGTCACTTGACAGTCACAATCTGTAGAAAAAGTGAAGAGGTGCAACATTTGAACTAAAAGGCACCATAAGCAGTTGCCATTTCAAATTTAAACAGATAAGAAACATGTTTAATTTCCCAACAGACACACTGTTTCAATTCAAACTGCAGCTCACATGCTGAATTTGTCGCAAAAAGTTAAGGCTGAGCGAGGGGCAAGGGCTCTTAGCGACGATGCGCACGTGCAAAGTGCGCCTAAAAGCGCCTTTACGCCGCCGCCGTCGCCCCCGCAGGCGCGGGCCCGCATGCGGGCCCGCGCGCTCGCGAGTACGGTGCACCACACATGTGCGAGTGCATGGCCATGCATACCATGTGTTTCTAGAACAATATGGTATGTCACATGATCATTTAAATATCCTTAATCTTTCCATTTCTCAAGTCATGTGGTAACCCACATCATGACTCTTTTCAACCTTATTAAATGTTAATGTTTGAAAGTTAATATCTCTCAAACCAATCTATCAATTTGATTGATTCTTTTTGCAAATTATTCCTTGTAGTACAAAGTTTAATAAGGTAAGGTAGGGGTCAATTATTGGAAAATTCCCAACATGATATATGTTATCTATGCTCTACTTTTGTTGTATGCAGTCTCACCATCGGAGATCTGGACAAACTCTACAAGGCCAAACTGTTTGCTCAAACGGCAAGTTGAGTTAACTCTTCCACCAGCCAGGGGTGTCCTCGACTCTTACGACGCTAGTGAGAGGATCTTCCATGTGCTTGCTCACTAGCATCACGTATATAGATATAATTAGAGCTTCTTTTGCTTACTCCTTTACTTCTTCATAACTTGTATGCATTTCCGGTGATCTTAACACTCGGTAGCTGCTTTTGTAGTATGGTGTAATTTTTCCCTTTGATGAAATGCAAGTCTCAAATTCCCCTCAAAAAACCATAAAAAGAGGAAGAGAAGAAGGCCAGTCCTTTCTTTTTCTGGCTGAAGTCTAGACTTGAATTAGGCCAATCCTTTTCAGGCTATCACGATTCTCTTTTTCACACCTTTTTTTTTTTTTTTTTGATCCTTCGTCATCTACAGACAGACATCATTGAAGGAGAACACGTGAGCTTTAACATGGGTGGGCCAGCCGGCAGCCCCCCATCATATTCCACTCTCTTGTTCTGTTCAAAATTAAGTCATTTTCTTAGTATCACCTGTAAGAGACTAGGCCAAGTAATAGAGCTTCGTCAATGTTGTTGTCTACCACCTTCTCAGCATCTATTCTAACAAAATATTCTTCCGGCAACACCTTCTTTCTGACCCCAATAAAGAAATTAAAAAATAATTTACAGCTTATGACTAGGCTAATCACCATCCAACTAAGCAGGCTCCGAACTTTGACAAAATTCATAGACCAAAAAAGACAAGGGGCATTGAATAGAGAGCAATTTCCTTCAATTTTTCATCACTACAACAGCCTGCAGACACCCCTTCTGTATTATCTAACATGATTAGTACTTATCATCCTGATCTCCTCGTAGGGCTTCTTTAGAGTACAATATACTACGGAGTACTATATTTTGCGCCAGCAATGGCTTATGCGCGTCACAATAAAAGATTATACATGTAAAATACATTTTCCATTGAGACAATTACAGACGCGGGTATTTGCGTTAGCTTCATGATCCCACTTATCTACAAAACATGTATTCTGCCATCTAAGCACCTTATAATTTCACATACTATAAAAAGCATGTGCCATTGACATTCAACCGGCACAGAGTATTAACTCTTCTATTCATCCTTCTTATGCGCGGATTAAGCAAACCTCCAAAGTAAAACCTTGGTGATGTGATATGTCTTGATTGAACTTGCACTTTTAGAGATCAGGTATAACTTTTTTCTCACTTGTCCAACCCAAAGCCTTGAGATTAGATACTTTTAGTTCAATGTGCTTCCCCAGCCTGCATCAACAACAAAATTAGCAAAAAGTTAAAACATTGTCTCAACAATGCATACTCCTGAAAGATGCTGAGGAATTACATTCATACAAGAAAATGGTGCTTCACGGGCAAAACATAAAAGAAAAACATATGTCCGACTTAAATGGACCTTAATGACCACAAAAAGATGGAACCTTTCCACTTCCAAAGAACGCCCAAGCTCGAGAAGTCAAATCTTAAGAGACAAACCAGCTACTCAGTTCCCAGCCACAAATGAGCACCAGGCCTATTAGTCGAGCCATCTTATAATTAAGAGATGTATTTATTTTCATATATGTGCAATAAGAGGGAATAATCCTTGACGGGAATAATTTTGCAATGTTAGAATGGTCCAAAAATCAGCACATTTCAATACCATTCTAAGACCTTCGCGCAATAACTAATCCTGCCTGTCCAATTTCAGGCTCCTTTTTAACTGGCTATTCTTCTGCCGAATCTCTATCTACCATAACTAAATGCATCCCCGTGTGTGTCATTCAATTGCAAGCAAAGTAGCATTGAAAAGAGAGGGGGAAGGGGGGAAACACAAACAAGAGAGCGAGAGAGAGAGGTCATTAATTAGGTCTCTCATCCTGCAACCACACTAGTGAAGGAGGACTTGTCTTTCAGGAAATTAAGCCCTTGAGATGTGGAATTTAAAAGTCCCCGAGGTCACCCGCTAGACAATATATTTCCAACCAATTTTTTGACCAAAATTTTCAACACGCCATTCACTGTTACTATCACAAAGATTTTAAAATACTACAACTATCATCGACATGGGTAAAAGGGATGACCCTGCTTAACTTAACCAATTAAACTAAACCACTGAACCCATATCAACCTAAAACCTTATAATTTGCAGTATTTTTTGTTGGTCCTTTCTGTGACAGTTACTTTCTGCTCGCAACACAAGAAAGAATCAATGTCTCTTCCACAACTACTTTCTGTGGGCAATTCAGAAGTTATCATCTTTTACAGGTAAAACTGCTGGAATTGCTAATAGGACTTGGAAGTTCTAGGAAAAGGGTCTCGTGCATATATATAAGTATAAGAAAAGTGTTTGCTGTGTTTCTCAGGGTTCATATATTCGTTCCACATTCAAGCCCCAATGGCATTTATTGCTAATTTGGCCTTGAAACTTATTTCATATGAAGCACATATACTTCATTTTGCTTGAAGTATCAATGTAGGCTGCATATTGTGTAATAACCAAAGTTTATTACGGCCAGGACTTTTTATGAAATTTTAAGAAGATATGGCCAGAATGGCAGTTCCATAAATAACCCTGAATTTGACCATTGGCAGATTCGTAAATAAGTGGAATTCCAGCCAGAACATTTAAGATTCTATTTAATTAATGTTGTGTATTTTTTGGGGTTCTAAAAGCAGACTTTACGTTCTTTTCCTCATCCTTTGGGTTGTGTGCGTCTTTCAGAAAAGAGAATAGTGAGGAACAAGACTAGGGTTTGAAGATTTTAGCCTAAGAGTTTTATATCCGGTAAGTCGATTATTAGGCAATCATACTTGCGTATTAAATGATCGCTTTAGGATTTGTTAAGGTTTTAGAAACCCTAGAAGTGAGTACTTACTGGCTTTTTTAAGGTTAGTCAATTTTGATTTTAGATTCAAATTTGAGACATCAATTTTGGTGGATTGATGGGAGAATCAACAGTAAGGGATTCTAGCTTTCTTGTTTTGGTAAGGGTTTGTAAGGGATATACACGCTGTACATCCTTCGTCATCGGTTATCATGCTCGTTAAATTCAAATTCCAGTCCCCCGGCATTGTATAGGATCTTATTGTTTATTGTAATATTTGGCTAGTGTATGGTAATTCATTCTCAGTATTGTTCCCATATTCACTGAAGGGCCGTGTGCTAAATTTTTAACGGCTATTTGATTTCATAAAGCTTTACATCAATAACCTGAGTGGTCATCCATGGTGGGCTTTCTCTCTTGATATTCTTCTGTCCTGTTAGTTCTACTACTTTGCCTGCTACATTTATTTACTTAGCAGCTTCCATGAAATGCTGAGCATTCAAAATTTATTCAATTCTAGTGTATGGTAATTCATTCTCAGTATTGTTCCCATATTGACTGAAGGGCCGTGTGCTAAATTTTTAATTTGTATAGGGACTATGCAGTAGTGCATCAGTTCCATCCTTGTGGATCCATGTCAGACGGCTATTTGATTTCATAAAGCTTTACATCAATAACCTGAGTGGTCATCCATGGTGGGCTTTCTTTCTTGATATTCTTCTGTCCTGTTAGTTCTACTACTTTTCCTGCTAAATTTATTTACTTAGCAGCTTCCATGAAATGCTGAGCATTCAAAATTTATTCAATTCTAGCTCAAACTAACTCTGATCTAAGTAATTTCAATTCATTAAATCCCTATTTAAATGTTCGTCAACTAAAGACTAATATTGAGTATAGAATCATTTAGACAGACGTTTTTTTAGTATATGCCGGAGATTAGTGGACTCCTAGCATGCTACCGGTATGCACACATTTGATGTTTGTAGGTTTGGTTCGACACTTGGGACTTTATAACTCACTGTAGTACTTATGTACTTGTGCATATTATATATATATATATATATATATATATATGGACTAATTACACCTGTCCCTGATGTTATGATGTAATTACAGTCAAGGACACTAAGTTTCAAAAGCTATCAGCCGTGTCCTTCCGTCCTTCGTCCGTTAAAAAATCATACATTTTGATGATGTCATCCGTTACGTATTTTTAAAATACCAATACTACCCCTTTAAACCCTATTTTTCTGTCTTAAAAAAAAACTAATTGTTTCAAACTCTCTCTTTCTCTCTCCAACTCCCCCTTCCTTGCACTTAGTTAACTGAATCTTTGAAGCTATTGAGCAAGTCGATCGCGAGGGCCTGGGTCACAAGGAATTCACCCAATTCAAGCTCAATCTAATCATTCCCTATCAAAGCAGCTTTGAGTTGCCGAGCCTCTCTCTTTGCGGAATCTCCGACAAAGCAGCTTTGAGTTGCCGTCGCCGCCTGCGGTGCACCGGAAGGGGACTGCCGTCGTGAGGCGGGGTAGTGGAAGGAGGGTGGTGTGCGGGGTGGTGGGGAAGAGAGAGAGAGAGAGAGAGAGAGAAAATTGCCGGCTGGGAAGAAGACTGCCGGGGTGAGGGAAGGGGCTACCGCGCAGGAAAAAGGACTGCCGGCGAGGTGGGGAAGGGGACTGCCGGGATGAGGAAGGGGCTGACGGCAGGGAAGGGGACTGCCGGCGAGGTGGGGAAGGGGACTGCCGGGGTGAGGGAAGGGGCTGCCGGCAGGAAGGGGACTGTCGGCGGCGGCATACCTGGATCTGATTGATTGGGCTAACACTGAATTGAAGAATCAAATTGATTTGGTGCCAATTGGAAAGAGACTAACCTAATTTGGTGGTTTCACTCAAAAAGGCTGATTCACATTAACCCTAATTTTAAGTGTCAAAACCCTAATTTGAAAATTAGGGTTTTGAAATCCTAATTTTAAGGTTTCAAAACCCTAATTTTCAAATTAGGGTTGGATTTTGAAACCCTAATTTTTAAATCAGGGTTTGAAATCCTCCTAATTTCAGGGTTTCAAAACCCTAATTTTAAAAAATTAGGGTTTGATAGAAATTGGGGAAGAGATAACTGAATGGCATTTAAAAAATTAAGTTCATAAATCATGGGCAAATTGGTCTTTTCGTTTCAAACCATTATGTATTTGTATTTTTCATCTGGTCAACGGACATAAGTGTAATTTGTCCAAACTATTGTCCTTGCCTGTAATTATACACTAACTTCAGGGACATGTGTAATTAGCCCTATATATATATATGGTCATGATCCATTGCTAGCGCTGGCAACTTAACCTAAGTTGCCAGCGCGATCTAGCCATCCACGTGCGAGAATGGACGGCCAGATCGCGCGCCACGACTGCCATTTTTTCACCGTCCGCTACATAATGTAGCTGACGATAAATTATCGTCCGTTACATAATGTAGCGGACGGCCAGATCGCACTGGCAACTTGTCAACGCTAGCAATGGATCACGACCCATATATATATATGTGTGTGTGTGTGTGTGTGTGTGTGTGTGTGTGTGTGCGTAGAGGGTTAAAAATGCTTAACTACATCTATTTCGCTATTCGATATAAGGGTATTGTCTGCTCATTTGAAATCGTTGTTCATTGTTATTGATTCATAACGCTTTGCTGTGGTACCCCTAGCATCATGGTACCTTAGTGGTTATGCGAGCTCACCCTACTCTTTTACCTTGTCCCTTGCCACAGGTGAAAGAGGTAATTAAAGGCTCTTGCAAGCTTTGGAAGTTTTGAGCATTTTTCTTAATTACGACAATTGAACTGTGTTTTTATTTTTATGAACTTTACCAGATTGTGAATAATTTGATTTTGAGTTAGAATTCTGTAATTTGATTTACCCACTGTGTGTATTACTTTGCTTTAGATGGACTTTTAAGAGAACGGATTCTCTTTAGATTGTTATCTTATGGAGAAATTTTCTCGCTAATGGATTTAGATGCTCTGTTTTATATCCGGCGTACTGAAAGTGGAATATTATTTCATTTTAGGACTTTGATTTTTGTCATGGCTTCCAAACTTGGCGGCTTGACATATTGGGTGTTGATTCTCGCTGGGTGCGCACAGTGTACCCAATAGCATATCATATGTTTGTTTCTCGTTTACCAAAACCCAGATTCATATGTTTGTTTCTCGTTTACCAAAACCCAGATACTTTTAGGATACGTCTCTAGTGTGTGTCCGGTGCAACTGTGATCATCCGTGTTATGTAGAGGTGCAGACAGCCCTCTGGCAAACAAGCCAAGATGTGTCTCTGTTGATGTCAGTAGATAAGGATACCAACCATTGTAAGATACTTTATAGGAGAGTTGTTCAAATTGAATGAAAAAGATAAATGGTTGAAGTGAGTGGCTGCTGTTGGTGCAGGCAGCATAAAAGAGCAGCGTCTCTTGCGTGATCAAATGAAAAGAGCGACGCTTTTTTCTCTTTTGGCTGAAGAAATTTGAAAGAGCAATTTGCATTTGATATAAGTATGGAAATAACCTAAACATGCAAAAATGTTATTATTTAAACACCCTATCTTAGTCCTAATATTTTGAGCTTTAGATATTGAAAGTAACATTTGAGATAGCTCGTCCCGAAATAACGGGTTCAGCAAAACAAAAAAAAAAATTATCATGTATGCAAGTCACACATGCATTGCAAAGCTGGGGGGGGGGGGGGGTGGGGGGGGGTTGAACAAATAACATTATCCCTGGATCACTCACCCGAGATCTGGTGGAAGCCTGTAAGCGCCAATACGTACGCGCTTTAGTGAATGAATCTGAAACAGTAAAAGACAATATAAATGGAATGGTATTCACAGATCAAAGGAACTAGGCTAAATATAGGACATATGGCGCAACTAATTATAAAGAATACCAAACTATTGTTAGCATGGATATTTTATACTCAGTAGTTGATTTATGAGCACATCCGCATACCACACCCTTTTCTGCTAAATCTACACCTATCCCAATATTAATTTAGTTAACGGCATTAAACAGACAACTGTTCTGAAATGGTGTTGATTCAGCCCCGCCTTTAACTAGAATCATATTCATTTATAGTTGAGAAACAAACGTCAGAATCAAAAGAGAACAGCCATAGATCTCAAAATTAACTGAAGCAAGGTAAGTGCAACATGAAAAGCCCGTAAGCTTCAAAACCTGAACTGGGAAGGCTTTTGGGGCCTTCTACAGTCAGTTTGGGTGCAAATTCATCACTGTGCATAGTATCCACAACAAGTAATTCTGCTGTTTTGGCTGTCTTTTTAGAGAGCAAAGTTAAGGGTACTTTTAGAGCATGATGGAAGGGTAATCTGATTCAGATCTAATTGAGAGTGCTTCGATGCAGAAAAATTTAGAAAAAAGAAGAATAAGCAGCTCTAAATCATGCCTAGGTTCTATAAACTTCAGACGTACAACTAGATTTGCATCACTCAAACCTGTAACTAAAAATTGATCTCAAATCAATTGGAAAAGAAGATATCTAAGAGCTTGAACTTCTTATTTGATCCAAAACACTGACTAGGGAAACCTACTGAAGCAGTGCAAAAAACATACATCCAATAGCCCATCTACTAACAAGCTCCGACTCATGGGCCATTCACTCGTGGCCAGTAAATTAGTTTCCAACACAGGTTTGAACTGAATTTGCAAGGTAGAAAGTTGCTGACAGCATATTGATCTCAAAATTGGCACAAAGAAGGGACTATATAGAGACCACACTTGACTGCAATAAGTCCCAAAGCAAAGTTTGACGGTGAAGCTTTCCTTAATTTTCGGTTGATTGAGAAAAAAAATTATTACAACGCTAGGTCCCGTTAGTTACCAAAGAAAAGGTTATCGCGTCACCTTGACCTTAATATAGAGAATAGAGATTTAAGTCATAACCATCACATCAAAGGTATATATTTCACAGGTAGAAGTACAGTGATCAAAATAAAATCTAACCTGTAGTCCGGCCTTTTTCACAAGCTCTCGAACTTCGTGATTTCTTCCCTCATGAACCTGTACCAGTATAGGCCAAAAAGGGAACTCTTCAGACATGTAGCCAAAGGAAGCCAAGATAGAAAAAAAAAAGGAAAATTTAATTTTCCCTTGCAACAGAGTATAAAACGACAAATTTCACCACTAAATTTATAATATAGCTGTCTAGCTAGCTAATAAAACGACCACCATGCTAATTGGAAAATTTCTGCAGACCAAAATGCAGTTACGAGTAAATTCATCAAAGCACTTAACAGGGGTTATTAGGAGTATTAACTCTGAAAAGCAAAGATGAAGCATCCTATTATTAGCTCAACCAGTTTCGTGTATAGTCTTGTGAATACCTGCTACTAGCATGAGAGAGGATATACAAACATCTAAAAAGAAGATTGTGGCATCCATTTTTTTCCAGCAAAAATATCAGCTACGAAACGTAGAAACGGCAATTTAGCCTGCGTATGGGTGTCAGGTACACATCCGGTACAGGTGCAGCCGGAAACGCACCAGGTCTTGCTGTTGATGTATCCAACTTTTGTATTTAAATCCCGGATACATCCAGGATATGCCACAGGTACATATCGGACACTACAGGGTGGTCGATTTAGAATTTGAAAACTAAATTCGGCGCCCATACATAATATTCTTTTCTTTTACACTAAGGTTATGCTAAAAGTTGTGAATCCAGAAAGTGAGATTAGGAGAGAGAGAGCTGCTGTGAGTTTTTGCCCTTAATAATCAATTTGTAATACTTAATTACTTTACCCCATTTTGAACCTTATTTACCTATCTACCCCACTTTTGGAAATCATGGTTTCAAACAGAGATTTCAAGGGAAGAAAACGTGGTTTGAAACAACGTTTTCAAAAGAAATCGTGGTTCCTAACAGAGATTTCATATGTTGGCACATTGAAATCTTTGTTTGGAACCACGTTTTCTTCCAATGAAATCTCTGTTTGGAACCACGTTTTCTAAAAGTGGGTTAGATAGGTAAATTAGATTTCAAAATGAGGTAAAGAAGTAATAAAGTATTAAAAATGGATTATTAAGGACAAAAACTCGAGCTGCTGCAGAACAAAAAGGAAAAAGAGGAGAGGAAGATGCAGCAGCCATTGATAGTCAGAGACGAGGCATTGGTTGGTAGCGATGATGCCGACGGCGATGGGTAGGAACTCCAGATGGAACGACGTGGAGGAGGAGGAGGAGGAGGAGGCAAGATGACAAGATCTCTTTCTTCTGGTAGTCGGGTCAAGGCTTTGACCAAGATATGGGCCTAATACCTGTCCTCTTGTATTCTCTGGTGATTTACTGCTACAAGTGTAGTAGCTGAAACAATCAAGAGTGATTTTATTTCTTTTGAAGACAACTACTTTAGACTAGTAACCAGAAAAGGAAAAGAAAAAAGAGTTGTTGGAAACTCGGAATTGATGGAAATCCCAAAATTTCTGAGAATAGCCGCAAGGACAGATTTTATTTCCAACGATAGGAGATTAGCTGTATATTAGTAGATAATAGTTTTCTGATTTCTAGAGATTAGTAGAATATCAAACTTTTCTAGAATAACCATACCCTGCTATAAAGGTTTTGTATCCATTCATTTTCAAAAAACACAAAATTCCAGAATTTTCTTTACCGAATCAGCTTTATGCTCTTTTCTGGACCAGAAACCTCGTCAGACAGGCCTTCATTGCCGAGACCATACCGGTTTTTGTTCGTGTCCTGTTTCTATCGTGTTTTAGGTCAAAAACAGATTTTTTTTGCACATTTCATGTTGAGCCTCCTTGCTTAAATTTCTTACAGTTGTTTCCTTTCTTATTCTTCGGCCTTCATAACCCATTATCCCACGTTTCTTCCCCATTGATCTTCTTCATCATTCTTTTCCCTTTAATTTCTATTTCAAAAGGATTTCAACATGTCTTCCACAACCGAGAAAGCTCCTAGTGCCCAATCCAAAGCGGTAACACTCGCTCAAACAACAAGAGAATTACAGAACATTCAATCTGCCTACAGATTGAAGTTCAAAAATTTATGAAGTGGTCTCAAGAAGTTTGGACCTTTCTGAAAAGGAAGGGAAAATTGAGCTCAAGAAGGAAGATCCCAGATTTGATGCTTGGGATGAAGAGGACGCCATGGTCATGTCTTGGCTATGGAATTCCATGCTACCAGAAATCAGTGACGTTGATGTTTTTACCAACGTATAAGATATATGAAGAGCCACACAACAGACTTATCTAAGGCAAGGGATGCTGCTCGATCTTTGAGACTAAAACTAAAATCTCTGCCACCAAATAAGGAGATCACTAAGTCATGGAGTACGCCAATCTCTTCAAGAATCTATGGCAAGAGATGGATCATTCATTGAGATGAAGTGCAGCGATGATGTAGCTGAGTTAAAGAACTTCATTAAAAGGAATGGAATTCATGATTTTCTTGTCGGTTTAAATGTTGAGTTTGATGAGGTGAGAATTCAGATATTGTGAAAAAAGGATTTACCTTCGTTGAATGAGACCGTCTCCATTATCAATGCTGAAGAAAGTCGAAGGGGGTTATGCTTTACCCTCAACTGGTTGAAGGATCTACAATGTTGGGAAAAATAATTGATCAGAAACCGAAGTTGGATACTGAGAAAACATCGGCCTCCGATACTGCAAAATCAGAAGTTGGGAGAATGGAGTCTTGGCCCTCAAACAAGGAAAATATCTGGTGTACCTAGAAGTGTTAGAAGCTACATGGAAAACCACAAAGTTCTCAGTGGTATACTGGACCTAGAAGTGGAACACAGTGGGCCAGGTGCATATAACATAATCTAGGGAAGACAGGTCAGCTGATTTGTAAAATCCAGTGGTGGAGAGCAAAATGAATTCAACAAAGAAGACATTGGAAGGCTGAGAACACTCCTTGATTCATTAGAGAAGTCTACAGGTACCTATTCTTTGGCAAACTCAGGTAAGCTTCACCCCTCGTATGCTTTAAGTGCCTCTGGTTCAGATTTTTCAAATTCCTGTATTAGTGATTCCCGGGCAACCGATCATATTACCCATTCTTCACACGAGTTCCTCACTCGCTGTCCTAGCAACAAAAGAATAGCAATTGCTGATGGATCCCTGGCCACTATTGCTGGCCAGAGAGACGTTGTTCTAAGTTCATCCATGACCCTTAAAAATATGCTACATGTACCTAAATTATCTACAAACCTTGTGTCTATTTCATCAACTTACAAAGGATCTAAACTGCAATGTGGTGTTTTGTACCATTTCTTGCGTATTTCAGGACCAAGTTACAAGGAGGACAATTGGAGTCTTTATTATCTTTAGTTACCTAGCGGCTAAGTGAATAATGGGAACAAATCGCCTCTCTCGTCTCTGTCCAGCAACCCTCATTCCGCACTAGAATCCACTAGCAACGATCTTCTTCCCGGTGAAGATGAAAACCCTTACAACACTTGGTGATATCCCCACACCACAAAGACCGAATTTGGCTTCATCATTTTAGAAATGAACACCCTCTCTTTAGTATTCTTAGTGTCATGTTTCCAATTTTGTTCAAGAATGTTAATGAGAATGATTTTCACTGTGATGTTTGCGAATTTGCTAAACACCGACGTGTTTCCTTTTGTTCGAACAATAAAAGAGCTACAATTTCTTCTTCTTTTATCCACAGTGACCTTTGGGGTCCATCTCGAGTCCCCAACATTTCAGGGGCTCATTGGATTGTCTCCTTCATTGATGATTGCATTCCGGTTTCATGGATTTATGCTAAAACAAAAATCTAATGTGTGCAACATTTTTCCTATTTTTCATAAGATGGTCAAAGGAGAGAATTATTCATGAATCTCCATGTGTTGACACACCCTAACAAAATGGGGTTTGATGGTCATCTTTTAGCCTCTTTCGTTCTCTTTTGTTTCAAAAGAATGTTCCAAAATTTTTTAGGGTGAAGTAGTCGTATCCCGTCTCGAGTCCAAGATTTTGTAAGTTCAATGGAGGTGTCTTCTCAGTATCTTCCAGATTTTAATGTATCAACTAAGTTAGCTCCTGACGTTTTCAGATGTGTCTCATTTGTTCATGTTAATTCTCATGGTGAAAGGAAGCTAGATCCTAGAGCTCCCAAGTGCGTCTTCATAGGATTTCACCTACTCAGAAAGGGAACAAGTGCTACAATCCTAGGACTAGTAAAACTTATGTTTCTTCCGATGTCACAAGAAAGTTATTTTTCTACTCCTTATCTTAAGGGGGACACATTAATTATAGAAGCAAGGATTTATTTTAGAGAGCCATCCATGTTAGTCAAAACATCTCCATGCAAACTAAATCCACTTCTATAACTGAACTTATTCTTGAAGCCGAGCCTATTGAGTCATTCCTAATCATTGTGAAGAATCATCAGGGCCAATAAAGCCGACACCCACAATGCCACTACACGCCTACTCAAGAAGAATAACGTCCGTGATCTATCCTGTGCAAGTTCGAGAAACTGAATCTTCACCTGAGAATAAGGCAAGTCCTTTAACTCTTGTTCTTGATTTGGATCTTCCCATAGCCACAAGAAACGGTGTTAGAATGTGCACAAAACTCCTTTTTCCCATTTTGTGTCCTTTGAAAAATTATCAACCTGACAAAGAAGCTTCCTTGCTCATCTAAAGATTGTAGTCATCCCACAAACCTTATCTGAGGCACTTGGCAAAGAGGAAAGGACGCATGCAATGAAAGTAGAACTGGAGGCCTTGGAGAGAATGAAACATCAGAACAAGCGAGATTAACAACCAGAAAGAGACCGGTAGGGTGCAAATGGAACTTCATTGTGAAGTATATGTCGGATGGATCCATTGAGCGGTAGAAAGCGAGAGTACTAGCCAAGGATATACACAAACGTATGGGGTGGATTATCAAGAGACATTTGCACCAGTGGCCAAGATGAATACAGTAAAGGGGTTGTTATCTCTAGCAGCAAACTACCGTTGGACTTCACACCAGTTTGATGTGAAGAATACCTTTTATATGGAGAACTTGAGGAGGAAACCTATGTGGAAGTTCCACCTGGCTATGGCATGGCATAGGTAAAAACGAAGTGTGCAGACTGAAAAAGGCATTGCATGGGCTCAAACAATCTCCTCGAATATAGTTTGGAAGATTTACTCAAGCAATGTTGAAAACGAAGAATAAACAAAGCCAGGTTGGCCATAAATTGTTTATCAAGCATCCTGCTTAAGGGGGAGTCATGGCGTTGAAAGTTCATGTGGATGACATTATAGTAACCAGGAATTATCGGGATGAAAAGGAAGCTCTTCGTAAGTATTTAGCAAAAGAATTCAAAATAAAGGATCTTGAAAAATTAGAGAACTTCTTGAGAATATAAGTAGCTTGGTCCAAGGAAGGAATCATTGTTTCACAGCAAAAATGTGGTCTTGATCTGCCTAAAGAAATAGGCAAACTTTGTTGTAGACTATCAAACACGCCTATTGAGCCAAATCTAGACTAGGAGAGCCTATGGAAAGCAAACCTGCTGACAAAAGCATGTACCAACGACTTGTTATTTGTCACACCCACAGCCTCGCATCGCATACGCAGTGAGTGTGTGACTCAGCTCATGCAAAACCCCAAGGATGTTCATCTCCATGCAGTATACCAGACCTTACAATATCTAAAAAGCAGCCTAGTAAAAGAGATTCTCCTCCGAAAGGGTACAAGTATGGAACTAGAAGCATACACAAATGTTGATTATGCTGGCTCTATTACTGACATAAGATCAACGTCTCGGTATTGTACATTTCTTGGTGGAAATTTGGTAAAGCAGAGGAGTGAGAAACAACCGGTCGTTGCAAGACCTAGTGTATAGGCGGAGTTTTGTTCGATGACACAATGTATTTTTTAGTTGTTATGGCTCAAGATTATCCTTGAAGACTTAAAGATTAAATGGAAGACCCCAATGAAGCTTTATTGTCAATAATTCTGCAACCAACATAGCTCATAATCCATTTCAGCATGACAGAACTAAACACGTGAAAGTCGATAGACAAGCTTGAAAGCGGATTGATTTGCACTCCCTACATTTCTACAGAAGGTCAACTAGCAGACATCTTAAATAACTTATTGACAAGTTCAGCTTTTCAGTTGTGAGCAACCTAGGATGGAAAAGATCTACTCCCCAACTTGCAGGGGAGTGTTGGAAATTCGCAATTGATGGCAACCCCAAGATTTTCTGTAAATATCCATAATTTAGGGATAAATTTGTATTCCTAATTATAAGAGATAAGCTATTAATTACTCCCTCCGTCCCACATAAATTGATCATCTTTCCTTTTTTGGCCATCCCACAAAAATTGATCACGTTCCAAATTAAGAAAGATTCTATAGGTTTTTTTCCATATTTACCCTTCTTATACTTTTTTTATTCTATCTCTCTCCACATTTAACTTAACTCATTTTCTCTCTCCTGGCCCACTTTCTAACACTTTTTTATTCTACTTCTCTCTCCATATTTAATACTCCAGTAACCAATTTTTTCTCTTCTGGCCCAATTTCTTCCCCTCCTCTCTCTAAAGGAGTAAAGGGGGTAGAATGAGAAACACACAATATATGACTTGAATCCTTAATCTGCGTGCAAGTCAAAGTTGATCGAATTATGTGGGACAGAGGGAGTAACAAATAACAGTTGCCTGCTTTCTAGAGATTAATGTCAAACTTTCCTTGAATAGCAATGCCTCACTATATAAAGGTTTTGTATCGAATAATTTTCAAAAAATATAGAATTCCTGAACTTTTTCAAGAGCACAACTGGTACTTCCTAAACAATGACATACTTGAAAGAATACCAAGTGTTATTTCGTATCATTGGATTTGTCATTATAAGTAAGGATATTTCCACTTAAACAAAATTTTCTAAATATTTACACAACTATTAGATTATAGTATGGACATATTCTAGTCGCACCCTACTCTAATAATTTTCAGCAAAACCAATAACCTCTTATCTACACGTCTCATATCCGCAGCCGAATCTGTGCTTCCTAGAATATCGACTTCTTGTGGTGGAGTTTCAATCTAACAAGTAAAGACGCAAACTGACAACAAAACAATGAAGTGACATTTAACTGCATGTCGTAGGAAAAATAAATACCACAATGCGTAGTCGAGGTCTTGATATATCCCGCTGTTGTGGTAGTAGCTCCACAGCATCCGGGGTGCAGTGGACACCATCAATGATTGTTCCCTCACTGATTGCTATTAGATGTCGCTTATTGACTGCACCTTCTATAGTTGCAATGTATCTACGAACACGAGCAATAAGGAGAAGTTTATCAGGTTTAAGGATGCAAACAAGCACAATAATAGCATTATATAGCCCCAAAACAAGCAATGCACAAATTACTCACATGAGAGGGGAGAGAGGAAGTGCAGAAGGTGGAACTAAAGTGAGTTCATACAATGAGGGCTATACAACATTATGTTCTGCTACAGAAAAGCTACAAGCAGCACGAGATTTAGAATTTTCATGGAGCAAGCATTGCAATATATGATTCATCTCAAAACTCTAACAAATTTTAGATGTTGTACCAATCTATATAGGCCTTGTTGGTTTCAGGCAGAAACATTATGTAATTAAACTGGTGAACAAGGGGAAAAGTGTGAAGACGAAGCATAAATTCAGTCTCATGGCAAGGGATGATAAATATGAGCAGAAGGAAGGATGGTGTTTTAAAGAAAAAGAGTAAAAAAAACAAGAGAATATTAGCAAATTTTAGATGTTGTACAACTCTATGTAGGCCTTGTTGGTTTCAGGCAGAAACATTATGTAATTAAACTGGCGAACAAGGGGAAAAGTGTGAAGACGAAGCATAAATTCAGTCTCATGGCAAGGGATGATAAATATGAGCATAAGGAAGGATGGTGTTCTAAAGAAAAAGAGTAAAAAAAACAAGAGAATATTAGCACAAAACACTTTGTACGTATGAGTGCTCCTTAGATTGCTTAGCTTCAAATTGGTTCCAAAGGTGTCTAATTATAGGCATTCTTCAATTGACTTACTCAACCGCCATTGTGATAATAGGTTAATCCTAGCAATTGTTTGTACAATATATAAGAAATCTTATCCACCTAGATTATTTGTACAAGACGTGATATTCTGGATACACTAGATTATTTACTTGCTCTTATCCATTAGATATTCTAGATCCTATCACAGCAGTTAGCAATTTATAGCCATCGTCTTAGGAAATTTTCCACTTCTCGAGCCTTCAAATTAAACCAGTAAGAAAATGCATTAGTTTCTAGGAAGCACGGAATCCGGTGCGGGTGCGAATATACATGTGTATATACACACTACTTCACAAATATACGTATATATATATAATACATACATACATATATATATATATATATGTGTGTGTGTGTGTGTGTGTGTGTGTGTGCGCGCACGCGGTGTATACATATATATATACACATACATATATATATAGACACACATACACATGCATACATACATACATACATACTTGTATGTAGGGCTGATCCAAATCCAACCCAGGAATTTTAACTTTTTTCCCAGTGCATCTCAGCCGTCCACGTCTCGCATTGGATGATTGAGATGCCATTTTTTTTAATAATTTAGCGTAACCGCCCCTAAGGGTGGCAGTTAACAAGTTCTGCAAAAAAGTTAAAAAATCTGCCCTTCAATCGAAATTTGTACTCTTACCTCTCCACCAGTCTTTCTCTCTCTGTGTATATATATGCAGACACAAACACACATCTTTGTAAAAACACAAACACACACGTGTATGTCTGTAATTATATCCAATCACACTACCACTAACGAGCCACTGCCGCAACGATGACGTTGCCACCCACAGACGACGCCAACTACTGGGTACAATGGTAGATGTGGGTGGGTGCGACGGTGTTGGTGAGCTGGTGTCCGGCAAGTTTGCAGTGGCGAGTACGCGAGAGAATGGATGAGATTGGTGGTTGCGAATTGGTCCAATTGTTGGTAAATGGTTACAAGATGAAAACCTTTATGAAATTGATGGTTGTGAATTGGTCTAATTGAGTGAGAGGAAAGAGAGAAGGCAGTGGCGGTGGTGGTGCAGGTTAGAAGGCAGGTGGCAGTGGTGTAATACGGTGACTCAAGTAGTGGTGGGTTTTCGGTATTGGACAATGGTATTGCTGCAGTAATGGGTGGCCATAATTGTTACCGCGGTGCAACGGGTAACTAGTATGCAGTGGTGGCTTTTCAGTGTCGGTGGTATTGGTGGGTGGTAGGTTGAGGCACGATGGTGAGGCTAGACTGGGGTACGATGGTGGGGGGTGGATTGGGGTACAGTATATGTGGGGGGGGGGGGGGGTGGATAAGTTAGGGGGTACAATGGTGGGCTGGAGGTTGGGAGATAACCGTTGGAAAGAAGTAAAAAAAAAAAAGGACATTTTGTAACTAGGACTAACCACTGACATGAAAGGGGGAGGGGGGGAAAGATCTCCGTCGTCCATGTGATGACATGAACGGCCGAATCACAGCTGAAAAAATATTGAAAATTCCAGCATTGGATGTGAATCAGCCCATATACATGTACGTATATGTATGCTACATATCTATATATAGATATATACATAAATGTGTATGTATACATACATAAATATACATGATATGTGGACGGTCTAGATCATTTTTTGCCTTTTTTAAGCCCGGTGGACGAGACATCTTCTGTTTTACCCCTTTATCTACATTTTGTAAAAACTAAAATATCTACATTCGTCCGATTATGGGGCGGACGTTGATATTTTAGTTTCTCTGCCAATCATTTTTCATTGTACTTTTTATCCTCTCTTATCTCTCTTCTATCTCCCCAAGACTCACTTCCACTGCCTTTCTTTCTCTCTATTATATCTTCCCCTTCTATATTCAGCCCTGCCGCCACGAGGCAACCCGCGATTCCACTGCCTCGCTGAAGTCCTCAACCACCTCCGTCGTGGCCTATGTGTGCGAGACATCTGGTGGTGGCAAGAGCCTATGACAGTCAATAGATCTGAGGGTGGCGAGCCATTTGGTACTTGATGATTCTGACGGCGAGGGTGGCGGCATTCTTTGAGGCAGCGGGTACGATGGTGGTGGTTGTGGCGTTGTGGGTGCAGGATGGTGGTAGTGACTGTAGTGGTGGTGCGTGTACGATGCTGATAGCAACAGCGATGGGTGATGCGGTGGCTGGATATGTGGCGACTGGTAGTGGGTGGTCAAATCTGACGAAAATATAGGCGGCGATGGGTGTGCGATGGCAGCAGTGGTGCATGTATTAGGTAGGTGAATTAGGGATGTCTGGCGATGATTAAGGTGGTGGTGACGGTGGAGGGTGGTCTCACTGGTCTGTGATGGTGACGTACAGAGGGTCGGTGGTCTATTACTGTGACGGGGTGGCTGGTCTGTGATGGCGGCGCGGTGATCTGTGATGGAAATCTGATGCCAATAGTACCCATTGTCGCTGCCAAAATCAGCCATAGATGGCCAGAACCTCCATTGGGGTTTGATTAAGTTGAAAGTATTTGGTTTGTTCTAATTTGAAGTGCGTTTTGATGGTGGTGGTTGGCGGAGGCTGCGATAGCGGCAGTGGTGGTGATGTTAGGTTTAATTTGATTTCTTTCACAATTTTCCAGATTGTTCAGCCCATAGTGTTGGTTTTGAACACATCTTTGAATTTTCATATATTTCTTTAGTGCATGAATAACACGAAACACACACGCACACAAGTGAGAATTGAAAACTGAAAATGAGCTGAACTGAACTTAGAAAACACATAACACAAAACACACATCCACAATCGTCCGTCCCCTGGGACAGTGATATTCTCTTCTTTATTCACCGTAAATAAAGGGGGAATTTCGTCAAAAGTTTCATCAAACAACGGGAAAAAATAATGACCTAAACCGTCCACAGATCATGTACGGCCGACCAGATAAGTGCCAGCAACTTAAAGAAGTTGCCATGGAAGTGGACGAAGTCCATATACATACACACACACACACACACACATAATTTCTATTTGCTTGTGTAACAAAAATATCCTCTAGCCAATTTTTATATTACTGAATATTGTTGTGGGGCTACATGAGGCACTAAACCTTTTGATGTCGGCCATCCCCAAAGATTTATCCAGTGGGTTAACAATTGCCAAACCACCATTCGAGCGAACTCTACAATGTTCTCGAGCCTTCAGAATTGTAAAAATGCATTAGGTTTTCTACGTACAAGGACCAAGCGATGTCGCACCAGATGTGCTTCATGGAGCTTTGTTAATAGAAACAGTAACAATTAACCAATATTGCATGCTACATGAAATCAGTTTCACTCGGGCATCTAAATGGCAAGGAATAAAAAGAAAGAAAGAACCTTACTCCTTGGAAAAACTTGAAGAAGGGTGAGCAAGTTTTTGAGCAAAATCCCCTGAAAAGTATGGAAATAGGTTGGGTTAGTCCATCCAATTCCAAGGCTTGGCCATAAGGCCACCAATAATAATACAGCAAATGCATACCATCATTCGTTACAATGATCAACCCAGTTGTAGCAACATCAAGGCGGCCAACAGTGAATAGTCGTGGTTTTGGCTGCCCTGTATTTCTCTTATCCTGGAACAGCACACTATAAGACAGCTAATTTAAAAGAACAAGAAACTCCCAGCAGAATTTACCAAGCTAGATGCAGAAAAACGAGTATGATGTTGTAATTTAACATACCCAACTCTTTAGATAATCATCAAACAGCGAAACAACAGATTTCGTATCTTTCTCCCCCGACGAGCAAATATATCTGTAATTGCGTTAACCCTATTAACTCATGTAATTCAATATTCAAACCTAAGCACGAAGTCACTAGCCACAAAGAAGACAAACCCTTTTGGCTTGTTCATGGCAAAATAAACCTTCGGAGGCAGTTTCTTAGGGAGGCGGTTTCCATTAACATAAATTATGTCCCTCCCAGGATCAACTTTGGTCTGCCCATCATCACAATCAGTTACACTTTATCAACACCAGCATTAAAATTTGTAACGACATCATTATGATAGCATTGGGATTATCCAAACTCCTAAATTGAAACATAACTCAAACATCGTCACAAAGACATAAACAGTTGCATGCACCAATTTGACCACACCTGAGGAGTATTACACACAGAACCATTCAGAGTCACGCGGCCCTCAAAGATAAGTTCTTCGCTGCTCCGTCTTGATGCCACTAACAAAATTAGACCGACGAGTCAAACTAATGTAGATACAAGTCCAGTAGTGTAGGGAAAACGTACATATAAAAGCTTGTACACAGTGCACGGGGCATCTCGTAAAAGTACAAAAATGCCATAAAATGAAATGGGCCCAATGTACAGATGCTTTCAAAGTATTACACTTTCAAGTTCACATCCACGTAAGCACATTAAAATCCGAATCCTACAGTTCACAAAATAAAAGCAAGTACCTCCGGCGGCAGCGAGGACCTTACTGAGGCGCTGTGGCGGAGCCCTAAAGTTCTGGTTGTAAAACCGTCGCGCCGCCTTGGAGTGCTTCGGCTCAGAGGTCAACGCCCTGGTCAAACGCTCCTTCTGCTGCTTCTTCTTTTTGGCGGGGGAGGAGGTGTTGGCGTGGGCCATTGCGTGGAGGAGGTGCGCGGGAGGGGTGGACTGGAGCGTGAGGTTGCCGTTCTCGTCCCGGACTATCCATGGGATGTAGAGCTGCTGCCCGAGCTGGTCGTCCTGGTCCGGCTCAGATGTCGGGTCGGGTTTAAGGGCTGCCTTGGGGGTGGGCGGAGCAAATGTGATGTTGAATTCGGTGGAGGTGGTGGAGGAGGAGGAGGAAGTAGAGGAGGTGATTATGGTGCGGAGGTGACGGTGGGTGCGGCTGATAGATAGGGGTTTGGAGAGGTGGAATGTCGAGAAGGCGGTGGATGCGGCGGCCACCGCCGCTGCTATCGTCGCCATTCGCGGTGGTGGTGGTGGCAGCGGAGAGTGGGGATGAGAGTAAAGTAAGTAATGGGCTAACTTGCGCTGGAAATGGAATAAGAGAGTTGTAAGAAGTTAATTGAAAGGCCAAAAGGCTGTAAAGGCTATAAGACAGCCCAAAATGGCTTACCGGACTGAACCTCCTATAGCACTGTATAATAAGGGCCCATGCCAACTGTATTATGTGCCATCTCAGTTGTTGTATCCAAACCTGGTCATCTTTCAATACATAACACCTCATCTCGTAATTGTTTGAGGTTTGGACTTGGGATTGTGGTATTTAACTCAAACTGGTTTCTGACCGGAGCTTATACTGATGTTATTTTCTCGCCTAATGAAACCAGGGCCACAATAGAAGTTGTGTCACTAGCTACTTCAAAATTATCGCAACATCTCTCTCTGCCGCCTCTCCTTCTCTTTCTTCCTCTCTCTCTCTCTCACACACACACACACTTCAAAGGAAAGGGGCATCCTATCTTTTGACAAAAATAAAATAAAATAAAATAAAAAGGAGGAGGAGAAGAAGAAGGGCGTCTAATCCAATGTAGTCTCTTGCCAGCAGATCGCCGTTTTGGTAATTCGCCATTTCGGTGATCTCGCTGATCACTTCTCCGCCTCAGCTCTCTCTCTCACACTCATAGATCCACCACTACCACCACAACAGATCTGTCGGTAATAAGTGTTTCTCCATCAGTGTCTCTCTCACTCAATCATAGATCCATCCCCGATGGACATGGCAATTACCATGGTTTTTGCCGAAGGCAACTACCACGAAAACTACTCCGTAGATCTGCCGCCAATCTTCCAGTCGACCGCTGATCAAGAACATGTGATGTTGTATTGTGAAAATTTAATTGTTGTATTTTGAATTTTTGGTGGGATTTATTTGTTGTATGTTGGATTGTTGGTAATGGTGGGGAATGTGATTGTATTTTTGTTGAAATTTAATTGGTTTATTTTAGAATGTGGGTGGGGATTGGGTTGTGGTATTTATTATTTAACATGTTACTTGATATAATTTTTACTTTGTAATTTTTAATTTTTGTGAAATTAAAAATACTTCAAACAACTATTGAAAATAAAAAAACATACTAGCCAAAAAAAAAAGCAAAAGAAAAAAAAAATGTCTAACTAGAGAGAAAGTTTGTTTATAAAAAAAAAACCAAAAGTTTAATCATTTACCCGTGGGTACCAGACCCGTAAAGGTAGGATACGAGCATTGAAAAAGATTACTCGGGAAAAACGGGGTAAATTTTACCTGGCCCGGTTTTACCCGTCCTTGTTTTATTCGGACCCAATCGGGTATTACTTGTACCCGGCGATTTTTTCCTGTTTGCCAGGTCTACTTTCCCGTACTTTCACAGTAATTGCGACCAATTGCCGAAGTTCATGCATATCTCAAATAAAACTCAAAATTCGGTGAATTTGTTCTTAAACTGAAAAACACCAATTACATCGGGGCATGATCTGAGACAATATAATACTAATAGAAAGACATAATTAAAATTAAGATTCGGCTATTTTGTTATGAAAAATGGGGTAAATTTTACCTGGCCCAGTTTTACCCCGCCTAGTTTTATTCAGACCCAATCGGGTATTACCTGTACCCGGCGGTTTTTTCCTGTTTGCCAGGTCTACTTTCGCGTACTTTCACAGTAATTGCGACCAATTGCCGAAGTTCGTGCACATCTCAAATAAGACTCAAAATTCGGTGAATTTGTTCTCAAACTGAAAAACACCAGTTACCCCGGGGCATGATCTGCGACAATCTAATACTAATAGAAAGACATAATTAAAATTAAGATTCGGCTATTTTGTTATGAAAAACGGGGTAAATTTTATTTGGCCCAGTTTTACCCCGCCTAGTTTTATTCCGACCCAATTGGGTATTACCTGTACCAGGCGATTTTTTCCTGTTTGCCAGGTCTACTTTCGCGTACTTTCACAGTAATTGCGACCAATTGCCGAAGTTCGTGCACATCTCAAATAAAACTCAAAATTCGGTGAATTTGTTCTCAAATTGAAAAACACCAATTACACCGGGGCATGATCTGCGACAATCTAATACTAATAGAAAGACATAATTAAGATTAAGATTCGGATATTTTGTTATGAAAAACGGGGAAAACGGCTAGCTAACAGTATGGCAATCAGGCTCTTCTTCATCCCTTTCACTATAAATATGTGTGGATAAAATCAATTACTTTCATCAATCTATTTTTTCTTTTTAAAAACTGGTACTCTGTCATCAAAGCATCTCAAGGCAACTTGATATTGGACAAACTACCAAGGAATTATAGGAGAATCAAGGTGTGTTCATAAGTGCTTTTCTTTTATGGTTAATCGTGATATGTTTCCATTTTTCACTCTCTTGCGCATGACATGTACACGCACACACATCTATGCACATATTTTTATGTATTGAGACAGAAAGCGACCTCTACTGACTTGGGTAAGTGACATAAGTATGCAAATATTTGATTCTGTTGTTTGTGGAATGCTACCAAGTAATGCATGGAAGGTGTTTGGCATATTATCTAAGTGGGAAAGTTGGTCTAAACTGAACAGAGTCCTTAAACAGTGTCATTCACTCACTTAAATCATGCCAATGCTGAATTTTAGATGAAAACTTCACACGTTTGGATATTAGTATGTTATTTTCAAAGCAAAATTTATGTTTTTTTATATTATTTTAGTTGCTGATTTCTTATTCATTTGATCACATATCAGAATGCCAAGAAGGAGGGATCCAATTAGAGGTATGTACTTGATGAAGGAAAAAATGTACGTTGTAAGTTTTGTCTCGAGGTTTTTGTTGGAAGAATAACAAGAGTAAAATTTCATTTGTCCAAGATCGCATGAAATGATGTGAAACCTTGTCCAACGGTTTCTTATGATGCATGTAACGTGTCAAAGAAGGCTGTGAATGCAATAGGAAATAAACGTCGAAAGCTACTAAGCGCTTTAGGAAAATCAAGTAACTCCTCAAGCTCAACGCTAAGGCAACATGGTAAGGATCCAGGAAATGAGGAACATCACCAAAGCAGCTTGGACATTGTCAACAAACTATCTTTTCAATGGTCAATAATAGAAAAAAAGAAATTAGAGATTCGGATTTAGTGAAGGCAATGACTGTGAAGAAAATTGGTTTCAATCTAACGAGCAATGAATAATTCCGATGATGTGCATGAGATTGGCAGAGCATGGTGTTGGTTATGTCTCTCCAAGCAATGAAATGGCACGAACCAGGATTTTGAGTCGCTTGAAAGACAAAGCCTCTGATTATGCGAAGTCTATTATGGATTCATGGGTTGAACCTGAGTGCACTTTAATTTCAGCTTTATGGACCGCCGGACGAAAGAGGCCACATTTAAATCTAGTGACAACCTGTCCAAAAGGAATTATTTTCTTAAAGTTTGAATGTACAGTAGGATATAGAAAAACTGGTGAGTGCATTGCAAACTCTATAATATCAAGAATTGAATAATTTGGACCGTTGAATGTGATCCAATTTGTTTCGGACAATGCTTTGATCTACACTGTAGCTTGATATTTGATTGAACAAAGGTACCCCCCCCCCCCCCCTTTATTACAAAGACATCTTTGTGGTGCTCAATGCTTGGATCTTATAATTGAAGATATTGATGGACTTTTGGAAGTCAATCAAGTAATCGAAAATGTAAGTTAATGTGTGCGTATCAACACGTGCTAGATCTTATGAGGGTTCACACTAATGGGAGGAAGGTAAAGAGGCTAGGTATGACGATTCCTTTTGCTATATTTTGTATAACCTTACTTAGTTATTTATTAGCGGCTAGTACATAAAAATGTTGTATCTTTTGCTACTGGTATGACTTGTTTTGCATTCCAATTCAATTGTGTCCAAGGAGTTTTACAAGAAGAAAAAGCACTGATATAGTTGGTTGCATCAGCTGAATGGAGGAACATGACACACTACAAAAATGAGGCTTGAAATGAGGTAACTGTAATTATCCAAGGTAACACCTTTTGGCAAAAGGAGGAGGTAATTTTTGTTGTTGAACCACTTATTGTACTCTTAAGAATGGTTGATGGTGAGTGATCTACATTTGGATATTTATACGAGGCAATCAACAAGACAAATAATGCATAAAGGAGTTCTACAAAAAAGTGAATGAAAAGTATATGACATTTTGAAAGATTATTCATGTTACATGGAATAAAAACATGCATAACGATCTTTTTGTGGCAACTTTTGTTCTAAATCCTTGCTTATTTTACTCTAAACGAGTAGCAATGGACAAGGAGACCAAGTCGAATTTAGAAAGGGCCGTTCAAAAGATGATTCCAAGTTTTGAAGGTGGGAAGATAGTTGTTTCAGAACTCTTATAATATGTTGCTCGTAAATCAAACATCTTTGCAGAAGCAACAATTAATTTCAAAGATACACATCCACGTAAGTCTTTTAGTTCCAGAGTTTATTATTGAACATATATATATTGATTAAATGTCATCATCTGCAAGTTGTTTAACTCAATTTTTATGGAGTATTTTACAAGGTATTCGGTGGGAGCTATTGGGGCTGAAATTCCTATGTTGAAAAAGCTAGCTATCGGGATACTTAGCCAACCATGTAGTGCATCAACAAGGAGGAATTTGAGTGCCTTTGAAGCTGCTCATTCAAAAAAAAAAAAAAAGTCGTCTGGAACCCAAAAAACTCCATCATTTGGTGTATGTGCGTATGAACTTGCACATGAAGAAGAAAACAACACCGAATGAAATGAAGAACACAACTCCAATTTCTCTTGACAGTATAAGTGCTTTTGCCTTGGAGGAAGATGATTTTTTTTTTTTTGGATGATGGTTTACTAATAAATAGTGGAGCATCATCACCTTCAACGAATGAAAATTGGAGCTTGGGAGCGCAAACGACTTCTATCTTCTTGTTTCACTTGTTTGCTTTCAACTGCCTTAAGAAACTCTTATTTGGTTATATTTTATAAATCTTGCATTTCTTAAATGTATCCACCTCTTTAAGTTCATGAGAATTGATGCGTTAGAACTTTTTCTCGTTTTATTGATGAACTGTAATACCTATACGAATAAACCATATCAATGAAAGAGCCCCATGGTTCAGTATACTAGCTTAAATAAACATGTTAGTTTGTTGGAACTTTACGTTCTGATAATGTATTAACCTTAATTGCCAAGTTTGGCGACTAATTGCAGATTATATTGAGGAATAAATGCCAAAGTATTTGACGAATTTAGTTGTTATGCTTCACTTTTTCCGATTTCTTTCAAAAGTTCTCCTAATAATTCCCTAATTCTGAGATTTTCTCCGTGCCGAAATATTCCCGACTTCCATATTGTTACTCGACTTATTATTGTGTTTGTCCGTAACATTGAAAAAAATGTATATATGTCAATCAATCAAAAAGGTGTACGCAAGTAAAATAGGTCACGAAATAAGACTTTTTCTAAAACTACCAAATATAGCAGGTAATTTTTTCACTAGCTACATTCTTTTTGTTTCATTTTATTTATTTATTATTTAGCGGTAAGTTTATATCACTGGCCAACTTGTGTGCATCATGCTAAGTCCTCCTCCCTTGATAGGTCAAGTTAACTACATTTATTACCATGCCACTACTTTTTTAATATTTATGTTTTCTTAAGATATCTATTTTCAAAATGGATATGTAATTTTAAGGTGTGCTGATCTTGAATAAACTGGTTTCTCTTGTAGCAACAAAAAGTTTGGTAACAAATGCTATAACATTTTAATGTAATTAGGCTTTTTTTCATGTTAAGATTGTATTTTTCAAAGTATAGGTGCTAAATAAAAATTGAAAAGTATTAGTTTTGAGCTGAAGCACACATATATTCCGTTCAAAGCCATTTTGAAATTGTATTACCGGCCAATTGCAATGAAAATAACATATTTCTTTTAACTTTTCCTATTCATGAGTAGTAGTTCCCATCGACACAACCCTATTGTAAAGAGTAAAAAACTGTAGGCCCTAGAGATTAACACCGGTAGTATACCCAAAAGAGAAAGGACATATCATGTCTAGACATTTTTTTTCATTGGTCATGTTACAGAGGAGGATTCAATTTCCTTAAGAGGCATTTAGTTCACCTAAATGGCATCAGAACTAAGCATTTTAGGTGGTATGAATGATCTTTCTTTAGTTTGTTGGAGTGATTCTAGTTGTCCACTCCCAAACCATGTGTTTTATGTGTGTTTGTCTTGAAAAGACATCTTGTCCTTTTTGTGCATGGTTGTCCACCTTTTTTCTGATGGAGGCTCGTTTGTGGATCTAATTGAAATTATGCTCGAACAGAATTTTAAGTTAGAGATGATGGAAACCTCAGGGAGTTTTGTCATGACCCAAACCCATTGGCTGAAATTCCTATGTTGCAAAAGATTTCAAAAATCATACTTATAGATCTCTTAAATATGTCTCTAATGATTTCCTCCATGAATAACTAACATAAATCATTAAAAAATCTCATGGAGATCTAAGCTCCGAATAATTCTCCAAAATAATAATAATAATAATAGTACTACAAATTATATCCAACTGTTAACAATTTTTCTAAAAGGGCTTAAATCCCTAACGATCATCTCCTGCGACTACCCTTGTTACCCTCATAACTCTGGGGTTCATCTAAGTAGTCACCTGAAAACATTTATAAAAGAGTGAACTTTGGACTCAATAAGTACACATACCATATCTCTAAAATAGGTTTTGGGGATTCATAAAAACATGTCATGGTTTCTTCGTTTTAAAATTGACGACAATTTCACAGTGGATACTATATACATATATACTTTATAAAAACAATACCCTTTAGAAAAACTCTTCCAAAACAAATGCATAATAACAATATTTAAACTTTGAGTGCAATTCTAACTCTTTTTATGGTGTGCTACAGTCAGCGTATGGTTCCACTGACTAGGACCCAGAATCCATCATCCACCCGGGATAAATAATATTGTGGTCGCAGGACCGACCCCCCACTACATGAAATATTACAATTATCGACAAAATCTTTAACGACGAATCTGACAATCGTAAAAAAAAGTAACATTTGTTGACAAATTTATGCATTGTCAATAAAAGTCAGACATTACTTGACGAATGTAAATATTTGTCAACAAATATATGCATATAGTGGCGCTTTGATCGTTTCATCAAGAAATATTTCTCGACGAATCTGCGATTCATCAATAAATGTGTGACTTTTATTAATAAACTTGGATATTGTCAAGAAACCTTTGAGGCAGATAACCCCAAAATTTGACCAATAAACTAAAACTGAAAAACTTATGATCTAGGTCGTTTTCTTCTTCTAATGATCAACGGCTCCCAAGAGAGATGAGCTTAGTGTAGTAAGCCCTAAACTATCTCTATTTTGTTGTCTCGCACGGGGGCTCCATCTCTATCTCTTCCCTTTTTTTTGTTCTCTCCACAGCCGCGTATCGGCCATTGTTTTGAAGGGAGACTATCCAGTGGCTCCTCCGGTAGCTGATGTAACGCCCCGAATTTTTGGAGCATTAATATCGAATAATCAGAGTCAGAAAACCTTAAATTATCAAAAAGTCTCCCCAACTGGTAATTCAGAGCATGTACTAATTATCCCAAAGATACATCAATAATTCTCACATCAGCTTAAAACTGTTACATTGACCTCAATTACTCTTACAAGGAGCTCCAAAATAAAATCTAAAGCAAAATCTATTCGACAATAAATGTAATAGGAAAATCCTTCCCTAAAATTTTTCTTACTTAGCCATGCCTTATAATTCCTTTGCACAGCTCCGAACACTGGCTGATAACCTAAAAGTAAAAAGGGTGAGCACAAAGCCCAGTAAAGATAATCGCACACACCCACCCACAGAGCACAAAGCACACTATATCAATAATAGTACTTGAAGTTGATAAAGTACGATACCAAGGTGCATGGCGAATACCAAAACCAATGCACTAGTTTTCAATTCAAAAATCAGATTAGAAACAAGGTCAAATAGCTTGTATCAGCGGATAATACAATATTAAGTTCGAAACGTTTCCATAAGCTCTGATAATGATATCTTATGTTTCAAAAAGACTAGTGAATTCAATAATACTTAAAATAAGTTCAAAAATATCTTCAAATAGATCAGATATCAAAATCTAAATGTTCAATTAGAACAAAGACGAAGACCACCGGAGCCATTCAGAAATGTGTCACGCGTGCCATCACTGACACGTTAGACAAGGTTCAGAAAGTAAGATCGCGATCTCTAGCTCATCCTGCTGAGCTAGCCCATGTTCCAATCCACGTGGGTAAGTCAGAAATAGATAAGTCACATACACTATGACATGGCTCGCCCCAGATATAAAAACATATACCAAATCAACTTAATAAACACCAAGAGTTATAAGCCGACAAAGTCATTCTCGTTCACACGATTCTATGGAGAATAGTTTTATTCAAGGGCTAACTTCAACAATGAAATCAACAAATTCTAAGATAACTCAAAGGAAGAGGACTCGTTAATGTCTAAGATCATCAAATTTGGATAAGAAATGAATAAGATGGAGTAAGTCAGAGTAAGCTGATTTGTAGTGTCAAACATCAACTTTTGCACCCACAAATAACTTTCAAACTGAATTTAGATCAGAAAATAGATAGATTCTGATAAAACATAAAATTAAGAAGTTTAAGAGGACTCTTTAAGGTTTCCATATTGTCTATAATCATGAAAAACCAATGAGAAACAAAGGAGATAGAACAAATCGAAGTGGGCTGATTTACAGTGTCAAAAACAGAAAGTTCTGCACTGACAAATAACTTTCAAACTCAATTTTGACCAAGAACCAAACGGATTCTGATAAAATCTTAAACTACAAAGTTGAAGACGACTCTTCAAGGATTTCATAATGTCCAATATCATTAAAAAGCAATGATAAAAAAATAAGATACAATTAATCGAAGTTGGATGACTTGAATTGGTAGAAATATAAACATAAAATTGTTTAGGTCTATTTTTGAATATCTATCACTTGGAATTTCAGAAAACCCAAAACTACAAAGTTGTAGTAAACTATCTGAGGTTTTCAAAAAGTTCACGGACACTGAAATTGGACAAGGGATGAAAAAGGTTGGACTCTTAAAGTTGTTACAAAGATTTACAACAAAAAGATCACGAATCAAAGTCAATAATCGAAAGTACAAAGAACTATTTAGCGTAACGATCAAGAATGTAATTAGGGTTCTAAAGAATCAATAGATATCTTTAAACAACAAATTAATGGATGAACGGATTGATAATCAGAATTCAGATGGGGTAAACGCGTGAGAAAACCCTTACCTCAATTGCACAAATCGATCAACTCCAAGTCTTGATCTCTTCAAACAAATTATATCAAAAACCCTAATACAATAGTACCCAAAATTTCAATTAGACTCCATAAATCACAATAGCTTATGTGCTTCTTCTCACAAACCTCAATCCCAATATTAAAATAAGCTCTTACCTCAATGTAATGACCAAAACCTCAAGGGTGTTCTAGCCAAAACCTCAAGGGTGTTCTAGCCAAAACCTCAAGGGTGTTCTTCCTAGAGATTCTTTGGAGGCTCTTCTGAAGCTTATGGTGCCCTTAGAGATTATATTTTACATAAGTCATCAACCTAAAAGGAATATAATTATATTCCTAAAATAATTAGAATTGTAAAATACCCATTACGTCCCAAATTTCTCTAACTTTATAAATTGGTCGAACTAAAACCCAAATTTAAATTGGGTCATCTAATCCCAAAAGTATAACCACTTTCTGGAAGAAAAAGTTAAATTGATTTTTTTTAGGCCCACTATTTAATTAAAAGTCACAATACATTCTAATTCATACTTACACAAGTATCCGAAAAAAATATACAAAAATAATAAATAAAATCTGGGGTGTTACAGCTGAGCCCTCCATCATCCTTATCATCGGCTCCACTACTGCCCTGGTCGGCCTCTTCATTCTCTCTCTATTTGGAAACGAGTGTCCTTCCAATGCTCTCTCTGCAAAAAAAAGGAAAACCCTTGCCATGTCTCACCAAACCTTTCGAATCCACATTCACCAATCTCTCAAAGCTTTCTCCAAGTCTCATCATCCGTCACATCAGCCTTTGCTGCCTGTGCACCATCGATTCGCTTCTCCCATCCGCCTGTGCACCATCGATTCAGTTCATACTAGTTGAATTATCAACCTTCCGTTGGCAGAAGGCAAGCTCGATCTCCCTGAATATCTCCTCTCCTCCAAGCTGTCTGATCAGTCCAAGACCCCAAAGGTAACTTCTAATCCGCTAGATTCAATTTTTACTGCGTCGATGTTGGGTTAGGCTTTGTCGATCTGAATCTGTTTAAGCTTGTTTTTTTTATATATAATTAAATTTACTGTCAATTTGATAGAAGTTAGGGTTCCAGATAAAAAAGGGCCTTTATCTTAATTTGTCAATTGCTGACGTATATTCGATTTAGTTCTTGATTTTTGTGTACACTCCAAGTATTATGTAGATGCTTGCTACATTTTATAAGCAAAACTCAAAGATGAATGCATGTTGGATTCCTAGTTACCTAATCTATTGTATGCATAATCTTCCATGTGATCTATAGATGCTAACATTTGTGTATCACCGTTTGTATGATATTGGGCAGCATGTGAGATTACTCCAGTTGGTCCACCTGGACTCTTTTACATTTATGTTTTCTTGCTGTCACATCTTTTTGAATGGTTTCATGATTTCACTACAAGAAAATGGATTGTTCTTCCTCTTATTTCAATCTTCATCTGATCATCTGCCTTCTAACAAAAACCTTAACCTTATTTTGTGTATAAATTAGATTGGATGACCAAGACAAGTAAATCTACGATTAAAGCTCCGATGAAGATCAGATCCATCCACCAAAATCAAAACGGGTATGTAAGGCCTCTCCTGATCGGCTATGGAAATCCCCTGATTTTTCAGTTTTTTTTCCTGTTGAATCACCAAATCACTACCCCACCCTACCGCTCAATCATTTATGACACCTCTGGTTCTCCCTTTGACTTGGATGTATGATGTACAATAGTTTATTCTTTTTCTTGTAGACCTAAAAGTTTTGTGACTATACGAGTTATTGATTCAATAGATTATGTGCTCTTTATGTATTAAAATTATATATGCCATTTGTTTACGAGATTTTATTTATTCTGATAGTTTTCAGTTAGATAATAAATAGACCCGCACCACGGTATTTGTGGCTGACTGAATTTGTCATGGTGCTTAGTTGTTTTGTGGCAGGATGGAATAATTCTTGGATTTATCAAAGACATAATGCCACAAGCTTCCACTTTAAGTCCTTCAATAGGTAATTTTGAGATCTGAGAATGATGTTATTGCTAAAAGTAAATGGATTGATGTGTCATTAAGGAGTGATGATTCATTTTATAACTATATGTTTAGGCATTTTGAGTTAATTAATTGCTTCGGAATTAATTTGAAATTTAAAAAAATATACTCCTTAGAAAACCGAAGGAGTTAGTGTATAATATGTTATAACATTCAGTTATGCATTTCTACTAAAATCCGCTGAAAGCTTCTAATTTTGAATGATATCTTTTCCGTTTTCAGCTTAATATTGGTCGCCATTTCCTTTCTAATGCTACATGTAACGTTTATCTCTCCAAGTTGATATGTATGTGTCGCTTTATTTTTCCCCCTTTAGTTTAATATTGCTAAGACAGACAGAGCCTTGAATAAATAGTAAAGATGCGTAACGCCTTCTGATATAGTTTTATAATCATGTTGAATGTTTGATTGGCAAGAGGAAGTCTGTCTCGCTCTCATGTCAAAATGTAGAGCTATGTTTTTTGTTCTTAAGTTTAAATGGGGTTACATAAGCACCATGGATATAAACTCATGCACAATACACGCATAACAAAGATGAAAAAGATATGTTTCTCTCCCTGCGAAGTTAGGCAAACCCTGTCCAGGAAAAGTAGACAGTTAACCTGCTAAGTGCTAAGTTAGTACCCTTAGATATTTTGGTTGCATGGCGTGAAAAGATGCTGCTAAGATATGGCTGATACTTTCTGAAAAAGGTTGTCCAATTCGTTCTGTTTGTTTTGCTATACGTTGCCTTTTAAGTGTCATCTTTTTCTTTATTTTACTGTCAATTCTTTTTGTTTGTTTTGCTATTCATTTTGCTATAATCTTCTTTCTTTGTTTTAATGTTAGTTTTTTTCTCTGTTTCAGGTACTCAATATCTACATCCGCAGGGCAAAGTCGATGATAATTGCTAAAGTGGAAATGCAAGATTAATAGACTCTTGAATGTATTAGCTATAGTTTTTAAACCTTGCAGACATGTATTTAAGTTTGTGATAGATGACTCTAACACTGGTTTTTGTATGAAACATGTGACTGCTTGATGGTTTGTATTTTGAATAAAATGACCTGGATGTTTGTAGGATTATCTCGATGCTATTACTATAAATTGTAGAAGCAGCATTGAAAATTATATATATATATATATATATATATATATATATATATATATATATTCTTGACGAATGGTTTCGTCAAGGAAGGTATCTTTTGAGAGTAATGATTTATCTATGCAACTGATTTTGACGAACTTAAATCGTCAAGAAAGGGCTTGACCACCTAACCTCTTTGTCGACGGTGCCCATTTCGTCGAGAAATGTACTCATTGTTGACGAATATGAACTATTGTTGATGATCTATTTAGAGCTTTAAATATAAACTAGTTTGTCATTAAAGGTGTAACATTTCCTGACGAAACGGAAGTTTGCCAAGACAAGTCAGATTTAACGACGAACTTAGAAGTTCATCAAGGAAAACCTTTCTTGACGCCGCGTCATTGACGAACTTGGTGACGAACATTATTCTTCAACATATGTTTTTCTTGACGAATCGAGAGCTTTTCTTGACGAATATTGTTTGTCGTTGAATGTCATTTTTCTTGTAGTGCCACAAGTAACAGTAATGTGTGTCAACGTATGATCCAGTAGACCAGGACCAGAATCCACTTTTATCCGTGGATATGGGGCACAACAATTGATATTAACAGTACGATAACACGTTTTACACATAGTTCTCAAAAACCAATGCAACATTTTCCATGGCAATAATAATTCATTTTCTCGTCAAACCAGTTGCAAGACTAGAAGCATCACAATTACTTAAAACATTAATCGTAAAATCAATACGTACACATATATTGGAAAATAGGTTGTACGAATGGACATGTCAGGAGTACTTACTTGGACTGCTAAGCGGTTATGGTTCTTGTTTACAGGCCTCACACACTCCCTAAGGCATTATAATACCCGCAAATTCATGATAATTTCTCATAAAATACATTTGTTGCTTAAAACAACATAAAGAGTTTTAATATAAATTTTCTGAATTTTTAAATATTTTTGAATTAAAAATAATTTTCTTAAATACTAGAAAAGCCCAAAAATAGCAATTAATAATTCTAGCTCAAATCAAAGCCCTATAATTTTTATAATAGCTTTGCAATTCGTAGGAAAAATACTAAAACTGAAATTAGAATTTTAAAAACATCAAAATCATTTTAAAATTATTTGTTTTGCTAAATCAAATGCTATACAGATTTAGTACCAAACCAACTTTAAAATTTATGAAACTCAAACTTCTTTATGTCATAAAAACATTACAATAATTTTTTCAGAATTTATTAAGGATTTCAAAGGCTAAAAATGAATTTTATAAATCTGAACTTACATAAAATATTTAAGATACAAATGATTTCTGAAAATTAGGAAATTTTACAAGAAATTCTAATGTAACCTAAAGTACACCACTGCAAAAATTTCATATGTTAACATTCACTGTGCGCCACCCAACACACGCGGCGAACATAACGCGAACCTGTGGTGTACCTGTGCAAGCACAGGGTACCACCCACTGCATAGACCCACAAAACCCACTTCTTCTTCTTCTTCCCTTCTCTACAACATACCCATAATTAGGGGTGTAACTTGGGCCGGGCAACCCGTGCCAGCCCGCAAAAATATGAGCATTGATTTACTTTTGTAGTGACCATGGTGGACGTGGGCTTAAAATTTTGGGCCTGTAAAAAATATGGCCTGGACATGGACAAAAGTTTCTACAAGCCCGTCCAGCCCGTCTAACTCTTATATAATATAAATTATACACACAAATAATATATTTATTTTGTTTTCTTTAATCATTAAAAGTCGTGGATCACATAAATTTATGTAATCTCGACCTTTCAAGCTCTTAACCTAATAGAATACTACTCTATTTCTTTTTAGTATTTTCTGAACTCTCAGCCCACATTTTGATAAAGTCAAAGCCTCAAAGCGAAATATATGCTCATATTCTTGTCTTATTTTTCTGAATCAGGTTGAGCGACGGTTCCCACTTTTGTTCATGTTTAGAGATCTTTGAAGATTTTGCTTTTCCTACTTTATTTCATATTATAGGATTAGAGATTCTTGCCGTTTTCTCTCTCATTTTGTCCCAAATAGTTGTTTTCATGCTTTATTTAAGTTCATTTCGAGACTTTAATGTACTTTATTTCATTATCATGACTAAATTGTAGAGTTAGATGATTAATTATATGTTTCGAAATCGTTTTAAAAAAAAAAGTAATTCGTAACCATGGACAGCCCGCGTCCTGTCCGTGTCCACCAAAATTTTGATGGGCTTGGCGTGGACACATATTATTTGGCCCGTAGATAGGCTGGGCTGGACATGGGCACAACTTTTGGAGAGCGGGCTGGTCATGATCTAACCCTTGGGCCCTTCCAGCCTGCCCAAGTTGCATCCCTACCCATAATAGACCCAATTCACCACAGGTTACCCAGATGTCCTTTACACCAATAAACACACACAATACATTCTCATCACAGACACAAACACACACAAAAGCACTCACTTCACACATTACACCTACTTCATGGCAATGGTGTTCTTCCTGCTTTCCGCCCATTACTCACACCTACGCACACTCTCACACACTACACTCACATCATATTTGTTGAGCAGCCTTCCCCCCTTTCCATTTCTTTTTATATACACACATACACTCACGGACACACACACACACAAGCACACCCTCATGCACTCATTTCACTCACAATTACATACAACACACACACGCGCGCGCGCGCGCATAACCTTTTACAGCAACCCCTCCTTTGTTGTTGCTTACACCCATATACACAACACAAACCATCACAGTTACTGCCTCGTGGCAGTAGCTCCTCCTGTCCGAAGCATGGCGGCACTACAAACACAGGTTCAAGGCAGTCATTGGTGCTCACGATAATACCCATTTTCCCTTTCTCAAACACCACAACACCTAATTGTTCACACACTGAAATCCCCCCTCTTGCACACCATTACACCCATATAAAACCACTTGCACATAGCCGTGTACCACCGCACCTTAGCTGTTCCATTTTAGCCCCACTAACATAAACACGGTAGCCACCATGGTTGCCCACACCGAGACCCTCACTTCAACAATAAACATACAAATACACTAAGTAAATCTGTTAGAGGGCTTATCGAAAGTTGGTTCACTTTGTCGGATTCCGACGAGTCCTTGTTCGACCCTCTTTTCTTCTCTGTTGCTTTCTTTTTTATAACCGGGAGAGTAGAGTTTTCCTTCTCTACTATAACCGAAATACACTTAAGATAATTAAATTTCTCACAAATCTCCTCCTTTGAGCCCTCACTTTCCAAGGTTAGAGAGTTGATATAATTTTTAGAATAAAATTAGATTGTTGAAAATTTTTAATTATTCAATAGTCCCCAATTTAAATTTAGTTTTGTAGCTAACCTCGCGTCACTAATCATTCCTAAAAGTTGCTAATAAAAATATCAATGCTAAGTATAAAAAAAAAATCGTCTCTAAACAATTTATTTTAACCGGCTAGAAAAGGATCGGGGTATTACATTCTCCCCACCTTTAAAAGAATTTGGTCGTCCAAATTTACGTACCTTGGGATTCTCGGGATTGAAACAAAAAAGGCTATTTGCTTCTGACTTCGTCTTCGTGCTCCCACATGGCCTCTTTGACCGCATGGTTCCTCCACATAACCTAAACTAAGGGAATCTTCTTAGTTCGGAGTTTCTGCTCCTTATGGTCGAGGATCGAACCAAGTGTTCAATATAGGTGAAGTCTTCTCTAATCTGCAAGGGCTCCAGTTGTAATATATGTGTGGGGTCTCGGACAAACTTCCTTAACATAGACACGTGGAACACACTATGGACAATGACTAACTCCAGCGGTATAAAGTTATTCGGTAGGCAAAAAAACCAACTTGGTACAATGTCTAAAAGGGTCCCACATACCTAGGGCTCAATTTCCCCTTCCTTTCAAATCCTAGCACTCCTTTCATCGGTGACACCCTTAAAAATACTCGGTCGCCCACTTGGAATTCTAGCTCCCCTCTGCGTATATCTGCATAACTCTTCTGTCTGCTTTGATAACCCCATAACCTCTCTTTAATTCCTTTAACCTTCTCCGACGTCATTTGCACCAACTCTGGTCCTAACAGTTACCTTTCCCCTACCTCATCCAAACATAGTGGCGATCTGCACTTTCTACTGTACAAGGCTTTGAAGGGGGTCATCCCAATACTACTATGGTAACTGTTGTTGTAAGTAAACTCTATCAGTGGTAGATGACCATCCCAGCTACCCTTAAAATCCAGAACACAAGCCCGCAATAGATTTTTCAATGTCTGGATAGTCCTTTTTGACTGACCGTTTGTTTGAGGATGTGAAGCCGCGCTAAACTGCAGTTGAGTACCAAAAACATGTTATAAACTTCCCCAGAATTTGGACACAAAGAGTGGGTCCTTATTTAACACAATTGAGACTGGTATGCCATGAAGGCATACTATCTCCTCTATGTAAGTAGTAGCCAACTTGTCCATCGAATAGGTCATTGGGACAGGCAAAAAGTGCGCACACTTTGTCAGTCGGTCCATAATCACCCAGATGGCGTCATGCCCATTACGAGTCTTAGGTAGTCTGAAAAAAAAAATTCCATGATCATGCGTTCTTACTTTTATTTCGGTATCGGTAAGGCTTGTAATGACCCTGTGGGTCTCTGATGCTAAGCTTTCACCTGCTAACATACTAGGAACCTTGACACAAACTCTGCAATTTCGCTCTTCATGTTACCCTACCAAAAAAGTCTCCCGAAGATCCTTATACATTTTGTGCTCTAGGGGTGGATCGAGTAAACCTGACTTGTGAGCTTTTTTCCAAAAATATCCCTTTTTAAACTAGGGTCAGCAAGCACGCAGATTATATTGCCAAACTGGAGTACCCCATCTTGCAACATGTATTCAGGTTTACCTGCAATCTTTACCTCTCATAGTATCTTAAGTAAGTGATCATCAGTCTTCTGAGTTATCTTAATCTTATCGATCAACATGGGTCGCACCACAAGGTTTCTAAGTGAACTATCCTTGGTTGAGCCTCAAACCTTGATATCCAAGTTCAGTTTCCTCATGTCCTCTAATAAATGTCTCTACCTTGTGATTAGGGTGGACAACGACGAAGACGACTTTCTATTAAGTGCATCGACAACCACATTCGCCTTCCCTGGGTGGTACTAGCTATTAAGGTCATAATCCTTTAGTAGTTCTAACCACCGACTCTGTCTCAAGTTCAACTCCTTCTGGGTGAAAATGTACTTCAGGCTCTCATGGTCGGTGAATATCTCACAGGGTTCTCCATATAGGTAATGTCTCCAAATCTTTAAGGCAAAAATCACTGTCGCCAGCTCCAGGACATAGGTTGGGTAATTCTTCTCATACGGTTTTAACTTCCTAGAGGCATATGCGACCGCCTTTCCATTCTGCATGAGTACGTACCCTTGACCTTTGTGGAGGCATCGCTATAAATCTGGACCCACTTGGAAGCGTAAGTATAGGAGTTGTGACGAGCCTCTTTTTCCATTGTTGGAAGGTATATTCACAATCTTCATTCCAGTCAAACTTGACTCCCTTTTGGGTTAGGTGAGTTAAAGGTGTTGCTATCCGTGAGAATCATTCCACAAATCTCTTGTAATATCCAACTAACCCTAAGAAGCTCCAAATCTTCGTCACCGTAGTAGGTCTATCCCAGTCGACAACAGCCTTTATCTTTTGGGGTCAACCGATATCCTTTCCTCTGACACCACCACATACCCCAAAAATGCAAAACTGTCCAACCAAAACTCGCACTTCATAAGTTTGGCATATCAACTTTTTTCTCTTAGAATCTTTAATGCTGTCCTTAAGTGTTGTTCATGTTCTTACCTCGTCTTAGAATATATCAATATATCATCGATGATCACCACTGCAAAATGATCCAAGAAGGGTTTGAACACCTGATTCATTAAATCCATAAACGCTGTCGGAGCATTAGTCAACCCAAAAGGCATAACCAAAAATTCGTAGTACCCATCTCTAGTGGGAAAAGGTCGTCTTTGACACATATCCTGCGTCAATCTTTAACTGGTGATACCCTGAACGAAGGTCAATATTTGAAAACTATTTTGCCCATGTAACTGATCAAACAAGTCATCTATGAGGGGCAAATGGTAACGATTCTTTATCGTCACCTTATTTAACTTTCGGTAGTCGATGCACAACCTTATCGTGCCATCCTTCTTCTTTACAAATAAAATCGTTGCACCATAGGGCGACACATTAGGGCAAATAAACCCTTTGTCTAGAAGATCATGTTTTAGTTCTCTCAACTCCATGGGTGCCATACATTATGGTGCCTTAGAGATCGGGGTAGTTCCAGGAATTAACTCAATATTAAAATGAAATTCCCTATCAGTCGGCATCCGCGGTAAATCTTTTGAAAATACTTCAGGAAATTCCCTTACCACATAAATATCTTCCAACTTCAAACCTTCTGTTAGGTGTCTATTACATAAGCCAAGTACCCACGACAACCTTTCCTAAGGAGTCGGTTTTCCTGTAAGGCATAAAACATAGGTGGAGGGGGTGTGATACTAGACCCCTAAAAAAACAAGTGATCTTGACCTTGAATGTTAAATATCACTTACTTATGGAAGCAATCTACGGAGGCATGAAATGCCGCCAACCAATCCATCCCTAATATAACATCAAACTCTAACATATCAAAACAAATTAGGTTCGCCACTAATTCTCTACCCTTAACTTTGGCTGGGTAGCCCTTGACCACTTGGTCCGTAACAACCGAGTCCCCTATTGGGGTAGAAATGCATAAAGGAATCTCTAAGGGCTCTAAATGTTTGCCTAAACATTTAATAAAAGCACTTGATGCGAATGGAGTAGCACCGAAATCAAACAATACTTTTGCAAATATAAAAGTAATAGGGAGTGTACCAGTAACCACTGAGTCCGAATCCTGTGCATCCTATCGATTCATAACAAAAACTCTCGATGTTCCCTTGGGCTTCACTGCATCTTTTGTCACTTGGTTTTGAGGTCCCGCCCTAGGGCATTTTCGAGCTAGATGCCCCTCCTGACCACATGTAAAACACTTCCTCATTCCTCACGCACATGATCAACCAAGATGAAAGTGGTTGCAGCTACGGCAGGTCTGTGGGCCACTTTATTCCCACCATCCTATTCGTGGGACGCTCCTGATAGCTTGGTGGTAATTCGTTCCTCTGCTGAGGTGGCACTCTACTTTTGGACCCCTGTCTCTATTCATTCCACCATCTATACCCCTCTATTTACTTCTTAGGGTTTCGGGTGCTTAGAGGTGTCGCCAGACATGCTATTCCCGTAAAGCTTGCTATTTATGGTCGTTTTCTTTTGCTGGTCCTACATCCTATACAGGTTTTCGATGTCCCTTTCATAATTAGGGCTATGTCTACCACCTCTGCATAGGTCCCCAATGTCAATGTAGAGATGCGAGACCAGATACCAAGCCTCAGTCCATTCTCAAATTTTCTGGCTCGCTTGGCTTCGGTGTCCACCAAGTGAGTAGCATGTCGAGACAACTGAGTGAACACGACCTCATATTCCTTGACCGAACGATTCCTATGGGTCAGCTGTATGAATTTCATCTCCATTTTCTCCTTTACGGTATGGGGAAAGTACTTCTCGAAAAATAATTCCTTAAAGCCTTCACATTCTATATTCGCCACTTCATCAGCCTTCACTCGTTTGGTAGCCTTCCACCAATGATTGGCCTTGTCTCTCAACATGAACGCCGCGAAGGTTATCTTCTACCTCTTAGTACACCCCAGAATCTCGAAGATGTCCTCCAAGTCTGATAGCCAGAACTCAGCCTCGAAGGGATCAATTGTACCACAGAAGGAAAACGGGTCGATCCTTTTAAACTTCTCAATAGACGATCCCCTTGTTGCAGTTACATGGCGTTCCACAACCCTAGCGAGGTTCTCTACCACCCTAAACACGTCCTCACATTGAGCTATGTTCCTTCGTGACATTGCTTTTCAACCTATAAGGAAACTCACATAAGAACGCTTGATTTCCAAACATAATGAAATTATCATAACAATTTTTTTTGCATATTCTAATTCGATATAATTTGTTCTACATTGTTCCCTCCCTTAACCAAGAAATGTGTAAGTAATTCAATAATTTACATTTATTCTAGGGGTTGAATAACAAAAGACTCAAAATATAATAAAATCAAAATTATAACTAAATCAACGGTGTTACTTTATTTCTGATGGTTCCCAAGGTACTTGTCCAAAACAGTGAGTCCAACGGAAAGAAAAAACACTATGCTTATTCCTAATTTAGCTACTACTCTCCTCTTTCTTCCCTAACCCTAATCATCTCTTGGTTCAATGTAGCTTTCCCATTCTTGGATCCACTGCTCTATTTTAGCCCTAAAGAAAGTCACCGAATTTGCATCTCCTAATCGATTCTGTACCTCTATAACTTTCTTCCCAAAATAGTAATTGTAGTCCTTTTGTCTTTACTCCCAAATGAAATTGTAGTTGATCCTCATACTCTCCACTTGGGTTTCCAGTACTCTTTTTTCCTCTTTCAACCATTGTATATGCTTCTCTAATGGAATCATCCTTTCTTCAGAATCTACCGACTCCTCCCTGGGACGCTTTCCCAGTTTCTTGCTTTCATTGTAGGATGCTTGGTTAGAATCTCCCGATCCTTCATAAGACATCTGGCTGACCTCTATCGATAAGCTATCCTCACTCCGACCTACCATAATCTATCACAACACAAGTATTATAGATATCTTCTGTTAATACAATTTCGCTTAATTTAAAATTAAACTCTTAGCCAATTTTTGAAATTCAAAGGAAGCATATCAACAAATCTCAAATTTTCACTTAGTAAAGATTCTTTCCTTTCCTACCCTACCCCAACTCATTTGCCTAGATATGAGTCTACAGGATCATAATATATATGCTCTGATACCATTTCTGTCACAACCCAAACCCACGGGTGAGCCGTGAGCTAGATCCGTGACCGGCCGCAGGCCCATTCGAACATCCACCTAGAGCTTTCCCATGCCTTACTACAACATGTACATAGATCTATAGCCATGCAACTAAACTAACACCTTAACAAGATTTCTAAATATCATACTTATAGATCTCTTAAATATGTGTGTAATGATTTCCTCAATGAATAACTAACACAAATCATTAAAATCTCATGGAGACTTAAGCTTCGAACAATTCGCTAAAACATAAAATAAAATAGTACTACAATTACATCCAACTGTTAACAAGTTTTCTAAAAGGGCTTAAATCCCTAACGACCATCTCCTGCGACTCTGTCCTCGTTACCCTCATAGCTCTCGGGTTGATCTAGGTAGTCATTTGAAAACATTTATAAAAGAGTGAGCTTGAGACTCAGTAAGTACACATACCATATCCCTAAAATAGGTTTTGGGGATTCATAAAAATATACGATGGTTTCTTCATTTTAAAACTGATGACAATTTCACAGGGGATACTATACACATATATACTTTATAAAAACAAATCATGCTTCAAGAAACTATTCCAATAAAAATGCATAACAACAATATTTAAACTTCGAGTGCAATTATAACTCTTTTCACGGTGTGCTACGGTCAGCGTATGGTCCCACTGACTAGGACCCAGAATTCTTCCTCCACTCGGGATAAACAATATTGTGGTCACAGGGGCGAACCACGAGCAACAGTACTATACGCAAACGTATGGTCCCGTTCACCAGGCTCAGAATCCAATTTCTTCCGTGGATATGGGGCATAACAACCAATATTACAATAACACGATTTACACAGAGTTCTCAAAAACCAATGCAACACTTTCCATGGCAATAATAATTCATTTTCTCATCAAACTAGCTGCATAAAAGTAGAAGTATCACAATTACTTAAAATATTAATGGTAAAATTACGTATACGTACACATATATTGGAAAATAATTTGTACGGGGGGACATGACATGAGTACTTACTTGGACTGCTAAGTGGTTATGGTTCTTGTTCACATGCCTGTCCTAGCTCTTATGTATCAAAACCTAAACAATAAACCAAGCGGTTTTTATTTATTGTCGCACAATCATGTCTAGCTGCTAAATTTCTTAAACGTGGCTCACTCCGACACTCTCAATACAAACCAAATTGGTTTGGTTCTCTAGAACAGTCAAATCTAACTAGGAACCCCACACACTCCCTAAAGCATTATAATACCCCAAAATTCATAATAATTACTCAATAAAATACATTTATCACTTAAAACAGCATAAAAAGTATTTTTAATTATAATAATTTTTTAAATACCAGAAAATTCCAAAAATAACAGTTAATACTTCTTGCTCAAATCAAAATCCCATAATTTTTATGATAGCTTCACAATACGTATTGAAACTAAAATTAGAATTTTAAAAACATCAAAATCATTTTTAAATCATCTGTTTCTCTAAATTAAATGCGATAGGATATAGGTCCTGTTTGTTTTACGAAAAATGCTTTTCGAAAAACGCTTTCCAGAATATGCTTTCCGAAAAATAGTATTTCCTGAAAATATTTTCAAGAATTTCATTTTTTACTATTTGGGTGTCGTGCAATGATACAAATATTTATATAAAAAAATATATGTTTTTCATTGTTTGGGCATTGTTGTGTGTGTGGGTGAGTGGGAGGGGTGTGTGTATATGTGTGTGGGTGAGTGGGAGGGGTGTGGCTGGGTGGGGGTGTGTAGTGTATGGGGGTGAGGGGCATGTGTGTGTTGGTGTATGTGTGTGTATAGGGGTGGGTGGGTGGGGGTGGCGGGCGTGTGTGTCAGGGTGTGTGTGTGTGTGCGGGCGGGGGTGGGTGGGTGAGTGAGGGGTGTGTGTGTGTGTTGGGGGGGGGGGGGGGTGCGCGCGCGCGTGTGTTTAGTGGTCCGAAAAATGACTTACGAAATTTTATTCGGTAAGTGATTTTTCGACATTTTGTTCTTCAAAATAAGTGATTGGAAATCATTTTCCATTGAAAAATCTTATGCATGCACCAAACACCAAAAAATGCGAAAATCATTTTTCGAAAAATTATTTCACACACCAAACACCGAAAAATGCGGAAAATCTATTCCAGAAAACGATTTTCGTGAAACAAACAAGGCCTTAGTACCAAACCAACTCTAAAATGTATGAAACTCAAACCGAAACTTCTTTATATCATAAAAACATTACAATAATTTTCCCAGTTTTTATTAAGGATTTTAAAGGCTGAAAACGAATTATAGAAATCTGAACATACAGAAAATATAAAAAATACAAACGATTTCATAAAATTAAAAAAATTTGCCAGAAATTTTATTGTACCATACTGCGAAACTCCACATGTTAACAATCATTGTGCGCCACCTAATACACCCGCCGAACATAATAGAGCCCGTGGTACACCTGTGCGAGCATAGGGTACCACGCACTCCACAGACCCACAAAACCCACTTCTTCTTTGTTCTTCCCTTCTCTGCGACATACCCATAATACACCCAATTCACCACAGGTTACCCAGATGTCTTTACATCAATAAACACACACAATACACTCTCGTCACATATACACAAACACACACAAAAGCACTCACTTCACATATTACACCTACTGTCTCACGACAGTGGTGTTCTTTGTGCTTTCTGCCCATCACTTACACCCACGCATACTTCCAGACACTCCACTCACCTCACATTTGTTGAATAGCCTTCACCCCCTTTCCATTTCTCACATACACACTCATACAACACACCTACACTCACGGACACACACATAAAGCATACACTCATGCACTCATTTCACCCACAATTACACATAGTATACACACGCAGTAGCTTCTCCTGTCCAAACCATAGCGGCACCGATAACACAGTTTCACAGCAGCCATGGGTACTCATGGCGATACCCCCCTCTCTCAAACACTACAACACCCACTTGTTCACACACTGAAATCCCCCATCTTGCACACCATTGCACCCATATAAAACTACTTGCACACAGCCGTGTACCACCGTACCTTGGCTGTTCTATTTCAGCCCCACTCACATAAACACGACAGCCACTACAGATGCCTAAATCGAGACCCTCACTTTGACAATAAACATACAAATACACTAAGTAAATCTAAGAGGGCTTACCAAAAGTTGGTTCACTTTGTCGGATTCCGGTGAGTCCTTGTTCGGTTCTCTCTTTCTCTTTCTCTTCTCTCTCTCTCCCCTCTCTTTTCTTCTCTGTTTTGCTTTCTTTTCTGTAAGTGAGAGAGTAGAGTTCTCCTTCTCTATTGTAACCAAAATACACTTAAGGAAAGATTAAATTTCTCACAAATCTCCTCCTTTGATCCCACACTTCCCAAGGTTAGAGAGTTGACATAATTTTTAAATAAAATCAGATTTGTTGAAATCTTTAACTAATTCAGTAGTCCCCAATTTAAATGTAGTTTTATAACTATCCTGCTTCACTAATCGTCGCTAATAAAAATATCGATGCTAAGTACAAAAAAAATTATCGCTAAACAATTTAATTTAACGGGCTAGAAAAATACCAAGGTTTAGGGTATTACAAGTTAGTCCAATTTACCCTGGATTTTATCATCTTAGGAAGCGTTTGGTTCACCTGAATAGCATTAGAATTGAGCTTTTTGGGTGGTATGAAAAAATCCTTCTTTGGTTTTGTAGTGAACTCCCTCGAAGAAAATCTCTCTGGAAGGAAGATTTTAGGGAGTCACGATCTTATTTAATTAACACAAAGGAAAATAAGAAAAACGTGAAAATGACTCTAAAAATGTCCAAAAGACTGACTAATCTATCAAAATTAGAGAAATAAGTTCGGGGACTAAGTTATACGACAGGAAGATGTTAGGCATCCATCATACCCTTTCGGTCTCTACTCATTTTTTTTTATTGATTTTTGGCCTTTTAGCACATAAAACGTAAATATACGTAAAACAAACACTAAGTTTATTTCTAGATTATTAGTTTGAACTCGACATCGGGGGTTGATTGGCCTACATATCCGGTCAGATAACTAAAATAAAAACCATCGTAGTTTGACTCTGATCCTACGGAAGGCGACCTACACTTTGGTCTTAGACTCCAACTAAGAAATAACAAGACTCTTTTTCATGTTTCTAATACTAAGAAATGAAACGTGATCGCAAGAAATGGGAACAATTCTAGACTAGTATACTAGACCAGAAAGCTGTAAAATATACCTAGTGAGTTTGCCTGTTTGGAGGACTCGGGAACACTTTGTAAAGGATCTACAATGCAAGGGACCAGGAACCCTTCTTAACGTAAAATATGAAAGTCTAATTTCTCTTTGGAGATGATACACCATTTCTTGGAGAAATGGTATAAAAGCTCTAGAAAGAAAAAGCAGTGATCTTTGATAATATAGGCCAAGAGCCCTACTTATAGAGCTTTATGACGCACAAAATGATCAAAATGGCCATGCCAATCTGCAATCTTGCGATACGACATAATATTTGATAAAAATTGCAAATTGATAAAGGTTAACTGACCGACCGGTTTGTCAAAAACCGGCTGATTCATCCCATAATTTTGCTATTATTCACGAATTTTGAGACACTATATGACCTAATTCAATATTTTATGTATGATTTTATAGTTGGATGTACACACGATTCGACATTTATCTTCATACTTCACATATATCCATTATTTAATCATTTGCACATAAGATAATTCACATATAATTCCTTACATCATCTAGAAAAATCATAATCTAGACATGGACTGGACCGATATAATTGGACTGGACTGAGCCCAATTACTAACCAGATCGCTAGACTGGACTAGACCAAACTGGACCACTGAACTAGATTAGACCAAACTGGACTTGACAATTGGAGTGATGGACTGGATCAAATTGAATTAATTAAGTTATATTATCGGGCCTAACTATTAAAAATAAACTCTAATTAATAATTAAGCCCAATAACTATCTAATTAAAAATGACTACAAAAATGGGGATGTCTACATAGCCTTTGGTGAGGGAGCTCCCATGCGAGTGAACATCGCCGAAAATCAACAGGTCTTGTAGCGACATGCAGAAGAGACCACAAGACTTTAAACATACTCGAGGACCGTGACACGGATATGAGGTCGATCGAATCTTTACATGGCTTCCTACGTATCCTCCGGGGAGGAATCAGACAAACGTAGATATGGTTCAAAGCCGGAGCCAACAGTAACAATGATTGTTCATCCAACAATATTATAAGGGAAAGCGAAGTTGAACCTTATTTAGAGCTGGAGCCAACATTAACAATGATTGGTCGTATAAGGATACTAAAAAGTCATGTCTAAGAGCCGAAGCCAACAGTAACAATGGTTGGTCACTTAGACACGAAAGTACATCCAGAAGTCGGAGCCAACAGGATAACAATTGGTCATCTAGATACAATGAAGGCTTATGACTAAGAGCCGGAGCCAATAGTAACAACGATTGGTATCTTAGCCATAAGGACATATCCCTAGAAGCCAAAACCATTAGTAACAACGATGTTTTGCCTAGGAATATGGAAAGCTCACTGCCTAAGAGCCGGAGCCATCAGTAACAAAAATTAGTCACTTAGGCGCATAAGGAGAAAAGCATATCTAGAAGCCGGAGCCAATAGTAACGACGATTGGTCGTCTAGACATATTGAAGGCTTATGACGGCTGGAGCCCATAGTAACGACGATTGGTCGCTTAGCTATAAAGACATATCCCTAAAAGTCAGAGCCAATAGTAATGACAATTGGTCGTCTAGGAATATGAAAAATAGGAATCATGCCTATTATTTGAGCCACCAAATCGATTTAAATGGTCGACAGACAAGATAAAGTCTTGACTAAGAGCCGGAGCCAACAATGATTCAAAGCTGTTAGCCGCTTAGCCCAAAACCGGACTTAAACCTAAGAGTCGGAGGCAACAATGCATGTAAGCGATTGGTCACTTAGAGATAAGGAAATTTGGAAATATCACTTAAAGCTAGAGCCAACAATGTCCAAAGACTGCTGGTCGTTGAGTCCAGACCAATTTATCCGTTCAGATTTGGGCGTGATATTAGGGTATTTCCTTAGAGTTTCAATCACAATATGTTCACTCTCTTTATGAACTTTGGCCATAAGGAGGACTTTTCTGTCTCAAATCCTACCCTAATCATACTAACCCCAATAAATTCATAGAATCCCTCCCTCTTCCTCTATACTTTCTTAGATAAAGATGGAATTTCAACGGGCTAGGAGAGGGCACGAAGGTGGCCCCAAATTGGGCATGTTTCGCTATTCTGACTACATACACAGACGAATGATCTTTCGGTCCTCACTCTGGATTAAGGGGCGCACATTAGCCAGTACTTTTTTGCTGATGAGGTATGTTTTTTGACAATTATCTTTCAATTACAAATACTCTTTAATATGTTTTTACACAGTAGGCATTCCTACGCAATATAGGGCCCTAAAAAATTTTGTTTCTATTTTTTCATGCACCCCATGCATAAACCAGATGGCTCTTAAGCTCTTCCCCCCTTTTTCTTGCTTTTGTGCAGCCCTTCCTCATGAACATCTGTTGTATGGGCTCCCGAATCTGGTACAAGATTAATGGTGGGGGAAGATACCAGATTAGATGGAGAATAGGATAGGTTAGACCGACTTTGACCTATTTATGAATGGATTACATGCTTTTACCCGGTGTAAAAAGCATATTTTGTGATTAGTGGAGCGTTGGTGGGATTCCACAAACATGTTCCATTCACCGTTCGAGGAGGCCATGCTTACACTGTATGATTTCGCGAATATCACAAGTATTTACGTTTGAGGGAGGCCTATCCCATGGGCCTATGATCTTGGCAAGGATCGCGACCTCGTGGTCTGGTTGATTGGTTTTGAACCGTCCTACAAAAATAGCAGTCTTATTTTGCTCGGTACCCTCCGTTCCTACTATGAGGGTATGATTCTGAAGGACGACGACGAGGTATCCATTGACCAGTATGTCTGGGGGTTCTTGTTATAGGTCTTGGGGGTGATATTATTCAATAACGGGGATGCCTTAGTGTAGCTTTGGTGCTTGAGAGCTCTGGAGGGGGTTGAAAAGATATGGGAGTACAATTGGGGTACTCTGGCCATGGCCCATCTATACCACTCAATGGGCTCGGTATCCCGAGGGAAGTCCTCGAGCTTCATGGGATACTGTGATGTCTATGAGGTATCTCTTAGCTCCTAAACCTTTTTTATTATTCTCATTTATGGATGGATATATTGTTCACACTTTATCTCTGCTCACATATATAGGCATTCGAGGTTTTAAGGTCGCGTGCACTGTGACAGGGGTAGGGGCACACTAATGAGATGGAGCCGACAATGTACCAGTGGAAATTTTGGGATGAGTGAGTTAAGGCCACGGTAAGGCCTACTGTGATAGCTTCAACGGGTTGACTGAGCACCTAATCAGTTTCTTATTCATTTATACTTTAGCTTTTGAATTTCCCTTAATGCTCATTCATGAATACTCACATTCACTTTTCTTTCAGGTGATCCTATCCAAGTAGGAGAGGGCGGAGGCTTATCAGGAGGAGTTGGAGTTCATCCAATGCCAGGTTCTGCTAGTAGGGTACTCTTAGGAGGAGCGCTACCTCGGGGAGAGGTGTTGTTTTAGCACCATATGGATGTTGAGGCTCACATCCCGGCGGCCCCTCCCGTAAAGATGTATTAGATAGGGACTTTGGACCGAAGGCTGAGGTAGAGTCTGACTCGGGGGATTATTGTATCCTCATTGAGGTGGCCGAATGATCCTCGTACCTACAAGGCATTCGTGCGAGAGCATCTAGCCCCTCATTTGATTATGGAGTGGACGAAGAGGGTCTAGCGGGCTAGGGTGGCCCGGCACTAAAAAGGAAAGGGCAAGCAGGAGGAAGAGTCCACGTCGTATATTCTCTTCCCTTCTTGGATAGTGTCAGTGTATCTGAGGGGCAAGGGATACGAGATGGAGCCAATCCCCTGGCTGAAGTAGGACGATGAAGTACTTGGGCTCAATTAGGAGCTTGCTCACATTAAAATGGTAAACTCAAATCTTAAATACGTAATCTGACTTTTACGCCTTACTTTTAACCCTAGGATTTACCGTTCATAGGTTCCGAGCTCGATGATGAATGATGTCTAAAGGATGATCCATAGTTTGAAGGACATGATATCCACCTTGCATGACTTAGTAAAGGTGTATGGGCCACCTATATGGACAATGAAAGTGCCTACACCTATCCCCTTGGTGCCACCTTCCAGAGGTGGATCGAGTGCCAAATAAAGCTCTACAAAGCCTGTAGTGTCTGTTGCTCAGACCCTTACATGAGGAGCTCCCGTACCACGAACTGGATGTTGGAAGAACACGAAAATGATGACCGGGTTTCCTTGAGGCTGGTTCATAAACTAGAGTCTGCACTACCCAATTAGAAGAAGGTTACTAGTGCGAGCAAGGAGAAAGCCTCTGCCTCTTCACAACCTAAGAAATTGAGATCCGTCGATCTACTAGGGTTGCGACAGTGTTTCGCAAGACATAAGGGAAACCTAGTGGATCGACCGAGTCCATGGTAATTGAGTCACTTACTGACTTGAAGACAAAGACTATGACACCGAACAAGGCGATCAGCCTTCAGGGTTTGGCGAGGAGGAGGAACCTAGCCCTAAGAAGCCCTGGAAGGATTGATGTAATATCTCACATTTTTGGGAGCTGTTTAAAATAATTTCAGTGATCCAAAAAATAAACGGACGATAATTTTGAGTGATACTAAGGTAGTAGTAGACAATGGAAGCTTAAAAGAATTTTGGAACAAAAATATAATTTTAGAAACTTTTGGGATCATGTTGTAATTTTAGAAAACTGTGGGGGCACAAATGTAAATTAATGTTTTTAGTGATAAAAATAATAAAATGAGTGATGGGATATATTTTTGGTGATGTCTAATTAAATTAATGAAGATTGGAGTAATTTTGGGGCTTAGATGTAATTACACAAAGTTTGGGGGCTATTTTACAAATTTTAGAAATTTGGTGTCTAAGTGTCAAATTTTAGAGAAATTGATCCTAAAGATGCCACCTCCTCCTTTGGCATTTGATGAATAATGTGGTTTAATAATAAATTAATGAGTTATGTCAATCTTTGGGAGATAAAAAAAAAAAGAAAAAAGGAAAGGGGAGTTGGGGGGGGGGGGGGGATTCGGGAATGGAATAAACAGAGGGAAAAAGAAAAGAAGAACAATGAAAGAAATAGAAGAAAAGGAAAAACAGAGAAGGAGCAAGAAACATGGGGCTCGGGAAAAGCCAAAAACAAAGAAATAGAAAGGGAATTGGAGAGCTTCTTCCAAAGTAATCCCTCAACCTTTTGGTGTGTGTTTTAGTGTGTGTTAGGCTGAATTTAGTGTGTGTTTAAACTGTGCGTGCACTGTGTGTGTGTGTGTGTGTCGTGAATGTGGCTGTACAAGGGGAATTTGTGCGTGCTTGGGTGGCTCGGTTGTGGATTAGAGGGAGTAAAATTTGGTGTTTTAGCATGTATCAGTGTGTGTTTGGAGCCGTGAGTGTGTGCATGCAGTGTCTGTATGTGTTTTGCCGCAGGTGTGCGTTTTGGTGTGTGGGGGAGTCTCCGTTGTGGTGTAACTGTGTAGGTTATGTGCGTATATGTGTATTTATGTGTATGTTGTGGTGTTAATGTGTATGTAAGAGTGAAGGGTGAGGGTTGGGAGTGTTGTGCTCGAGGGTGTGCGTGCGTATGGAATGTGTGACAGTGTGTGTGTTTTCTCGGGTGTGGATTGTGTGTGTGTTGTAAGTAATTGTGTGTATAAATGTCTTTATATGTGTGTTGTAGGTGTATTGGTGGGTGTGTTATGTGTAGCAGAGTGTGTGCGTGAGTTGAGTGTGTGGAAATGGGTTTCGGCAGAGGGGGAGAGGTTGAAGAAAGTGTGTGTAAAGAAGGTGAACTAGTGTGTGCTGCAATCAGAATAGTGACTGTTTTTGTCACTAAAGGTGAAAAATTAATTAGGCAATTTTAATCTGACTTTTTTGTAAATAGTTAGGGTCATAATTTGACAAAGTCCAGGACAGTAACCCTAATATTTTCATGAGATGTACGCTATGGAATTTTTTTTTGGGAATTTTCAGTGTCCGTGAAGGACGCTAAATTAGGGTATCGAGTAGAAAAAATTATCGAATTATTTAGCATAGCAAACCAAACCATTTTAATCTAAAATTTTTAGGAAAACCTTATTTGCTGAGATGTATCACTATCTAAAATTTTGTGCCATTCTAAGGTCGATAGCTATTTTTAGCCGAACCGACTTTTGAGCGCTCGGTCCGGACACCAGTTCAGGATTTTCGGACAAAAATTCTCTAAAATACTTTTTAGCCCAAAAATGACTTGAGGATGCTTAAAATAGAGTTTTAAGATATTTTCCAAATTTTTCTGTGCCGGGAACCACCGGGGATATTTTGGTAATTTGCCACCCAGAGGGGGTATTCTGGTAATTTTACCTAGAAAAGGTATTTTTGGGTAAATTCACATACAATAAGGTTATTTTAGTGATTCTAACTACAGGAAGGCCATTTTGGTGATTTAAGTCTGAGAGGGTCATTTTGGTAATTTTACACATAAGGGGCATTTTGGTAATTTTACACCTAAGAGGCATTTTGGTAATTTTACATATTCGTTGAGGGGACCGCTCTGGAAGTATGCGTGAGTTAGTTTTGAATTCATAATATCGTAGTATATGATGTATACTAATAATTGGATTGTTCTATTTAGGTTAAAGTAACAAACTATCGAGTTAGACTAGCTTAGCTTCGGATCCAGGGAAGGGTTTCTATCTGAACCCTGGGTAAGGATTCTTATCCGAACCCTAATTTCGATAACTAGTGTTCGTAAGTACGCTTTCGATTTGCTTATAGCTATGGTCAAAGATTGAGATATGCATATGATATCAGAATATTATTGCCAAGCAAACCTTCATATTGAACCTGAAACGATCATTTGAAAATCTTATCGATACTCACCTTGTATCATATGCTGAGCAAATTCGATAATTTTTTTTATTAGTTTTTTTGAATTGTTGTGCCTAAATTCGATAACTATTCACAATCGTTCTTGCTATTTGTTGTGGTTATTCTTGAATTTTGAGTGACGAATTATATTGGTACGCTGAATTGTTATTAAAATCTTAATTGTTCCGATTATTTGTATTCATCTTGGTGCTCATTCTATTGCATGTTAACAGTGATTGCTAACGTTCGTTTCGAAACTGGGATGATTGTCAATATTTGTTCTGGTGTCTGTCTAGGATTGTCTTTGGTAATTTTTTGTATTTACTTATGACCGTTTTGGAATTTATCAGACTGTTCATGACCATCGAAATGTTTAAAATATTACCATCCAATGGATTTTTTTGAAATTTTTTGTAATTCTTTTGGTTGTCCTTGTACGACCTTACCGAGCTCTCAAAAGCTCACCCTTCGTTTGACTCCTTTCTGCAGATAATGATCAGCTGTAGCATGCTCGGTAATAGGTTTAGAGTCTGTGTGAGATTCTGGTGAGCCACCATAACTGGGTAGTGAGACCCCCTGTGTGGGTCGGTACTATCAACTCGTTCTATAAGGACTCGAGTTTGTAAAGAACCTAGGTTTTAATAGTTTAAGTTCAAGCAGTTTTGTAATCTTATATTTGAAGAATTTGAGTTGATATCGGATTAGATGCTTTGAAGTATGTGTTAGTAAACAGGATTTGGCAGGTTTGATGTAATGTGTTAAGTTAACATTCTGGGAGTTCAGGGTGATGGAGCTCCGGATTTTCGGGATGTTACAACTGATGATTAGTCGATCTAGCCTAGAGTAGGATTCAGAATTCATTAGGAACTCATTTTATCAAACTCTATCCTCTTGTGATGAACATCTTCTCTTTTTAGTAGCAAATTTTGATTAGCAAACTCTTATGTAAATGCTTTACTTGCATGCATACACACTTGTCCAGAAGAAAGGAGAATGGGCATAAAAATGTATTAAACTTGAATGTGATTGGATCAAAAACATGTACAGAGTTTGTCCTTCAAATAGGAAAAATCTACAAAAATTCCATAACCACTGACTAATCGGCCTGTTAGTTGGTGAAGATTGTGAAATTTTCTACTCTCGAGCCTAAAACTAGTCGCTTGGTCAGAACAACAATCCATCTTCGAGTAAAACCAAATGGTTGGTGAGAAGAAAAATCAAATTTTATAGTAAAACCGGATGGTCAGTTAGAAGCAAAAATCCAATTTTTTGGATAAAACCGAACGGTTGGTCAGAAATAAAAAATCCATTTTTCTGATAAAACCGAATGGTTGGTCAGAAGCAAAAATCCATTTCTTGGCTAAAACCAAATGGTTAGTCAGAGAGATCGAGTTCTGCAATATTCAAAACAAATGGAAAACCTGCCAGTTTGTCCGACAAGTTTTTTTATTTATAAATTTTCGAGTCCTATCTCTTTACAACTTAAGGCTTCTTCGTTATATATTCGAGACTCATCCTTCAGGAGGGCATTTGACTTTCATTCTCTCAAACGAACTTCTAATGGCCTCGGAAGACAACCCCATGATCTTTGAGCTCCAATTCTGATCATTTTCTGTTTCCTTCAACAAGGTAGAGCTTATTCAACATGATGGGCGACGTTTCCGTCTGAAATCGACCATGAGCTTGCGAACGCTGGTTATTTTTAAAGATATTCTTCGAGCTGCGTGCAAGTTTTGGGATCCCAAGGATCATGTCCTTCGATTCGGCATGGATGAGCTTTGGCCCACAAGTTTTTCAGTGGGTAATTATGGGATCTAGGAGATGCCTGAGAAAATGGAGTACTGACAAACCATATGGTTAAGCTTGCAAGTTAACCGTCCGGTTGGTCAGTGGGGTTATTTGGATCTTTGAAAAACTATGGGGAAGTTTGGGATGCTGACTAACCGTCCTGTAACCTTGTGGGTTAACAGCCGGTTGGTTAGTGGGTTGGAGGTCTGGAATTCTAAGAAGTTCCAAGAAGGTCAGGGTTCTAACAAACCGTCCGATAACCTTAGGGGCTAACCGGCCAGTTGGTCAATGGTTGAAGTTTTGAATTTGAGAAATTTTGGGAGGTCAGGGTTCTGACTAACTATCTGGTAACCTTGGGGTTAACCGGTCATTTGGTTAGTGGGTTTTGGGTTTGGAAGGCTAAACAATTCTGGGTAGTCAAAGTTTCTAACTTACCGTTCGGTAGCCTGGTGGGTTAATCGGCCAGTTGGCCAGTGGGTTTAGGGTATTAGTCAACCAATTCAAATCTTCAAATATAATGTTTACTGAACAACCATCTGGTTACTAGGTCGACAAACCAACCGGTTAGTCAAAGTCTCCTTTTTTTTACGAGATTACCAGCTAGCTTACAGAATATTGGCCTGTTCCCCTGGCAATACGCCATAGGTAAAAACATGTATTCTCCCATAAAAGGGTAGAACACTGAATAGTCTAGGGGTGTGGTTTATCTCTCAACGCCGGTGTAAGGTCACTCCCTTGACTCGACTTGTACCATATGCCTCCCACCCGTAACTCAGGGAGTTAATAATGGATGATCACCAATACGTGTGTGAGTCATTTAATATACAAAGAAATTAAGATGTCCCATTGGTAAGAGGCCTTGGAGCTGAGGGTACAATCTAATTTGCCTCATAACTAGAAAGTTCAAAGGTTTCAACCGTTGCCCTCGAGTGGGTGGGTTAGGGACAAACGAGCACGTGTGTAAGGCATGAAATAAGAGCACAATTACCACAATAATATCACATTGTGCATGTTATACAACATAAAGAAATTACAAAATGGCCAAAAAGCAATACTAAAAATTTCAAGTCTAGTTCTTTTAGTTTTCAGTCCCCAGTAGAGTCACCACTGTAGCGAACTGCCTTGGAAAAAATCCTAGACCCGGGAAAGGTCTAAAATTAGGGAGTCACCATCTTATTTAATTAAACCTAGGAAAGTAAGAAAACCCTGAAAAATGACTATAAAAATGTCTAAATGACTGCTAATCTATCTAAATCAGAGAAATGGGCTCGTGAACTAAGTTATACGACATGAAGGTGTTAGGCACCCACCATAGCCGTTCTGTCTCTACTTCATTTCTATTAATTTTTTCCTTCTTAACACATAACCATGCAATAGAACAAACCTCAATCTTAGTTGTATATTATTCGTTGGAACTCGACATCAGGGTCGAATGGTCTACGTATCTAATCGGACTAACCAGAATCAAAGCCATCGTAGCTCGACTCGAATCCTGCAAGAGGTGACCTACACTTTGGTCTTAGACTCGAACTAAGATAAATTCATTTTTTTTGATAGCCAGTATGATAAAAATGTGATCGCGCCGAAGGGAAACACTCTAGAGTATTATAATTTAAACTAGTCTAGAAAGCAGTAAATATACCTTGAGAATGTGCTTGCCTAGGAGACTTGGGAATGCTTTGTGATGGATCCACGATGTAAGTGACTCAAGACTATTTAGAAATGAGTATGAAGTGCTAAATTTTTCTTAGAGATGATCTACCATTTCTAAGGAAGAAGTGGTAAAAAAGCTCTAGAGAGAAAAAACTTGTCCTTGGAAATGTAGGTCAAGGGCCCTATTTTATAGAGGTTTGGGATGCCAGAAATGATAAAGATGGCCATATAAATTTGAAAATTTTCATGAATTTTGAGACATCATCTGACCCTTCTATATGCTTTATTCAGATGCTTTATTCAAATGCCAGAAATAATTTGGTAATTCTATATGCTTTATTCAGCTGGGATGTACCAGATTCGAGAATTATCTTCATACCTCATATAAATCAAGGATTAATCACATGTATCAATGATAAATCACATAATATTTCCAAGAATTTTAATCAATTACAATCTCTTGACTTTATCTTGGGTTAAACTTAACTAACTGGGCTGGCTTAACCAACTAGACTGGACTCTAATAGGGCTAGACTGGACCATTTAGTGGACTTAGTTAAGTAGATTAGGCTAATTATATTATTTGGCCAAAAACCCATAATAATAATAAACTTAATAATTAATAAAGCCCAATAGAACAAATTAGAAAGATAAAAGAAAACTTAATAAATGGGGTGTCTACACCTTCCTTTAGAGTTCATCCTCGTAGATTTTCCCAAATTTCTCTTAGAAGCTTTCTTTTTTCAAAAAATGTTGTTTTTGTCCTTTATAATGTCTCCAATTTGTTTTTGATTCATCTGTCATTATAGACGGTACTAACAAAGATAAAGTGATAGGCATATATCAAAAACTGATTAACCATCTGTGATATTTGCCTGAGGATGAGAACACAAGAATTGCTTCTGTAGAGGTTAAGTCTGATGCACTCCTCTCCCCCCCATTTCCCATCCTTCATCCTTATCAAGATGTGGACGAAGGGAGAGCAGAAAAACTTACCGATGATGCATTTGAACCCCCTTTTCACGCTTAGGTGAAGCTCTTATAACATTATAATGCTTGGAGATCGCTGTGAGATTCTAATGCGATAGAGTTTAGGCCACCTGGGGGGAGGGGGGGGGGGGTAGGGTGAACCGACTAATTTGCGACTAGCGGGGAAAAATTTCTACGTACTTGGATATGTTTTCTAATGGTTTTAGAGTTTCCTCCATCAATTTTACACTAGGTTTTGTAGGTGGTATGGCATTACCCCCGGCTAATTAGCAACTAATGGATATAGCTTTTTGTCTTACTTTGTATATAGATGCCATTCTTTAAAAATAACCCCTAGTGCACATTACGAAACAAATACATTGATGTTATCTAAGTCACAGACAACTTGCTGAGGTTACACTTGTGGGCGACCCCCATGATCCAACCATACTTGAAAGGAAAATATGACTTCATTAAACTTCCAGATTGGAGTTACTCTTTTGGCCAATCCCTTATCTTCTAACCACACTTGAAAGCACAAATATGTCTTCACAAAACTCCAAAGGGGGTTGACTCTATACCAACCGAGTGAAGAGTCTGCCTGGATACATTGTATAAGAGTAAGATCCAAGAGAACAACTTTAGTGAATTTGATCGGGAGTGTGTGGCCAAGCTCAAAGAACCTACACCTGTAGTATCCATCTCATCATTAGCAAAATTTACTTGAATTGAGCTCCTTTTCCTCTGCTAAAGCACTCAATCTTAAACATAGTGAGTTTTTCAATGATATTAAGTTGGGAATCCATATACAAGCCTTTTATCCCTTTTAGCGCTACTTCAATTTAAATAGGCTATACGATTATCAAAAGATAAAGTCCTATTATAAAGTAGCTTTTGAGCAGCTTCCCTTTTTGAATCCTCAATTTACATCATGAGCATAAAAAGATATCATGATGTAAGTTAATTATCCTTTTCATCTAGGTGCTGCTGTGTCTTGAGATCCTAATTTCCATGGCTCCACTGCATCACAAGGGGCTATTTTGAGGAACCATTTGCTTGAGTTCCACCAAAATCTGTGTCAACCCGAGCCACATGATACCCCAGATCAAGTATTGCTAGCAACATGAGCAAAACAACTTGCGTTTCACCAAAGATGATTGTATTCCAAAATGGCCTACCGAAAAGCGCCAACATCAAACCTTGTCGGATGATAGCCAATACTGACCTTGCATGGAACATATGCCACATGGTCTGCCACATACCACCTTTTAAGCAAACACAAGCCCGAGAGTGGTCGTAATTGAGCGACTCAATAAAAATACCTTCGATGTGTAATCCATGTCGAATGGCACCCACACCAACCTTGCGTTTGACACAAGACACATGGCCTGATAGAAAAAACCTTGCATGCAACACAAGCCCGCTATAGTTTGTAAACCAAACGGCTCTACCCATAAAAAAGTTCCTTGCACTAAACTTAACCGAATATGCACAACAGACATGAAGGCAACTCTAGCGGTCTGTACTCTCTTGCCTTCGCTGATAACCGTCATCCCTGAAACCCACAATGGTGTCCTCTGCCACCGTATTTGGCTATGAAACCCAACGATGTTCAATCAAAAAATCTGCACTTAGAGAGAAGTCATAAAATCCATCGATGTCTTGCACTCAGAACAAGCCCCTGAAAGCATATGGTGCTTTGGCACCCATAAAACTCAATGGTGGCCATCTCTTTTTTCACACAAATGACGACCAATGACAACTCAGGCTCATGGCATCCAACACTTCTCAAACTCAACACCGTACTGCCTTTCACTACAAATGGCGCCTAGCACCGACACAAACTCTGATGCCTAGGATTTAAATTCCCATTTGCTCCTTTTAGAGTAGATGTCTCAACAAATAAATTGCAACATAACTGTTCCAAACAACTTGGTTGAGCCACCTAGCACACCACCTGACACCAAGGCGGCATGATCGCCAAGACATAGAAGGTTGATAAGTAATTTGGATTCTCGCTTGATTTTCATGTGAACTAACAATCACAATGAAGTCATCAACACAATCTTGAAAGACACCACTTACAAGACTGATGCTAACAACTTATGTCACGACCTGAACCCACGGGTAGGCCCGTGAGCTAGGCACGTGACTGGCCGCAGACCCAATAGGCTCCAACCGAGGGCTCTGCCAGGCCTTACTACAATCCTGTGACTCCAAAAATAATTCTAATTTACGGACCTCCAAAAATTCGAATAAAACTCTCATTACATGTCTTTAAAACTTATAAAGAAAAGTCGAGGAGACCTAAGCTCCTTACATCAGTTCAAGCATAACGTAAATTAACATAGACTAAAATGTTCAAAAAATGGACACTCATTATTTAAAAGTTCTCTTCGGGCACTACTCCCTCGCGTGGCTCATACGGCTCCGCTTCCCTTAAGTCATCACCTGAAAAGTAAGGAATGAGCGAAAGCCCAGCAAATACACCAGCCATGTTCCTAAAATAAGTTTGAAATTTCTAAAACATGCCATGGGTTTTCCTTCAACAAATCAAACATTCGATTATTGTCATTCGTAAAAAAACAATGTCTATCATATACATATACACATATACATGAAATTTCAGAAGAAAAGATTGTGCAATCTGATTTTGTTCAATCTGATTTTGTTCGTAAGTTCTTGAGCGAGCAGAACATTGTCAGTAATATGTCTACCTCCAACATAGGCGTTCTGAGTGTCAGAAATGAAGAATTGAAGAAGAGGTTTTATTCGGTTGGCTGTAGTTTTGGATATGACTTTGTAGATGGTATTGCATAAAGAAATTGGTCTGAAGTCCTCTGGTTTAGTAGGGTCAGCGCACTTGGGAATCAAGACAATGAAATAGCTATTTGCCTCTCGAAGCATATGGCCCGATCTCAGGAAGGACAATGATGCTGCTATGATAGGTCTTGCCATAAAACTCCAGCATTTTTGATAAAGAATTGCAGGTATACCATTCGGTCCAGGAGCTTTTAGAGGCTTGATTTGGAATAGGGCTAGCTTGAGTTCGGCCGCTGTGAAGGGACGAGATAAGACATCGATCTGGGAGGGGCTAAGCTGTTTGGATATTTCATGAATGCAAGATGGTGACGTTCTATGCTGGGAGCCTTGTGGACTGTAAATCTGGGCGAAGTGTCTCAGAAAGCAATCAGTGATATCATCGTGAGAGGTGTGGTTGCGACCATCCAAGTCGCTGATATTGATGATTCGATTTCTGTTTCTACGGATCATAGTAGAGGTGTGGAAAAATTTGGTATTTCTATCTCCTAGTTTCAACCAGGAAATTCTGGATTTTTGCGCCCAAAAAATTTCTTCGCAATCCAAAAGCCAATCTAACTTGATTCTTTCTGACTTTTCTAAAACTTGAGCATCTGGGTTAGGCACTAAGGATTGGAAGTGTGCTATACGCTGAATGGAATCCTTGATCTGAAGGTCAAGGCGCCCGAAATTGCTTTTGTTTCATCTTTTTAAACCTCTAAGCATACCTTTTCCCCAAGAAACCACTTTGAATAGGGGCGAGCCTTCCACATTATTTTTCCAGGAGTCCAAAATCATAGCAAATCCTTGCGGATGGTTGAGCCAAGATGCTTCAAAGCGAAGCGGACGGGGGAGGCATGTATTGACTGAAGAAGTATCAAGAAGAAGCGGTGCATGATCGGATGATTGAATGCCAAGGTTCTTAACGTACGCTTTGGTGAAAGAACTAATCCAATTGGGATTTGCACAACATCTGTCAAGTCTCTCATAAGTGCAAGAGGGACCATCTTGATTGTTAGTCCAGGTATAAGCTGGACCTAACCACTTGATATCAATGAGATTGAGTTGTTGGAGAAATTTATGAAGATATGAATGTCCGGGGATGGACATGAAATTGGGCCTAGTTTTGTCGGCCAAACAAAGAACTTGGTTAAAGTCTCCTATAAGTACCATCGGGAGTTGAATACCCGAGAGAATTCCAATAATGTAGTCCCAAGTATGCTGTCTCTTGGCTAGATTAGGGTTCCCATAAATGAAGCCAGAAACCCAAGGTAGATTGTTACCAGACTGGAATTGTACCAGTATAAGGTTTTTATCGGAGTGAAGGATAGAACCCGATATGTCATTCGTCCACCCAACCCAAAGGCCCCCTTTGGTACCGAGAACTCCACCGGGGTCCGTACCCGCCACTGATGAGAAACCAAGATTGGCAAATTTTGAAGATACGAAACTTACATGTTTTTTTGTTTTGAGAAGAAATAAACAACAAGGTTTGTGTTCCCGAGCCATTTTGATCGCTGCTCGAACTGTGCGTGCTTGGCCAAGCCCACGACAGTTCCAGCTGATAATTCTCATTGAGGGTGTAGGGGTTGCGAAGGGGCAACACCCGAAACCCTCGAAAAGTATGAAATGGGATCAGAGACTAGGAACAAACAGAAAGGGTTGTCACGCTCAATCAACGATCTTTTCTTCTTTTTTGAAAAGAATACTTCTGAGCATAGGCTGTCAATAAGTTCTCGATTTTCCGATAAGACCGTGGGAGACGGCAGAAGATCATTAGAAGAGAATTTTCTTCTTTTGACAAAAGGGACGAGAGATGATATGATGGAGGGAGGTCAAAAATAAGTAGAATCGGGAGGGCGAACCAGTGGGGGCTTAGAATTTTCTACGCATGAATGAAAGCACAATTTCTCTCTAGCAAAACTAACAGGTGGAACCTCATGCTCAAGACGCCACCATTTTCTCTTATGTTTCCTTATAGCATGCATAAACATGAGACGGAAAAAGAACATGGCAAGATGACTGTAAGATTTTAAGGGGAGAGCGGATAAAGAACCTGGATAAGGGGAGTCATCACCAAAGCCATTAATTTTCCTTTTCTTTCCATATGGCTCTTCAAGATTAGCCCCATTCTCCACTTCTTCTCTTTTGATTCCTGATAGTTGCTGAGAAATATTATAACCTGCATGGGAAACTTGATCTTCATCGGGGTCAGTATCTTCCTCTGAAAGTCCATCAAATTCTGGAGCAGTGAAAGTAGACCCTCCGTTAATCTTAATACGGAAAGATGGGCTATAAAGTGCCACCGTTTGATTGGCAGCGACACCATTATAGGTAGCAGTTTCAAAATCCGGGAAGCTGCATGAGGAGGGGCCGAGCTGGATTATGGTGAGAGTAATATCTTGTTTTAGCCTTAGCAGAAGGTGATTGTCAAGTGTCATATTGAAAGTATTGGATGAAGCTGTGGCATTAGAGAGGGCAATGTGCATGAGAGGTTTTGAAGCTTCTGCAGACTTTGCAATGAACTCAGTACTTAGCATTTGTTCCTAGTTATTTGTGAGGTGAGGATACGGGTCTTTGGCTGATGGGCTTGTAACAAGAGTATTTAAGGAGTCTTGGGCCAAAAAAATGTGAAGGGGACTAAGGACTTGGGTTGCCGTTTCATGGTCTGGAAGCGTAGTGGGGTCCCGACTGTAAGTGAAGAAAAGACTGGATCCATGAAACACTTACTGGGCTAGTAACTTGAGTCCGTCTTCAGGGAGGCTTAAAATAAGCTGGGCCAACTTGCACTGCAAAGTGGGCTGCTGGCTTGGCGAAAAGTAAAGGCCCATTTCACGAGACCTAATATTCTGGATTGTGTATTCGTGTGAAGGCTCAGACGAGTTTCCCACCACAGAATAGATCTCATCACTTGCTCTTGAGCTGGATTCGGCGCTAACGGTTGGTAAGATTGCCAGGGATGGCGATGGGGATTTTGGCCAGGATTTAAGAAGTTCAGATGGTATGGCCTCCTAAAAAGGTAACGACGTGGCTTCCAGATAGCTCCATATTTTGGGGGAAGTAGTTGTAGTAATCATAGGTGACAGAAATGGGTTGTCAGGTGAACCCGGCGCGTGAGCAACTGGTTCTTGAGAAAGATTTTCAGATGAAAATTCCGGCGACAGGAACGTTGTTTCAACGTCGTCAGTATCCTCCGGCGGTGGTTCGTTGCTGTTTTGGCTGCCTCATATACTGATTTCCTCTGGTTCAGTGGCTTCTTCCATGTCGTAATCATCTTCCCAAATGTTTTCTTCATTCCAGTTCCCGTTATTCCAGTTACCGCCGTTGAGGTTAGCGTCTAGTTGTTCCAAATCCGCCATTAGGTGAGCCATATTTAGAGCCTGATTTTCTATTTCAAAGATTTGCTGGACTTCATCGAAATTGCATGCTTCGATGATTTCAGCAATAGGGATGTCTTGATTGAAAACGACATTTTCCTCTTGAATATGTTCCGGAGTATTGGCTTCGACAACTTCATCCTCCTCGATATCTGCATTTTCCCCTGGGTTCGCATTGTGAGGTTGTTCGGGATCATGGTTGGCATTTGAATTTCCAGAGTTTTCTCCGGTATCAGACACTGGGGAATTGGGTGCCGTTGTGAAAATGTCGTCATCGCTTGAAGGTGGAGTCGGGTTAGGAGAGTAGGCATCATAAGTTTGGTTGAGATGAACTCCAAGATGGTCCCTGTAAATGGATATTCTCGAAGAGCGATTCCAGTCCGAGTTCGGGAGAGCTCGCATTGATTGTGCAAATAACGGGTACCCTTATGCGAAGAAAGTGGGGTAGAGATTTGGTCCAGGAAGATGCTCAGTTCTTCGAGCAAGCGATTCAATTACCTCAGCTATAGAAGACTGACACTGAGTATTTTCGTGACCAATTCGTCCGCATCTAAAGCACGCAGTGAACACTCTTTCATACGTACACTTTAGGAGTTGAACTCCCATGTCGTCCAGAAGGTGAAGGAAAACGGCCGGAAGTAGGGGGTCATTAACATAGATACGGATCTTGATCCGAAAATAGTCTGAAAATATGGTGCGCCTGTTCAACCAGTCTATTGCTAGCAATATTCCTGCGGTTCGACCGATTTTCTCCACAAGATAATAGTGATAGCAGTCATTGGGAACATTGTGAACTTGCATCCACAGGTCTGCGGAGGGGAACCTTACCGTTTTGTAAATGACATGAGGAAACCATGGTCTCAGCAGGAGAAGAGCTGTAAAGAAGTTCCAAGGACCGTGCGTGAGGACAATGTGTGCATCAGAGTTAGAAGCAAAATCGAACAGGAAGATATTGGGTACTTTGGTTACTATAACCAGACCATCAAGATCCCAACAATCGTTTACCCGAGATTGGATTTTCCTTTGGGAGAAGAATCGGGAATCTTGAAATTTCCCTAGGAGCAGGCATTCCTTCCCAACACGAGCTAATCTAACCAGGTCTTCATTCAGAGGAATAAGACAAGATCTGAGGTTTATAGGATGATCCTCTCTGAGGTTGCCTTCCGGTTGGAACATTGTAACCAGCAGGATGGAGTAATGGCAACTTGCAATTGATGATTGGTTATTCAATGTTGGAAAATAAAGGCTGAGATATACCTGCAAATAGAAGGCTGCGAATTGAAGGCTGCAAGGCAAAGGTTGGTGGAAAAGTCAGAGGGAAATTGGGTCGTGAGGATTTGGGTTGCTGAAGAACTTTCCTGTGAGATTCATGCTGTGGGTTGATTGGAGGGTGAGGATGAAATATGTGAGTGCAAATTCCGGTGCAATAGTGGAAACAGGATGGGGACTGCTAGGAGCTAGAGAGAAAACTTTTGCTACAGTGACTGCTAGGAGAAGCTATTTTAGGCTTCTTTAGTTTGCGGACGACATCCTCATTTTCACTAAGTTATCTGCCAACATTTGCTTGACCCTCAAATCAAAGCTGGAAAATCTTCGCTCACGGTCAGCCCTAATACCGAAGATCAGTTGGCATCTCACTGTGCTCACGATTTGGGACTTCATATTTCCAAAACTTTTGGAAACTATCTTGGTTGTACCTTGGATATAGTTTCTGGAAAATGCCTCTTCTTTCAAAACCTCGTGAGTAAAATCCAGTCAAGATGTGCAGGTTGGAAAAGTGCTTTTTTAAACAAAGTTGGAAGAGCAACCCTCATTTCCTCAGTTCTTATGGCTCTACTAAATTATCATCTACAAGTCTGCTTATTCCCAAAACTCATCTGCAAATCCATTAGTTCGATCCTGCGTAATTTCTGGTGGACAGGGACGAATCTTTCATCCTCTGTTTTTTGGATAAACTGGAACGCCATTTGTGCTCCAAAATTGGCAGGAGGTTTAGGTTTCAAGAACATAAGGTTATACAATCTAGCTCTCCTTGCCAAAACTAGCTGGAGATTTTTCAAGGAACCTGAGAGTCTTTTGACAAGGGTCCTTACCGAGAAATATTGTAACCGCTCTAACTTCAGAAATTGTCCAACCAAAGGTAATTTCTCCTGGGGTTGGAGGGGTGTTATCGCGGGACGCCAGGTCATTACTTCGGGCCTCAGATGGCAGGTCGGTAATGGATCAAGAATCTCGATTTGGAATGATGCTTGGATTTCAAATACGGAACCCTCCCTTTCTATTCCCCTAGCCAACAGCTCTAATCATCCCGCCTCTATTGTCAAAGATCTTATTCATAACAACACCTGGCACTCTCGCTTGATCAATTCCCTGTTTCCCGACAACATCGCTAGGAGGATTCAAGCCATTCATATATCGCCTCATGATATTGATGATACTTTGGTGTGGCGGCATACCAAGCATGGGGACTACACTGTTGCATCCGCTTATCACATGTTATACCTCCAAGACCTAGAACAGCGCAACCACCGAGATCGTCAATCGTCTGCTCCACCTTTTAACCCAATAATATGGAAGCACGTATGGTCGTTACCAATCCCATCAAAACTAATTTTCTTCCTTTGGCAGCTATTGTGGAATCGACTTCCGTTATACTTCAACCTCCACCGCTTAAAAATCTCACTTTCTGACCTTTGCCCTATCTGTCAAAACTGCTCAGAAACAACCGACCATCTCTTTTTCTCTTGCCCGACAATTAGATCAATCTGGTTCGGGGGTCCGGCTAATCTACATAGTCACACATTGGGAAACTCCTTTAGCGGTTGGCTAAAATCTTGGCTTCTAAACCCTGCCTGTCGTGGTATTTTACTATCAAAATCGATTCATATTATATCCACCATATGGACCATCTGGAAACATAGATGCAGTCTTGTCTTTAGCCACATTCCGTTTCAACCGGTCGATGCCATACATAATATTGCATCCCTCACCAATAACATTTGCAGAGCCTTTGTTTCCGAGAAAACCCCTTCCTTGCACATTTCAAATCCCTGGCATTTTGACTTATCTCTTCGTGTTGATTTGGCACCCAACATCCAATCAGTGCAATTGTGAAACTGCGAGACCCCTCACAATGTTCATCGACATCAGTTTCAACAAAGTCACATACAAATCGGGTTTGGGGCTCTACTGTATTTCTGATAGCGGTCTCCGATGTGCGACAGCGGCAATTTCTTTTTCAGCTTCTGACAAATTACATGCTTTTTCCAAAGGCTTACTTACTGCTTCTTACTGGGCAAAGCGGAATAATTTATTACACATAAATGGTTTAACTAATTCAAATTTTTTGCATGCTCAGCTCTCGGACTTGAAGGAGATCCCTGACACTACTACTCCCATCATGTATGACTTTTGCCATGTACTTTTGCACTTCCATCAGTTTAGAGTTGACAGAGCCACCACGTCTCAGCTTAAGGAATCCAGATCATTAGCTGCTTTTGCCTGCCATGCACGTATCGCCGTTTACCAAGACTGGGTGCATGACTTTTTGCCGCAACAGGATCTTTAATTCCTTGGTGTCGTGAGAGTGGTTTGGTTTTTTGTGTAATTATTTATGCTCTGTTCGTCCTCTCTTGTACATTTGTTGACGGAAGCACTGTTCATGGCTTTCGCTCTTGTACTTCACCGTCCGGTGATGAACTCTTTATTATCTATGCTATTCTACTTCATCTAAAAAAAAATAAAAAAATTCCATGTCTTTCTCACAGGATCTTCCCCCCTCTCCATTCTCTCACGCATACAGTGTATCTCTTCAAACCCACTTGCACTCTAACACTCATTTGCACTTAACACTCACTTCTATACACAACCACACACTCACTCATAATATACCCACACACCCATATGCATATCACTCAATCTGCTTCAACACAATATACCCATTAATTGTCTTCAGCCTTCATTCTTGCACCCTACACATGCACTCACATTCACACTTGAACGCCCACATGCGAGCTACATGCGGAAGCTTCTTTCCCTCACACTCATGCAGCAACACCTTCAAGACACTCACTCACTAATCCCTACAAATGCACACACCCACTATACAATATAGTTGCAGCCCCTTAACCGTTGTTTCCCCTTCCCTTCGTCCCTTTCAAGCACACAACACAGCCCATCTTCGCACACTGCACCATCACCTCTCCCTCTCACCCGCGCACACATATAACCATAGTACACATACATGCTGCCACGACAGCCTTGCTTTTGAGTCCACTGTCTCACGGTAGTGGTGCTCTGCCACAAAACTCACGTATGTTACAACCAACCGAACTCAACTTAATACACTTCAAGGCAGCCATCCCTGCGCAACGCAAGGCAACACTCCGCTCCTACTTTCTCTTCTTCTCTTTCGCACATGGCCGCTTCACAATGCACATCCACGCAACCCATCGGCCGCGTCTCCATCCACTTCCATTCCACGGTAGCCATGGCTGTACGAACCCATCAAGGCGCCATGGTGGTTGCCGCAAATCCCACGTATATATATCTACACCCCTAGATATTACATCCGATCCTTATACATATACTAACAGCTATTTTATTTCAAGGGAGACCCATGTACATCTACCCATGACACCAATTCATATAAAACTTAACACCAAAGCAAAACTTACCGGAAGAACATTCTTCGATCGCCGAGATCTCCTTCTATGTGCTCCGCCGTTTCCAGATGTGTGGCAGCTTAGGGTTGGCTGACCCATGAAGTATGTGTATATATATGTAACAACCCTAAGTTGTAGAATTACAACAAATCCCCCCTAACTATATCCGAGTCCTTTAAATTCTATTCGACACTTTTATGGTTGCAAAAATGTCCATCATAATTATTTATGAAAGATTTCGTATTAAAAGAATTTAACGGGTTATTACTTAACCCCGCTACACTACTTCGTAACTAAAGCTGCCAATAAAATATCGACGCTAACTATATGTATAAAATTGTGGCTAAAGGTTTCTAGAAAAATACCAGTTAACGCTAATCCTTGCCAACGACATTAATCAATATCAATAATATCTGTTATCGTTAAATTTTTCTCATGATTCTAAAATTGTCGCTAAAGATCATCATTATAATGCTCCCCAAATTCGTCGCTAAAAACTCAAAAGAACATCACTCTTAGAAACTGTTGCTAAAGTAATAATAACCGGTTAAGCCTAGGTTCGGGGTATTACAACTTAGCTTACCATATCGTACAACAAGACAGATCTTGTACTCCAAATCAAATGAACTTGCCTTGGGATAATTCAGATTATGGGAGAAATGACCAACCAAAACTAACTCATGAAGTCAATCTCTTTGTAGAAGTAAACAATCTATAGTGCATAAACCTAATTGATTCCCACTTGACAAGCTAAAATTGTTGTAGAACCAAACCAGTCCTGGCTTATGCAAAACATATTTGACCCAATGGTAACATTCCATATTTGAAAAGTAAACCCAATAAGTCAACTACTGCCCCTATCCGTGGTGGCTCACTGCAACCACTTGAAATCTGTGTCAAAACGCCGATCTAAAGGGCGACTGTATACTCCTCAGCATCTCAAGTCAAGAAAAAAAAAAACTTGCCACAAGCAAACAGCCATGCTGTACATTTAGCCCACACCACTATAAGCAGACTACTGTATAGACATTCAACATATGGCTATGAAGTCTACTTTGCCCCATAACATTTTTGTGTTAGGAAACCTTCCCAAGGATATTAAAATAGGCCTTAAGAGTACCTATCTTAAAATTATCGATGAACTGCAACACTCATGCTTGGGAACCAACTTGCTCATCAAAAACACATATTGCAATGTTCACTACCTGATCGATTCACCACACTTACACCATGGTTTAAACTCGCCAATCAAGAAAATTGGCCAAACTTGATGATCATTTACCTAAAAGCCAATTAATTCCAGAGAGCCAATTGACTCTGGTACAACGTGTCACGGTCCGCACACTTTTGTGCTGCAGCAGAATGACCGTGAGGCTTCATGACTTTCGCAACCTACTTGCGCGCGGTGCCATGAACCTCCGTTTCTTATGCATTGTAATATTATTTTCTCTGGGAGAATACGATACCAGCCTTGCACAAAATGATGCCGATGCATACTGATGACCTTAGACGTATAGTAACATCTTAATATGGTGGTAAGAGACTACACACATTTGATGTTGTCAAGATTCCCACATACAAGCACCCACAGCACCGGACACCACAATGCTTTGTACTTCGTGCACTAATGGCCATTCGTCGTACTTAGCATGCACAACCAACACTCTAATGTGGATACTTGCTAACTGTGCTTTGAAGCGCCACATGCTGCCATCAAGCATGTCAACACTGCCGCCCAACCGGTAATCATGTTGAACCAAGGACGATGCTCACCTTGGTACATGGTATACAAGCACACCAATAGCCCTATGCATGCCCAATATGATTTAGCATGACCAGGGGCTTAAGGAGTGCATATATACAACCTTAGACCTAAGAATAAGGCACGCCATCTGCTGGTATCCACCAAGAAAGACTTTCTCAAATGGAAGTTTTCAAGCATGTCTTGAATGCTTTCCCTCAAGTTCCCTTGAGTTCCTCACTCACTTGATGGCCCATGGTTGCCCATGAAAGGACAGGGTATAATGGAGAAAGTGCTTGCCTGCTACCGTACTCCCCCTTATAGTACCCTTAGGAAGACAAAACAGGGTGACAATAGTAGCTTTAACCTACACGAAGAGTCACAATGAACCCTTTGAAGACTCTAACACGTTGGATTAATTCCATGTCATAAAGTTCTATGCAGTCATAACAATCCATATTACGATCTCCATTTTCTGTCTGTGTCCATCCGACGCACGCACAAAAAGATTCTTGCCAAAAATTGTTTTTCATATACACAAATTACCATTGGATATAATTCTTGTCTAAAAAGCACATAGGGTACTCTCTTCTCTTGCAACCAAACCCCTGAGGCCTTGCCTCAAGGAGCCACGTTAAGTTATAATGGTTACCATATCACCTAGAGACAAAAGCCATATTGCCAAAAGGTGGGTGGTTTTGGTCTCCAGTGTACTTCTCTCCTCTCCACCAGTGTACCAAACCCAAGCGCGTAAAAATAAGAATAATGAAAGAAGGAAATCATGAATCTCGTGTGTTTTACATTACTTTTCGGCATAGCCTTGGAAGAGAAAGAGTTAATGGATAGACTTTAATCTTTGGCAATTTGTATCTCCACGTAGTACGTTACGCAAAACTCTCTAATGCTGAAATTCTTTGATGTCCAATTAGTGCCCTGGCTTGTTAGATAATTTCTGCATGTTTGTTTACTAAGTCAAATGTGTCCTAGTCTTTAGGAAGTTGGTTATTAGTGCTGTGAATTGGTTATTAGTGTTGTCTAGAACATGGTCATGTAGCCTATCATGTAGTCTTAGTGCTGTCTAGAATATGGTCATGTAACCTAGTATATAGCAGGTAGTTTGCATGATTTCGGTTGGATGTAAGTCTATTAAAGGGCTGAAGGTTCTCTGAATAAGTTATAGCTTGAAAAAACCATCTCTTATCTTTTCTCCAATGTTTTTACTTCTGTTTGCCATTTGGTCATCAGTGGCATCAGAGCCAGGTTAGGAGAATTAAAAAAAATAAAGAGTGATTGAAGTTGAAAAGAACAAAAAAGGTGAGATTAGAGAGCTGAGAGTCCTCAAATAAACCCAAATTAAATAACAGCTTTATCCTTTCATCTTTCTTTACAACCATGGCCTCAGATACCAACTTTGTGCAAGCGGTAATCCCACGTTTTGATGGTCATTATGACCATTGGAGCATGCTGATGGAGAATTTTCTGCGGTCTAAAGAGTATTGGCAAGTTGTCGAATCTGGAGTTAGAGAACCTGCAAAAGACGCAGTCATGACGAATGCCCAAAAAACAGAGTTGGAAGGGAAGAAGCTAAAGGACTTGAAGGCACAAAATTATCTTTTCCAAGCCATTGATCATCCCATCCTGGAAACAATTCTTAGCAAAGAAACAACCAATGATATTTGGGATTCCATGAAGAAGAAATATCAAGGCTCTTCTAGAGTGAAGCATGCACAGCTTCAAGCCTTGGGAAAGGATTTTAAGGTTCTAGAAATGAAGATGGTGAATCTGTCACCAACTATTGTGCTAGAACTCAGGAGATAAGTTATAAAATGCAATTCCATGGTGAGAAGATGGAAGATGTCACCATTATGGAGAAGATATTGCGTTTCTTGACAACAAAATTTGATTACGTCGTATGCTCAATTGAAGAATCCAAAGACATAGGTGCACTCTCTCTTGATGAACTCTAGAGCTCCTTGTTAGTCCACAAACAAAAAAAATGAACTAAAGTTCAGCTATAGAGGAGCAAGCTTTGAAGACTTCTACCTTTATTCATTCATCTAATTCTAGAAGAAGGGGTAGATGTAAAGGTAGAAGTAGAGGAAGGGGAGATCGAGGCAATAGAGATGGCAGCAGGCACTTTAAAGCCGATGATGATCACTTTGAAGGCAAAGGCAGAGGACGGGATCAACATTTTGATAAGTCCAAGGTAGAGTGCTTTAGATACTCTAAATTCGGTCATTATCATTTGGAATGCTATACGAAGCTACCTAATGACAAAGAAAAAGGAGAAAAGTCAAATTTTGTAGAGAAAAAAGAAGTAGAAACTTTGTTAAAGGCAGTTTAAGCTCATAAGGAACTTGCTGTAGATGTTTGGTACGTGGATACAGGCTGCAGCAACCACATGTGTGGAAGTAAGTCTTATTTTTCTTATTTAAATGAAGACTTTCATTCTACAATAAGTTTTGGTGATTGTTCTGCTGTGAATGTGATGGAAAAGGCGATATTAAGATAAGAACCAAGAATGGTTTTGTAGAAACAATTTCCAATGTGCTTTATGTTCCTGACTTGAAAAACAATTTGTTAAGTGCTGGTCAACTACAAGAAAAGGGTTATATAATCACTATTTAGCATGTGTTGTTGGCAAACAACATTATCCTCAATTCCCTCAAGAAAATTCATGGAGAGCAAAAACTGTCTTGGAGCTGGTTCATTCCGACATTTGTGGGCCTGTAAAACCATCTTCCAATGGAGGTAAAAGATACTTAATTACTTTCATCGATGATTATACTAGAAAAACTTGGGTTGACTTTTTGCAGGAGAAATAAGAGGCATTTAGTGCATTTAAATGCTTCAAGGCACGCGTTGAAAATGATAGGAAAGACCACTAGAACCCTTCGTACTGATCATGGTGGAGAGTATTGCTCAAAAGAATTTGAAGTTTTTTGTGAAGCTCATGGCATTCAGAGAGAGCTCACAACTACTAATACACCACAAAAAAATGGTGTATTGGAGAGGAAAAATAAAACAATACTCAATATGGTAAGAAGCTTGCTGGCAAGAGGGAGAATTCTAAAGAAATTTTGGCCGGAAGCTGTAAATTGGATCATTCATGTCTTGAACAGAAGTCCTACCTTTTCTGTTCAAAACATGACACCAGAAGAGGCTTGGAGTGGGCGGAGACCGGCTGTAGATCACTTCAGAATTTTTGGTTACATCGCTTATGCACATGTCCCAGATGAAAAAAGCAAGAAACTTGATGATAGGAGTGAAAAGTGCGTCTTTCTTGGTGTTAGTGAAGTATCCAAAGCATATAAATTGTTCAATCCACTGATAAAGAAGAATGTGGCCAGTAGAGATATAGTTTTTGACGATGAAAGTACTTGGGATTGGAATTGGCAGCAGCCTACTCCAGTTATTTTTTATAGTGACATTGAAGAAAAAATACAGCTAACTACAGTGATCTCTATGAGCGAAAATGCATCAAATGCAACTCTAACAATTGCTTAAACTTTACTAACAACAGCAGAAGTTATTGATGTAGCAGTTCAATCTCCTCGCCGTGCTCGAAAAAGACCTGCATGGATGAAAAACTATAGGGTAATCGAAATTGATCAAGGCGAAGATCCAATCACCTACTTTGCTTTATTTTCAGATTGTGACCCTACAACTTTTGAAAGTGCTGTCAAAGAATCAAAAATGGAGGAAGGAGATTAATGATGAAATTGAAGCGATGGATGATGAAATTAAAACCATTGAAAGAAATGATATTTGGGAGCTAACTGATCTTCCAAAAGAGCACAACACTATTGATGTAAAATGGGTCTTCAAAACAAAGCTAAGGGAAGATGGTCAAGTTGATAAGTATAAGGCGTGCTTGGTGGCTAAGCGATACAAGCAAGAATATGGGGTCGAATATAAAGAAGTTTTTGCTCCAGTTGCAAGACATGATACAATCAGATTGGTGATCGCGTTGGCAGCTCAGAATTTTTGGCCTATCGTACTGCAATAAGACCAGACCAGTGTTATTAAAGGCGCAGGCACACCTAAGGCACAAAAGGTCCGTGGAGCCTAGGCGCATGCGCGCGCCTTTTCGAAGCAAGGCGCAATATTAAAATATATAAAAATAAATAAATAAAAGTGCATTAAATAAAAAAAATTTAGAACATGACAATTAACAAACTTCTAAACATTAGAGAAAGTTTCAAATACCAACATTCTAATTTAACAAGCTTCCAACAATAAAAATAAATTCTGCTTTTAAAAATAAGATCGATCTCAATGGGAATGGGCATAATATAGGGATTAAAAATTCAAATCTTTTCTCAAGACCGAGCTTTGGCCTTATGAACAATATAAAGTGAAGCTAACAAATCAGTTAGGTCTCCTAATTTAGCCATTTGTACTCTGTCTTCAACAGCTTTCACAGAAAGGTTAACGTAGTTGGTGAGCAATTAGCGATAAAAAGTGTTTTATTGCTAACCAATTAGTTAGGTTTTATATTTTAGTCTTAAAAAAAGTGTTTTGACTTGGTAAAGACAAAAAGGGTAAAAATATTAAAAGAGAAATCAACAGTTCACGTGAAGACAAGAAGCCAAATTGAACGGTTACACATCGTGCACCTAGCTTTGCGCCTCCCGCCCCGCTATGCGGCTAGTGCCTGAGCGCCTGGGCGCACAAGGCGTGCGCCTTATTGAAGGCGCTGCGCCTAGGCCTAGGCGAGGCGCGCTTTGTGCGCCTAGCTGCGCCTTGCGCCTAGGCGCGCCTTTTATAACACTGCACCAGACATAATGCGTTATGTAAGTCTAATAAGCAGGTATATGGAGAATCCAACATAAAAGCATCTGGTAGCTGCCAAGAGAATCTTTTGTTATTTGTAAGGAACTAGAGATTTTGGACTGTTCTACAAGAAGGGTAAAAAATTAGATTTGTTCGGGTTCACCGACAGTGATTATACAGGAGATCAAGATGATAGAAGGAGCACTTCGGGTTATGTTTTTATGCTAGGCACATGGGTTGTTTTGTGGTCTTCCAAGAAGCAATCTATTGTCACCCTGTCAACTACAGAAGCTGAATTTGTTGCTGCAACAACTTATGCTTGTCAAGCTATCTGGCTAAGGCAAATTATTGAAAAGTTACAGTTCAAGCAAACATGAGCTACTATAGCTTTCTGTGACAATAACTCAGCCATCAAACTCTCCAAGAATCCTGTGCTACGTGGTAGAAGCAAACATATTGATGTGCAATATTATTTTTTAAGAGATCTCAGCATTGATGGAACAATTGATTTGAAGTATTGCCGAAGTGAAGTTCAACTGGCTGATATATTTACTAAACCTCCCAGAAGGTTGTTGGGCATGTGCACCTTGGAGAGTTCTAATTGAAAGAAGGAGTTGCACACTCATAAACTAAAGCTTAAAAGTCTCCAGTTTAAGGGAGGGATTGCTAGATAATTTTTGCATATTTATTTTACTGAGTCAAATGTGTCCTAGTCTTTAGGAGGTTGGTTACTAGTGCTGTGAATTGTTTATTACTGTTGTCTAGAACATGGTCATGTAGTCTATCATGTAGTCTTAGTGTTGTCTAGAACATGGTCATGTAGCCTAGTTTATAGCAGGTAGTTTGCATGATTTTCAGTTAGATGTAAGCCTATTAAAGGGCTGAAGGTTCTCTAGATAAGTTGGGAAAAAATGAGGGGTTTTTGTAATAAATATTTGTGGCAGGTGGGATTCTTTTGAAAACTTAAGAAAAAGTGGGGTGACTTTTCAAAATTTCTGAACAAGGGGCAAACTTAAGAAAAAATGGGTTTTTTTTAAATCAACTAATTTAGACTTCCGAGATTACCCTTCCCGCCAAAATCATTGACCACTGTTCTGGTAAAAGTCGTTTTCTGCAAGAATGCAAGTATGGTTATGCAAAATACTTGTCAGTTTGTGCAGATATTCAAGTCATTTCTGCCATTCGAACTGATGCAATACTAACTTTGCCTAAGGGAATGGCTTATATTAGAGCACCCAAATATTTACTTGATATGAACATAAATCTTGGCAGATTTGTGGGAGTCATTCCCAAATGACATTGATTCTCTGTAAAACCTACGCTGAAAAATGACTCAGACTAATCCCATTAGCACTCTAATTACTTTTAATCAACACTCAACCAAAGAAATTGTTTCCAAGAACACCCAGATTAGGTTTTATCTAAACTTCTATTTTCTTCTGACTGTAAATTTGTATTTCCTAAGATACTTTTGAGATACATAAAACTATAAAGAGTTTTGTGGTAATACTTCAATGAAGACCAATAGCGCTTGAAATTTTGGAGCAATGTCAAGCATAAAACCAGTATTGCCAACAAACCATTCAATGTTCCCTTCATCGCCAGTATAGACAAAAGCTGGTGCTCCATGATGCCAATAATGATCATTAGTAAGATACTTTTGGTAGAAGATTTTGGAGCTCTTGGGTTGGAATATGAAGTGGTCTAAAACTTGGGGGGAAAAAATAGGTTTCGTATGGAAATATTGGTTTTGTTTTGTTGGCTTGTTTTGCAAATGAAGTTTGATAGGCATTAGCGAGAAAGTATGTTGGCATTGATTCAAGATCCATGTATATTGTATCCCACCATGTTCATATCAGGTAAATCTTTGGGTGCTCTAATGTAAGCCCTTCCCTTAGGCAAAGTTAGTATTGCATCAGTTCTAAGGGCATAAACGACTTGAATATCTGCACAAACTGACAAGTATTTTCGCACAACTGTACTTGCATTCTTGCAGAAAATGACTTGTACCAGAATAGTGGTCAACGATTTTAGCGAGAAGGGTAACGTGGGAAGTCCAAATTAGTTGATTTCAAAAAACCCATTTTTCTTAAGTCTACCCCTTGTTCAGAAATTTTAAAAAGTCACCCCACTTTTTCACAATTTTCCAAAATAAACCCCTCATCCACAAATATTTTACTCCAAATCCCCTGTTTTTCTAATTTTCCCTAAGTTTTAGCTTGAAAAAACCACTTCTTCTTTTCTCCAATGTTTTTATTTCTGTTTGCCATCTGGTTATCATGGCTTACCCTTACCTGTAACTTTTATTGACCCAGAGGTTTCTATTTCCGGTTTAGTGACTAGTCCGGATACACAATCTTTGTTTGCAAAACCTCTTTAAATGATCATTTTGGTTGTGAACCTTTTCCTGTCTGGAATATACTGAGTCGGCTTACACACACACACACACACACACACACAGAGAGAGAGAGAGAGAGAGAGAGTTGTACGTACTACACATTCAGGTAATATTATGAAATCTTCTGGTTTTATTGAACTCACTAACATTTGGAATTGTATTCTCTTATTAGCAGATTCTTTTCCAAACCTTCTTTCTCTGGGATAGGAAAAACATAAATCACATAACAAGAAACTTGTATGATAAATGGATTGCATGCTAAACAAATTCAGAATAACACAGCGGTGAACAATGATCTAGATCACACTTTACACAGTGGGATCTCATTAGAAGCATTAGAGAGATGATCCTCAAGTCTTAGAGTCTAAAGCCATAATGGTGCTGAGATTCATGGGATACATGTACTTGGTTGAGCCGGTCATGAGTGTCTCCACAATCAGCCTGTTTGCCTTTTCAGATGGATGAAAAGGATCCCAGAATGCGTACAAATCTCTGTTTGGGCACAAGTTTGACGCTCGTGTGCAAAGCCCAATTCCATTGTATGGCCCTTGCCCGCAGCATGCTATCTTTGACGTAACAAATCCTGCCCAACCATAATGTTTAGCTCGAATTATTGCAGTATTTGTGAGTGATGTAAACATTTACCAGAAACACCCTGTTAGATTTCACTTTCAGCATCTAAAAGTTTTGATTGTTTGAAACTAGATCCCTACTTTTGCACACTTTTTGCAATAGTTGGTTGACCATATGTCTGTACACTTATTTGCTTGACAAACAATGAGGAAGAATTTGGTGCCTGGTTCTTCGAGATTGTTGCTCAACTACGGTGCATGTGGTCATGTTGTAGTGGCGGTCAAATTGAAAATGAAAGGTTGCAATTAAGGCTTGCGGGCTTTTATTCTCATAGAGAGAGTCACTCTATGAGTCTTAGAATGTGCAAAACTCTCTTCATTGAGTTCATTAGTCAAGTAAGTAGTTCATCTTTTCCTTCTTTCAAAGAGCAGTTACGATTTTCATAACTCCAGACACTGGAGTTATTAGAGGATGCGACCACAAAGACTTCTCGAAATGAAAAATGAAGTAGTTATTGACGTACCGAATGATCTAGGATTATTGATGAAGTCATTCTGCATTCCCATTGTGTTTGCACCGACGAAGACATCACTACCAAGTTCGCTATTAAGCCCATTTAGCATCTGAACAAGTTGCGGGTTAAACAAGGCTGCAGCTCGCTGCAATTCGGCTGAACATTCACCATTTCTGCTACGCATTGCTAGCTCCGCTGGGACGCAACCAAGTGGTCCTGTACCTGTCACAAGAACCCTTCGAGCCCCATATTTGTAGAGCGTCTGCAATGATACTAGAGGGTGTTAGTAGTAGTAGACCCAGAGATATAATTACATCAATGATACGCTTCTATAAAAGGAAACCACAGTATATTTAGGTTTCTGCTTGAACACATTAACGTGAAAGCCCTGTTTGATTCTGGATACTTGTGGAAAGGAAAGCAAAAAAAAACTGATCTGCGCTCGTCGTCTTGATCTGACCATTTTTGAGAAATGTTAATCTCACATTTTTGTTCAAGGGAGACAGAAATGTCTCCCCCATTAGGGAAAAGGATGTAGTATATATAATATCCATATATCGTAATCAGTATAGAGGCTTATAACAAGTAGAACAGCAAACTTTGTCACACTCCTCTGAGCATTAGAATGGCCTATTGTTTAAAGGGAAAATGAGTTAAAAACAGATATTTAGGCTTCTCAAGTCAGTAAGAATGTCTTTCAAGTCAAGGGGTTTTTCTTATTATATAGCAGGATTTTAGGGATGGCCTTTTGTTTTGAATTTGGGGGAGTTGATCTTAGTCGCACGAGGTGGAAGTGGTGCTAGGTTCCAGGGAGGGAGCGTGACCAATATAATTGAAAACAAGATCAGTCAAAATCTGAACTGAACTACTAGTACTTATCGAGGCATAATTTTTACGTTGTTGTCCCATTCTGTACTAGCTTGAGCTTTAGAGCAGTTTCCTTTCATGGCCTGCATTTTGCCTGCCTTTATGTTAGAGATTGTTGCACCTTATGTTTGTGCACCTTACAGAGTGTCAAAGAATGATACATACTTTAACTAATTCCCTTCTAGCTTAAGCCTTATATGGTTAATTAACAGTATCAAATTTGGAGGCGCTTCTCGATCGAGTCTCTAGGGAAGTCTTTGTAGTGCAGGAGTTCGTATTCTTTCCAAAGGAGCTTGTGAGGGTTCATTAAGTTTGCATTTGGAGTAACCGAGCTATATATTTCTCTGTAGTCTGCTTCTGTCAACATATGTGCCACTGAAAGTAAAAAACCTAGTTGGTTTTTGGTGACAATTTAAGGAAGACATCGGGGAATATCAGGATTGTAAGTGGCGGTCAAGGCTTATTTATATCCTGTATATATAACATGAATATCTCTGTGTAAATGACAGAAAGAGATGAAAAGCAAGAACAAGAAGAAAGTATACCTGTAAGATCTTTCTGTATTCTGAGATTAGAAAGGGGATGTAATTTGGTATAGAAAACTGACGTGATCTTGCAGAGAAAGGGACGAGGTAGTAGTTGTTAACAAAGTCGTTGCCACCTAGAGTAATGAGGACCAGCGCTTGGTTTACAACTTGCTTAGCCTTTTGGACTCCCACGAGTGCACTCAAACGTTGTTGGTAACGTCGGAAGTATTCCAATTGCAAGGGCATATGGATTATGTTCACCTGCAAGCATTTATACCATTTTTATAGGCCATTCCTCATTAGGTCACTAACGTATGCTACATATGTAGCACGTTTTATGATAGCTAGGGGTCTTACAAATTGGACTCCGGTGTCATTGAGTATACCAATCCCAGCTGATGCGAAGTTCGCGCCAACAAGTAGCTTTTGTCCTGTGAGCTCTGGACTCAAGTACGGTAATGTGGGTTCTGAGCCGATCCTCTGACCTGAAAAATCAGTATCCGTTTGTCAAGAATACTCTCTAGCCCTTCTCTTTTTTTACTGGGAGGAAGGAATCTTTTTTTTAGGATGGTGAGTAGTAGGCAAAGCAAAAACATAACGCCTTTCCCCTCAGGAGCACTGGTCTCACAAGGTGATTAGTCAATGACTAACATCACTTATAGAAATCACAAGGTGGTCCGTGTTTGACAGCTTGATGGGAGCTTTCCATCCAAACCCCCCCTAAGAGGGGTTTACGCATAGACATTGTGAAGTGGTATTGTAGCCATCTCATGGGCAAAGCAAAAACATTAGTATCCATGTACAAGAATGGTTAACGTAGAACTAGCCAAAATAGCTTTGATTTATGCGTGCGCACACACACACCCGCATAGAGAAGTGACCAAATTCATGCATGTATGTTAACTTCTAACGGTTGCATATTATGTAAAATGAATGATGATGTAGTCTCAGATGGCCCCAAAAATTGTAGGCGTTTTCTAAAGAGCACGCGCACAAGTAAAAATTTGCTCGCCGTATGCTTTGTCATATGACAAGACTACTAGTACTCAGCACATGCCCCTACACAAATGCGTGTTGAATCTAAATCATGTAGCAATGAAGAAGAGCAATTATAAGTTCAAGAATCTCAACTAATAATGTCAGGGATGTTAAGGCCATTTGAGAACCGGCCCGTAGGCCGGTGCGTCGGGTAGTCAATGCCGTAAGGAGGCGAGTCTGCACGGGCAGTAGTAAATAAGTAGTTGTTGTTGCCATTGTCAACAAGTGAGTCTCCAAACACGAAGAACGCACGAGCTTCGGCCTGTGGAGAAACACTTCCAAGTGCCATGAAAAGGCTCAAAATCAGCCATACACTAGCAATAGGAGGAGTTGATGAACTAGCCATCATGGTTACTGTGGGACTAAGGAGTTAATACCTCTCAAGGGCTATACTTGTAGAACAAGATGTGCATGATTTATATATACACTGCGTTTGGCTTGAGACCAACTTAAAAGCCTCGGCGACCACAGTTGGAAAATAAAGCAGGACCATTGATAATAAATAACACAACAAGACATCGTATGTCAAGGTAGTTCCAACTTCATATGCAATTTAATTTTACAGTTGTTTGGCAGAAATTCGTGACTAGCATTAGGGCAGTCTACTCGTCAATCCTGTCCACACGCACAAAGTTTGTCACAAAGTTTCACGTAATGTAACATCCATGTTTAGGTTATTATTTTACAACATGCTTGTGTTTTTTGGTGTCTTTTTTTTTCGAGTCAATATTAGATGGTTCTTAACCATTGATTTCAATCCTCTAGGACGGTTCGATCAGAGAGGGCTAATGAGATAACACAAGAGGCCACAGGAGACATAAAATTACTTTATAACATATCCAACTGTCCTAGATAGTCGAAACCATTAGGACCACTCAATATATATTTTATATTTTATTTTTTTGTCTTTCTGGTTATTTTATATTAAGGTTAATTGTACCCATCTCCAATTGCTTAAAGAATCAAGCTTCGGATCTCTTTAATGGGGGAGCTTGTCACGTGGAGGAAATGACAGGATGCCTCAGATAAAGGTTTCCATGTGAGCAACATTAGTAAAGGCCAATAAATAGCATGCCCTCCTACCCGTGCCAATTACATATATTGCCCTTAATCAGTTTTTAAATCAGACGTAGCTAGTGATGTCAAAAGTTTTTGTAAAACTGAATGACGTCCTATGATGTTCTAAGTATTTCCTTAACAACTCTTGTTCCAAAACTTTGGGTACCAACATCTTCTTTTTCCGCTATATGGTTAGTAGTAAAAGTTTACTTCACATGCTACCATATGGAGAGGTCAGTTGCATCACCGGCTTTTTTCTGGGAAATTCAGGAAAAAAAAACCTTTTTATACCTTTGATTTGACTTTTTATGAAAACATTAAAAACAGCGGAATCATGTCACATAACTAAGGGCGTCTTTGAGCTTTGAATTTTTCAAAGTAATTATCAAACGGACGGATCACTTAACGATAGACATTGCATACATAGATGTACATCTGAAGGAATGTGAGTGTTATCGATTAACTTTGAGTATCACAGTCTTGTGTATCTTGTCGTAGACTAAGAGCGTGGGAGTGTTACTTACTCGTGTTCTTATCTTATTGCACCATCAATAATAAATGACTATTTATACACTTTTATATGCTTGTCTATACAACTCACTAGCTTGTCATTAGAAATACTTGTTTCGATGCACTTTCTAGTGGTAAATTAAAGTTTTTTCCAATCATATATATATGGTATGTAAAGAAACGCTTCCCTTGCTTGATTGTGACAATGAGGCGCAGGTTTTGTCACCAAGAATTGCTAACGAGTAACCGTGATGGCTGAAGTCCCACCTATTTGAGGCCTCACACCTACTTCCATCTAAGCTCATCTCTGCATATTGCATTTGGACCCTCTCAGGACAGTCCGAAAGCTGAGCAACAGTTCTCTTAAAGTTTTTATTAGTGAAAAGCACCCAAAGGAAGAAAAAAAAAAGGCTTTTGCAAACAAAGGCACATGTAAAGAAGTACATTGTGCTGTAGCGTAATAAGGTAATTCTAGAGGGTGGTTTATCATGTATGTTCAGGGTCGGGATAGAAGTGTAATCGTGAGATCAAAAAGACAAACGAACGCATTGACTGCGAAGATAAAATAAATCAATCCATGTACATAAGATCAGTTAACTAGAAATAACAGATAATAATCTTTCTACCCCGAACAGTCGATCAGTTTTCCATCTTGTACTGTCCACAAAATATTGCTCATTTTCTAAATAATGAAAGATTTCTTTTGTTGTTTTTTCATTTTTTGTCCTTTCTTTACTCAATTTCTCTCCCTCATTGACTACTCTAACCAATCCCATTTTCTCTCTCTCCTTTATTTATACTCTTTCCTCCCCTCTCCACTACAAGAAAACAGACCTTTAGCGACGGAAGTGAATCCATAGCTAAAAGTAACTTTTAGCGTTTAGTGACGGATTTTCGTCAGTAAAAGTCTGTCGTTAAAGGTCTTTGGCGACGGAATGTTTCGTTGCTAACTATCTTTGCCGACGGAATATCCGCTGCTAAATGTTATTTTTGAATTATCCTCATTTATTCTGTATTTTTCCCCGAAAAAGTTTCAAAAAAGGATTTTCGCGATGGACTTTTAATGATGGACACAATCCGTCGGCAAAAGTCAATATATTTGTAATTTTTAATGATCTTTAGCGATGACCAGAAATCTGTTGCTAAAGGTGAATAAAACCATCAAACCCTACTTCTTTTCTTTCTCATTCTCCCAACCGCGCTCTCTCTCTCTCTCTCACACACACCCACACACACCCACACACACCCACATTGACTTATGCCACCCACCTCCCACGCCAGCCCGCCTCCCTTACCTCTCACCCTGCCTCCCCTTCCCTGGCTGCACCAGCCCCGCCCCATAGCCGCCATGGCATTGTAGCCCCAGCACTTCGATTATCAACAAGATACTTCAATTATCAGCCTGTGCCATCCCTCCAAACACCATCATCGGCATTTCGAAAGGGAGACTCCCATGTGCCTATCAATTGCGCTTTCAGCGATACATCTGGAGTCACACTGTCCGGTATTAATCTTAGTCCCTTTATCCTTCTGTTTCATAATGTTTGTCTCTTATTTTGCATATCCCTATCGATTGCGCTTTCGGCGGTAGATCTGGATTACATTATTTGACTATTGACTAACATACTGCTTGAAATTGCTTCAAAGGAGCATATGTAGTAACCATCATCTCTGATGAAATTTTGAATCCAACCACTTCTTACAAAGTTAGAGATATTATCGGTAGAGCTATATTGATTTTTGTTTGCTAATTATTATTCAAGTTTTAATGAGATTAATTTTACGCTATACACCTCATACTTAGGGGTCAGTTGCACCCAGAACCCCGGTGTTTTAAAATTGACACCCAACACCAAAAAATTCAAAAAACTTGACTTACATCACCAAATGATGGTCAAAATGCCTGTTGACCAAACGTCTGTTAGTTTTTCAAGGGCAACTTATTGCCCCTTAAAGCATACATGTCATCCCAGTCAACTACATAATATCTCGATCTCGCCTTCGGCGACCATGTCAGCGCCGCTTCAAGGCCGATTGAGCCCAATGATGTCTCCATCGTTAGCCATGTGCATCCCGTCATCATCATGTGCACACATAAACAAATATCAAGACCGGTCACCCCTTTCATCGATGATAGCCATGCATCCGACGGTTATCACCAATTTATTTTCAACTTCTACTATGTGCCTTACATGGACAATAATATTCTGAGCCTGGGGCAGCTCTTAGAAAAATATGATGAAATTGTTATGAAAACTCGTAATCCCCATTTGAAATTTGGTTGCTAGTGTTCCCATAACAAGAAACTGGATGTTTTTTTGTTAAACATTCAGAGTGATGTCACTAAATGTTTGAAGAGTTGCTTTAGAGACTCATCTTGACTTTGGCATCTAAGGCTTGGGCACTTGCATTTTTGAGGATTAAATTTGTTGTCTAGAAAGGAGATAGTAAAATGGTTGCCTTACATTACTCAACAAAATCAGCTTTGTGAAGGATGCATTTTTGGCACGCAATTCTGGAAAAGGTTTTCAAAGGAGTTTAATTCCAGAGACAGGGAGCCGCTTCAACTCGTTCACTCAAATGTTTGTGGGCTAATCACTCTACCCTCACTTGGTAAGAACAAATATTTTCTTTTGTTCGTTGATGATTTTAGTTGCAAAACTTGGGGGGTTTTTTTTCTTTTCTTAAAGATAAATCAGAAGCGTTTGATATCTTCAAGAAGTTTAAGGATTTTGTTGAAAGAAATTAAAGTGGTTATGATGTCAAGGCTATAAGATCCGGTAGAGGAGGCGAAATCACATCAAATGCTTTTAAAAAGTGATGTGAAGAAGATGAAATTTGTCATCCTTTAACAGTTTCAAGGTCCCCAAAACAAAATGGCATCACCGAGAGGAAGAATAAAACTATTCTCCACATGGCTCAGAGCCTATTCAAGACCAAAACAATGCCCAAAGAGTTTTGGGCAGAAGCGATTTACTGTGCAGTCAACTTGTTGAACTGTTGTCCCTCTAAAAGTGTTCAAGGTGATACACCACAAGAATCATGACATGGAAGGAAGCAAGAGTCTCTCATTTGCAAATTCTTTGTAGCATTGCTTATATACATGTAACAGATGAGAATCGGTCCAAGCTTGATGACAAAAGTGAAAAGTGTGTCTTCATCGGCCATGGCTCGAGGTGCAAAGGCTACAAGCTCTATAACCAAGCAATGACAAGATCATTATCAGTATAGATGTAATTTTTTATGAAGAAAGTGCATGGCAATGGAAAACTCTACAAGAAAGTTACAATACATTACATTTTCTTGATGGGGAGGAGAACGAAGATAAAGACATGGAAAGGGTCATTATTTCTCCGTCATCTCCTCAATTATCCACACAGGAGAAAACTTCACCTACTTCAAGTGAAAGTCCACCACGTCGTACAGTGAGCCTCCGCCGCATATATTAAGAAACAGAAGAGGTAACTCAAATGATTGGCGGTGATTTGACTCTTTTTTGTGATAGTGAACCTTTGAGCTTTGAGTAGGCGGCTAAAGAAAAGAAATAAGAAAATGCACATGGGAGTTGTCCATACTTCTAAAAGACCAAAAAAAAATTTGGAGTCGGATGGGTGTATAAAGCCAAGTAAAATGTGAAAGATGAAGTAGAGAGGTACAAAACAAGGTTGGTTGCAAAAGGCTATAACCCCACGATATGGCGTTGAGTATGATGAGGTATTTGCACCCGTTGCCCGTTTAGAAACTATTAGATTAATAATTTCATTGGCGGTCAAAGTGGTTAGAAGATCCATCAAATGGACGTGAAATCGGTATTCTTGAATGGCTTTCTTGAAGAGGAAGTGTATGTTGAGCAAGCCATGTGCTTTGTCATGTAAGGGCAAGAAGATAAGTTTCTTAAGTTGAAGAAAGCATTGTACATATTAAAGCAAGCAACAAAAGCTTTTAATAATAGAATTGACAATTAGTTCAAGCAAATAACTTCTCCAAGTGTCCTCATGAACATGCTCTTAATTTACGTAATAGTGAATGGTGATGGAGACATATTACTTGTTTACTTGTACATAGATGACTTGATTTTTACAGGGAGTAATCCAAGAATGCAATGGCTCAAAAAGTAGCTCAAGAATGCAATGGCTCAAAAGTTTGAGATGATGGACATCGGGCTGATGTCCTACTACCTTGGCATTAAAGTGAAACAAAGAGGTGATGGCATTTTCATTTCTCGAGAAAGGTGTGCCAAAGAGATTTTAAAGAAGTTCAAGATAGACGATTCAAATCCCGTGAGTATCCCCCTAGAGTGTGGGGTAAAGTCGTCAAAGAAAAATGTTTGCGAAAAGGTAAATCCAACTCTTTTCAAGAGCCTACTTGGAAGCTTGAGGTACTTGACATGTACAAGACCAAACATTTAATTTAGAGTTGGGCTTATTAGTCACTACATGGCAGCTTCTGCCATGACCCATATGAAAGCGGCTAAAAGTATTCTTCGTTACCTTAAAGGTACAATCAAGCTCGGTTTATCTTATTCTCCTTCTAACAACTTCAAACTTTTAGGTTATTGTGATAGTGATTGGCCCAGAGATTTTGTAACACCCCAAATGTTCAGAGCTATAGCACTCCAAAAATTTTCAAAGCATTATCACCCCAAACTCCCGGAGCATTAAAACAATAAACACTTAATGCAATTAAAAAATCAACGACTGGTGGCATGGTTCTCAGTCTTGGAAATCTCAAAACACAATATGCTTGGGCATTTGTCGGTTTATTAGTGGCCGTGGTGATAGATTACAACATGACAGTTGTTATAGGTATCGTTCGCCTACATAATTTCAGTTGGCTTTCATTTGGTCGGATATGACCTCCCTGAATGTGTTTTATGACGTGAAACTGTTACTTTACATGTATACTTGTCTTAATTGTAAACAGGCACAATAGTGAACAACTTCCTAGATGGAAAAACTAATAAAGATGAGATTTTTTTTTCCTAGTGTTGGATGCTTTCTGATTGTAGTTTGTCTTGGATATGCCGTTCATGCATCCAGTGCCGCAGATAACAAAGCAAATTTCTTAACTTGGAAAAAGGCAAGAAAGATGGAATAGGGTATGTTTCTCTCTTAAACTACTAAAACACGTGATTGCTTGACTTCAAATTGGTAACACCAATTTTGCTAAACACCTAGCTTATAGCTAATTTCGAAAATTGATTATGAGTTTATATAAGATGTGCTTTTGAGTATTAATCTTAAACATGCTTGTAATCATGGAGCTATTGGTTCGTCTAATCTTGCAGCAATATGTGATCATATCGTCGCCAGGAAGCGTGGAACTTTCTATCCTCAAAATTCTAGTTCCCATAACTATTGTAGAGTAGAATCTTAGTTCTAGATCAATTGTTGTACAATAGAAGCGACTGTTTTATTTCATAGAAATTTGGACTACTAATTACAATAAAAAGGATTTGCATGTTTTTGCTGCAATCTTGACTAATTATGTGATCTTCTTCTATTCATTTTGTTCATTGTAAATGAATTTGTACAAGTGATCTTCCTTTTCAGGTTGTGATGGACAAAGAGAAACAAGCAACAAATGTTGACCTAGAGATATTATGCAGGCTTCGGAGAGCATGGATCTTGATATATAATTTTATAGTTTAAATGAAACTTTAATTTTGTTTATTGGATTTGTACAATAGGATCTATTGTACTTACTGAACATGTAATTTGTTGTATTGATTGTTAGTTGGTAGTGTACATGATTTAATTTTATTTGTATTACTTGAAATTTAGTAAAGGATGAATCCTAATTTAAAGAATTAAATTATTGTTAGTTATGGTTAATTCTTTGAAACATGTTTGAATTTATAAAAATTAATAAAAAATACAAAGTAGCCTTTTTTACTTTTAGCGACGAAATTATGTCGCTAAAAGTCCTTTCATAAATCAATAAATGTTTTTAGAGACATTTTTAACAACGAATGTTCTTAAAAAACTTTTGTGACAGACTTTCAGTGATAGAAATTCTGTCGCTAAAAGTTTTTTAAAATTTATTCTAAAAAATTCAGAAATTAGACAAAATAGAAGATATCTTTAGCGAAGGAAAATTCCGTCGCAAAAAGTAATTATTTCCGTCGGTGAAAATTTTATTTTTGCCGACGGATCACCAAATTCCGTCGCTAAACTTTAAGTGACGGGATTTCATATTTAATTGCCTCAACAATTTGATCAAAGGCCGTAGAGGGTGGTAACATTGCATAGAGCGATTGATTAGTAGTGATGGAAATAGTTGCTGATGGAGGTTTGAGGCAGAGAATATTTGGTGTTGTTTTCAAGGACAAACATAGCCTAATGTCACGGACTAAAGACTTACTAAGTCGACGCTGGGGCACTTAGCTAATTCAAGCCACCGTTAGAACGATAAGTCAGCCTTTCCCTTAGCTGGGCGATGATAAGAGCAACATAACAAAAAGGAAACAAGAGCTTGGGAGAATGATTCATTATATTGATTAGAGAATGCGTGTGTACAACAATGCTTAGATACAAGGATCACTCCTTATATATGATCTTTAGCCCTCTAGTATCACTCCCATATTAAAGGATGCCTTGGCCAAGACATGGCCTAGCTATTTATACTACTCCACCTCCTCAACAGAGAGTAGGGATTTGTTCTATTTTACGGTCTACATTTCATGTCTAGAACTATCTACAATAGTATCTAGATATTTACATGTTTCTTTAACATTCCCTACCATTCTAGAGTTCTCCTAGAACTCTCTTCTATCTCTCTAGAGTTATCTTCTAACTTTCTAGAATATGTTTCCATTTATAAGAGAAAAGTGTAGAGTATTATAGAACCTTCCGGAAACCTCGCCCAATCATTGCCAAGTGAACGTCCCATAAGCGCCCAGTAAGCGCCTGTGCAGTGTAACCGCTAAAATTAGCCTCCTTCTTAAACGGTGCGGGGCACTAAGTTGAGCCCAAGCATTCGATTAGGCAACCCTAGGCTTTTTACTAGGCGATGTGCCGTTTGAAAAGGCGAGCATAGGCATTTGGGCCTTTTACGAGGCGAACCTAATTGTTCAATTAGGCGAATCTAGGCGGCTGAGCCCAGACTTTTCTTTTCTATCTTCTTATTTATTGGAGAAAACAATTTATGATTGTTGTTGTGTCTTGTTCTTCGTGTTTAATGAACACTAACTGAGCATAGACTTGATTTTGGTATGTTTTCATATATGGTTTGAGATTACTGAAATTTAAATTGGAAAAAAGTCAGAATTAAAGGCAAAGGTTGCGGAAAAAAAAAGCCTAATGAAAATTGATGGAATGTATTGTTTTTATGGAGATCCGACCAACAAAAGAAAAGAAAGATGAGGAAAGGCTTTAGTTTCAAGACGTACGATCATGGGAGATGGCCGGGGAGAGAGAAAAAGAGAAAGGGAACAAGGGATACCAATCATGTGGCGGAGACTTAAAGACTACAACACACAAAAGTAGGGTCCAAGAGTTGTAACGAAACTTTCAAAGTTTTACCAACTTTCTTAACTATTATAAGTCAAATGTGATCAATTTCTATAGGATGGAGGGAGTATAAATTAGACTTTGATCAATACGATCTTGTTGTGACATGATCCTTTAGTGTATTTTTAGCTTTTCTGCACTATACGTATTGCTCTAATTGTATATACCTATAACAGATGGAGACATGCGTATTTTGATGATCATGGGATGTCATGATCTTATAAGTAGCTCTAAACATGTAAATCCATGCAGTTGAGTTTGTAAATTCTTAGGATAGTTCCTTATTAATGCTAGTCTCTCATTAATAGAAAAATAAAAAAAGATGGAGCGATAAGTCATCGAGGACTCTACCAACTATATATATATATATATATATATATATATATATATATATATATATATATATGTGTGTGTGTGTGTGTGTGTGTGTGTATAGACACACACACACACACACACACACACACATATCCATGTATAAAATAAGCGAAGCAATATAGCTTCTTTGCATGACATGTCATCATATCGCATTACGATAGTTTCTTTACTTAACACGTCATCGCATTATGTTTTCAATACGAAATAAAATTATAAATATTATAAGTGTCTCTAAAGGTTTCAAATATTATCTTGCATGAGATCCTTATTTCTTGATAAGTTAATTTCCATATCAGTAGCCTTATATAATTGAAAAATTAGTTCTAAGCATTATGAAACTCTAACTAATTAATGACGTAACTTATTAAGACTTAATTTTAACTATTGTATCCTTACCACTCTCTGATATGAATATAAAAATTCATATATCTAAAAAACGAACATAACATAGAGGATTTAGAAGAGAAAAAAAAATGATGTTATGATTGAGATTGAAACAATAGAAATAATATTACCAATTGATTCATATTTATATGCTTACGTTATCAATGTAAAGATTTCTCAGTATAATTGATAGCTTTTAGAATCCTTTTGGTAAAATTAAAAAAATGGCGTTATTTTTTGGATAGAACCACACGACCAACAAATGACTGTATAATCTTGATTAAAATTACAATCATGATAAAACTTATTGATAAATCTGATAGTTTTAAAGGATTTAAAACTATATACTAAACATACCAGTGTATCAAGGTATGTACATATTAGTTTGGATGTGGATGTGATCCCTAGTTTTGAGTTTATTTAATCTGAAAACTAATTCTAGAATTCTAAATATCCTACTTTTTTTAGGATTTAATTTTGACTGTTGTGTTCTTAAAACTAACTCTCTCACATGAAGAAAAAAAATCACGTCTCTAGAAAATAAAAACAACATATGAGATTTAGAAGGAAAAAAATGTTACTATTAATTTAAGTTTATTATAATTTGATAGATGTATAAGTATTTACACATAGTATAGTCATTGAAAAATTTATCTATATAATACATAATATCAATAATCAAATTATTGGACAATTTTTTGGTTTGTCATTAAAAGACTGCACCATCAACAAACTGGCTATATAAGCATATATGAGATTTTGAAAAGAAATCACATAAGTATTAGGAAAAAAAGGTGTAACTAAATCAAATAATGTTAATTACTATATTTGAGAATATTGAAAATATTTAAGGTGTCCTTAAAACTAACTCTCTCGTACCTAGATAAAAAGTCATGTATCTAGAAACAAAAATACATATGAGATTTAGAAGAAAAACATCTATGTTACAGTTAATTTAAGTTTATTATAACATAATGAATGTATTTATATTTATATATGAATAATCATCACAAAAAATTACAATCTCTGTTTAATATATAACATCAATCATCAAATTGTAGGACAATATTTTGTTTTAATAAGACCGCACGATCAACAAAGTGACTACATGACATATATGATATTTTGAAAAGAAATCACATATGTATTAGGAAAAAAAAGGTACAATTGAATCAAATAATTCTTAATTACTATATTTGAAAACATTTAAAACCTTTAAGATATAAAAACTTCCATGTAATTAGATAAAACTAACCATTTACAAGTTCATTTCTATATAAGGCCTTACGATCAATAAATAAACTTTTTTTTTATCTGTACTTACTAAATTTTCATGAAAAATAAGACTAATTGGTATATATTAGACAAATTATAGGCATGAAAACTTTATTATGATTATAATGGAATTGATTACAACTGTGAGTGATCGCAAGTGGTTAATAAGTGCTCGTCCTATAATATTAGCCTAATATAGTGATATTTGTTATCCTTTATAAGCTCATTATAATTATAGGTATAATTTGACATATTTTGGAATATAAAGATAATATTATGTTGTGATAAAACAAGTTTATTTCAGGAGAAAATATTATTGTAGTAGCTATATAAACTATAACTTGGCGAAAATAATAGTCATGAAAGATATTGAATTTTTTTTTCCAACAATCTAGAATAAGAACACGTAATCTTCATCAATTTAATTTCCTCATTACTAGCATCTTATAAGAATACAAGAATGTAAAGAAACACACACTCACACATGAAAGTATTAAATTGAAAGTGATAAGGTGTATTCATAAGTCCTGTTAAATTTGAAATGCAACTTTATTAGTTTTATATTTCTAATTAATCGTTATAATAAACTCAGGAACATATGTAACACCTTAAAACCCTCTGAAGTTAAAGAATTAAATTCATATATAACATTTACAATACGAAAGGGATACGTGATAACGTGACTATATTTATTACAACTAAATTGGATTCATTATTTAGCTCTATATGGCACCAGCATGACTATTATACTACTCTAAATGCTATATAAATGTTCATTTGAAAAATTACTTGACAATTTAAAATAATAAGCTTAAAGAAGACAATTATCAGGCGGCTCCACTGTGTTGTTATACATTCTTTGTCTTTCAGCGTATAATATAAAGAAATTACATGTAAACACACATATATACATCATAACAATTGCATGCAATCTAATCAAACAAACAATGTTGTCTTATAATCGAAAGTTATGAGTAATGCAAGTGAATTCAATTTTCAATATTTTACTTAGGATAGTCGTAATTAATTTAGGTACTAAGGTTATTTTTTAAAGCCAAATAATATCTTTTTTATAATATTAATATCTTTTTTGTCTCACGATATACGGTATATATGTATTAATTCACTTTTAAAACTTTATGATATACTGTATTTTATAAACCGACCCAAACTTGACTCAGGTTACTAGGTTAGTTGACAATAACAATCTCTTCACAAAAAAGGTGTGCGGGTTTAAGTCATATCCTATACGAAAACAATATATCCTATACGAATACAATAATTCATGCTTAATATGTATAGTTGCAATAATAATTGATGCCAGGGAAAATGAGTTCATACCTACGTGGAGGTGCCACAAAGGCTGCAGTCTGAGTCAGCTTCTATGTATGCAAAGTGAGAGACAATGAGGGCGGAGTAAAGGCAGAAAGCAAGGCTTCCCAGACAGGCCGTGAGGAGTGGCAGTGCTGTGAAGGCAAGGCTGAGACGAACAGGGCCGGCAGTCGACAGTCCAAGTCAAGGTCTGAGTCGGGGTCGGGGTCTAATGTTACGGTCCAAAGTTATGTCCAATTTGTGTTTCTCTCTCTAGAATCCAAGAGCCCCTAAATTCTAGATTGAGAAAGTGATTTTGTGAGAATGAAGAAGAAGTCTGTGAATAAGTCATAAAGTCCACTATTTATAAGAAACAGTGTGCCTGTGTCATCAAGTGCCACATGTCGTCCCCTGGGAGTGACACGTCACCAAGGGGTCCAAAAATACTGATTCCCAAGTTCGCGTTACCTACCACACACAGTGTCGCTCTACCTGTCTAAGAAGACTGACCACACCGCGGTAGCATGATCAGAGTAAGCCCATTGCCCCAGCCACTGGTCCAAGCCCTTACTGAATCTCACAAGGCGCGTTAAGAGACGCGTAAAGAACCTGGCAGCGGTGAGGATTGCCCCTATAGCCATACAGCCAGGTGGACTAGGCGCAATGCCCTCCAAAGACCTGCTCCCGTCCCGGAGTGACCCGGGGGTCATTGTCCTGGGGGCGCCGATGATCACCGGTAACATGAGTGGACATGGTCGCAGCTCAGTGCCTGGTGTCACGCAAGTCACCCCAGGCGGCGATAGCTTTGTGGTAATAAGCCTATCTCACTGCGAAGGGTCCTTGTGCCGGAGCACTACGAGCGGAGCCCCCCGGAATAAAGACGGCGATAGCTTTATGGTAACGAGCCTATCCCGTTTCGAGGGGTCCTCGTGCCGGAGCACTACGAATGAAGCTCCCTCCTGGAAGCATGTAACATGATTGTGGCGCATGGGCTCGGTACCGACAGCATGAGACATTGATTGTGGTGCACGGGCGCGATGCCAACGGCATGAGACAAACCTGGTGCCGGGGGCACATGTCATGGAAGTGGCGCACGAGTGCGGTGACGAATGTCGCGGTGACAATACCTGGTGCTGGGGCATGTATCATGGAAGTGACGCATGGGCGCAGCGACGAACGTCGCGGAGAGAATACCTGGTGCCGGGGCACGTATCATGGAAGTGGCGACGGGCGTGGCGACGAACATCGCGGAAACAATACTTGATGCTAGGGCACGTATCATGGAAGTGGCGCACAGGTCGCGAAGACAATACTTGGTGCCGAGGCACATATCATGAAGGTGGCTCACGGGTGCGGCAACGAATGTCGCGGAGACAATACATGGTGTCGGGGCACGTATCATGTAAGTGGCGCAAGGCACGACGACGAATGTCGCGAAGACAATACCTCATGGAAATGGCGAATGGGCGCGGTGACAAACGTCACGGAGATAATACCTCATGTAAATGGCGGGGAGACAATACCTGATGCCGGGGCACGTATCATGAAAGTGGCGCACGGACACGATGATGAACGTCGCAGAGACAATACCTCATGGAAGTGGCGCATGGGCGCGGTGACGAACGTCGCGGAGACAATACCTGGTGCCGGGGCACGTATCATGAAGTGGCGCACGGGCGCAGCGACGAACGTCGCGGAGACAATACTTCATGGAAGTGGCGCATGGGCGCGCAGAGACGGCGCTCGGGTGCGCGTCGGGTGTCCCAGAGACGGGGCGTGAGCCAAGTGTGCATGTTATACCAAAATAATAAGTGTGATGTTTCGTAATGACAAAGTCGGGAATGATGATACGCGGTCGTTCGGCGGTAGCGCGTGACTTTGAGCGACGGGCATCGGGGGAGTGGTGCCCGGTCACAGGCGACGGATGTCATGAGGTTGATGTACGAACGTCCGTAAACATCGCGGAGGTGCAAAGACTCGAGAAAATAAGTGCACGCGGGAGGGGAGGCCATATGCCAAAAATTGGGGGAAGGCCAAGGCCACCACCCCTGGGGAGGCCGACGCCGACCCCTTGGGGAGGCTGAGGCCGACCTTAGGGGGTGGCCAAGGCCAATGGCCAACTCCCATGAAGGGAGGCCAAGGCCATTCCCTCTTTTGGTGAACTTCGGGCGCGCCGACGGTAGGTGTTTTGATGGTCAATGACAAATCCGAAAGTTGCGTTATGACGAGCGTGTCGACATGAATCGTACCCACCTGACGATCAAGGTGCCAAAGTCACGTACGAAGCGAAAAAAGTGCGGAAAGGGATTTGAGCGAAGGGGTGAACCACCAGGGGGAAATGGCCGAGGTCAACCCCTCCATGGGGTCGAGACCGACCCCCTAGGCATGGGGAAGGCCGAGGCCGACCCCCTGGGGTTGGCCAAGGCCATTTGCCCGTTGACCCCGTTGCTCCATGTGTGCCGCCGACCGATGTTTTTGATGAAAAGGTGTTCGGGTGGTCTCGGCGTGACGATCGTGCTACCGTAAGTCACGTTGACGCGAACTAAATTGTGTCTAAGTAACGCACAAGGCTCGCGGAGCGAAAAACGCACGTGACTTGAGCATGCGCGCACGAACCGGTTTGATGCGTTGAAAAGTTGACCGTTGAAACTCTCGAAGTGTTTGCGCGAAGCGGGACCCCCAATGGGCCCTTGGGTCCGACCAAGATAGGTTGAGAACAATAATCTAGTTAGATACTTCCTGAGTTTGAACACAGGAAGAAAAAAAAAAGGGAAAAAGCAAAACTTAACATCCTAAGTTGAAACTTGCAGATTACTAACACTAATGATGGCACACATGCAATAAAATAATAAATGGATACCAATAACAATAATAAATTTTATAAACGGGGGGCACCACTCCCTATAACAGTTGCACGTCTGTATATCTGCTCTAATAATGAATGCATCACTCTAATCGTCTTTGACATCATTAATAATTTGGATTTGAAGCGGACAAATTTAGCGTGGAGGAGAATTTATCATTTTTCAAGATCTTTTTCCTTAATGATAAAGATGGTAAACTGATCTGAGTCAGTAAATGCTACACGCACACTTCAATATGATTTTCATCCTTTTTTCTTGCTCAAGATGCGTTTTAGTGGCAATTGAAACGCCTTCTTCGACAATTGAGTAAAGTTTGAATTGATGTGGTGGATTAAGCTGTGTCACAATTAAAATACAAAAGGCCGACTGTCTCAAGTGACGCTCGCACGTAAACGTGATAAGTTCGGAAAGAAATTTTAGTTGCCAACTCAAAGTCTGGACCTCCACAAAACCAGCTTCCAGACTCCCCTCCCTTACACTGGACCAATGGGAGGATATCTAGGCTGGGTTTGGACCGAGTCTGTGTCCCCAAGCAAGGGCACCTACTCTTACTAGGTTAGGACTCCTCTAATCCTATGGTTTTTTTTCTTACCGGTGCCCTTCGGTTGTCTCTGTCTTAGGCGCTGGAAAGTCCCTTGTCAGGTCCACACCTACAGCTAAAAACTCTATTCTCTCCACCTTTTTATGTGGGTAGATAGAAACTCTGGTTGTCTCGGGCGCTCCGTCCAGATTAACAGCCACCACCATGACCATGGGACCTTAAACAACAAGCACATCTTGTGCCACCAAAGAAGACTACGACTAATACCACCAACCATATCTGTACAGCTAATGGCTACGACATAGAAAGAAACAACCAGTTGTCAGCCAATTAAATATCCATCAAAACATTAACGAGAGTGCCAAAGGGGCACAATAAAACAATCTTCGACTTACTTCAACCTCCAAAACTCAAGACGTGTCTGACGCTATATATAGATAATCGCCACCATCATAAGAGATTTAATTTATGGCCTTCTCCCAGAAAAAAACATGCGCCAGTAAGTAAATCTCCGCAGCGCCATACTTCATGACAACCTTATAAATAATAGGATCCAAACCATAGAGTTCTCACTACGCGTGAACCATTGGCTGAAGAGGGCCCCAAAGCTTACGAGGAAGAAAGATAGGCATTAATTGCCTCCTAAGCTTGATGACTTGTTCATTGAGAATGAGAAATCTTCATTAGAAGATTGAATTCTTGAGAATAATCACCATGGACACGGCAACATGGATTGAGTCCCGCAGAATTGGTAAGGAAGCACAGCTACCTGGTTGTTCGAAGTGGTAAGCAATGAGCAGGGGGAGCGAGACTTAACCCATCTTTAGCCTTAATTTAGCAGGATCTGAGTATAAAGGTTGAAGACAATTAAGAGAAATGGAAGAGAATTGGGGAGTACTTGTGAAGCAATTTTACCATTTAGAGCAAGTTTGATTTTGATCGTCATACTCTGTTTCTTTAAAATAGAATAACTTTGTCCTAAAGACTCGGATTGAGATGATTTACGCCCCATTAGGAAGCAATCAAGGAGCACAATGTTCAAGGGGACACCAAAAAAAAATTAGTCAGCAAGGACCTCAAAATTACCGTAAAATCAAAAGTTTGTGTCAACTCTTTCACCAACATTCTCCGGCTTATTTGACCATTTTTAGCTAATTTTTGGAGCTAGCCCGAAAAGAACTTTTGATGATTTTCCCAAGTAGCACAATGTGGTTCTATGTGAAATTATTTCTCCGCTCTGACTCCTCGACTCCTTTTATCCCTACTTCTGTCACATTAACATCCTGATCCAGCGGTTTTATATGATCAAGATCAATGATCTGACACCATCTAAGATTTTTTCCGCAGCGTCGAGGGGGGAAGGGGAGTACTGGGGTGGGGAGTAAAGTCCGAAAACATGATGCTGTTTATTGTGGTATACGAGTGTTTCAAAGCAACATGTCTAGTTTATTTGAAGTGTTAATTTGCTCCACAGCTTTGGATTGTTAACTTGTGGTGGTGGGAGTTGACGTGGGTTTGGGCAGATGGTGGAGGGTGACCGTTGACGAAGAAGAAGAACAAAATAACAAAATATGATTTGGATTAAAACATTCAAATTGAAAGGGAACATCCCTTTATTTTGTTCTAATAATTTTGACCCTCAGTTAACCCTCGTGTACAAGGCACATGACAACTTAATGGGGTTGTCATTGACCGAAGCTAATACAAGGACCCGATTGTGCCAATCAATGTCTCAAATGATCAATTTGACAAAAAGTTCAATCTAGTGACCAAATTGGTACTAAGAGCATTCAGTATCTTACACTCTTAAATTGCAAAAGCTACGACATGAACCATTGTATATGCCTAGCATTATTGTGTTTTAAGGGTGCATGACACTGAAGTTTTCCAATTTGAATGGAACCATTTAGTCTTTAAAGAGAAAGTATCATGTGTATATATGTGAATACATGCAGTAACCGATATGGAAGAAAGCCAGAAGGAACGATTTTGGTTATAACCTCATGAGAAGGAATAGTCCAAAACCTCCCTTAAAGTGACCGTTAATTGCTGCTAAGTATTGTTGTTGACATTTTTGTAATCTTTAAAATAATTCTCAGCCGTACTTCTTTAGCTTCACTACTATATAAGAGGTTTAGCTAGGCACTTCATATATCATCGCTAATTAAAAGTCAATAAGCATATTTAGCGACCATTAATTACCGCTATACAGGACTCTTCCTATACTCGAGTGTGTGTATGTGTGACTAGTGTCGGGGCGGGGGGGGGGGGGGGAGAGAGAGAGAGAGAGATTTGAAACCAAAGACTTGTTCAAAACCTGAAGTGAAAATTACAATTCAATTAAACTTATTACAGCAAACTGATCATTAAATTGACACTCCAAAGTGACAAGTTTTTATCTCAAGGGCAGAACCATCACACTCAACACTCTGAAGAAGAACACACTAGCTAAGAGCGCACCAAAAGTAAGGATCCTCTTATTTAGACAAGAACATATCAGACCTTAGAATCTAAGGCCATGATGGTACTGAGATTCATGGGGCTCATGTACTGAGTTGTGCCGGTCATGATTTGTTTCACAATCAGTCTGTTTGCTTTCTCAGATGGATGGAATGGATCCCAGAATGCGTTCAAGTTCCTGTTAGGGCACAAGTTTGACAACCCTGTGCAAAGACCAAGTCCATTGTAGGGGCCTTGCCCACAGCAAGCTATTTTCGACGTGGCAAATCCTGCCCAAGAAAAATTGCGTAGATATCATCACGTAGACGCACAACTAATAATGCAAGATGTACAAATACTACAATGGAAAGCCAGACGGCTAATCTCTGGCAATCGATATTGATGTAACTTTCTCTAGGTGGTGGAACAAATAGGCTTACCGAAGGCTCCAGGATTACTGATGAAATCGTTGTGCATTTGGTTTGTGTTTGCCGCAATAAAGACGTCACCACCAAGTTCACTGTTGAGCGCGTTTAGCATTTGAACCAGTTGCGGGTTGAACAAGGCTGCAGCTCGTTGAAGTTCAGGTGCGCATTCGCCGTTTCTACTATGCATGGCTAGTTCAGCTGGGACGCAACCCAATGGCCCCGTACCCGTCACCAGAACCCTGCGTGTTCCTAGGCCATGGAGCTTCTGCAATGGTTATAGCACAATCATAGACTCCTTGTGAGCGCGTGTGAGAAAATGATGGACAGCAAGATGGATGAGCGTAACATGAATGAGAACTTTCGTGGACTTCAATGCGCAGGGAAAGTGTTGCGGTCCACTATGGTACATACGGGACGATAATAGAACTTCAGACCTGGGTACCTTATTCCCTAATATTTGGTCAATATGATGTGGTTTTGTGAGCCAAGTATGTTCGAAACTTACTGTTTCAAAGAACTTGGCTCGGTCGCATTGAAATCTCTTTGCGTATTAAACCCTACACCCCCACCAGGCTAGGTTTTCCTATTGCTAAATTAATTGTTCCCTTTAACATAGGTTTACAAGAACCTTTGTTACTACCTCGTGGTGCTTTTCACCGCATGTTACACCTAGTACCATTATTTACATATTTAATACAGTGGGTAGCAAGTGCAACCACCTTATCTTCCTTTAATTTTCTGCTTTATACCTGCATCTAACAATTTCTTGGCTTCCAATACAACTGCAATAATGCATGTAAAGTTATCCACCTAAAATGCACTAGGTCTATTAAGGAGTAGGCGTGTCCTTCCAGCTAAGGACCTATATTTCTCGGATACACTGTGCCCTAAACAACCAGGGAAATGCCAATAAATTTGGTCTCCGCCTCATGTGACACAATGGTGGCTTCCATTTTACTATTGGCTTTGGCCTAGCAACAATAAATTTGGTCTCCGCCTCATGTGACACAATGGAACTATTGGCTTTGGCCTAGCACAAAAACAAAAGAAAGAAAAACATTGCCTATGGCCTAGCAAAAAAGAAAGAAAACTATTGCCTTTGATTTGAGTAAAAAGAGTTTGACTGTGCTAGAGCGAAAATATGATTCGGTGTATGCAGATTAGAGAAACACCAATATGAAATGATATGCCTCGATACTCTTGAAACGAAATTTTAAATTTAACTCTGACAATGTTATTGGTCTTGAAACACATCCCTAAAAAATTGCATACAATTCTCATATTTTCGTAGCTTTTTTACTCTGAGTGAACGATACAAAAGACTTGTATACAAGTTCTATACTATTGCAGGATTTTCACTCTGACTACGTATATGATATGCATTGATACTCTTGAAACAAGAATCTACGCTGACAATGTTATTGGTTTGGATACATAATCGTAAAGAATCGTATACAAGTTTTGTATGCTTGTAGCTTTTCTACTCCAAACGAACTTTACAAAAGAACTGTCGTTCATCAAATGCAGCATTGCTGCATGTTATGTAGCTGCGATCAGAACGTAGTTGAAAACGACATCACAAAATGCAGCACAGATCATTCAAGTGTATACATACGTAAAATGACAAGATGCTTAGAGGAAGGAAGGATTACGAATTTATGAAAAAGCACACCCACCTTTAAGATCTTTTTGTATTCGGAAATGAGATAGCGGACATAATCAGGTAGAGCAAACTGACGTGATCGTGCAGAGTAGGGGACTAGGTAATAGTTGTTTACAAAATCATTGCCGCCCAGAGTAATGAGGACCAGCGCTCGGTTTACTAGTTGCTTAGTCTGCTCGGCTCCTATAAGTGCAGTAACTCTTTGCTGGTACTGCTGGAAGTACTGCAACTGTAAAGTTATCCGAATTATATTCACCTGCAAATAGGGTCCATTGCTTAGTTAGCCTAGTTATGAGGTAAAATGGTAACAGGAAGAAGATATTGGGTTTTGGTGGTTGAGCTTACAAATTGCAGTCCAGTGTCATTAAGTATACCAATCCCAGCTGATGCAAAGTTGGCACCAACAAGTAGTTTTTGCCCAGTGAGCTCAGGATTCAAGTATGGCAACGTGGGTTCCGATCCAATCTTCTCACCTGAGAAAAAAGAGTGTTTTATAGTGTGTATTCAATCGTACATATAACACAAATTTTAAAGCGCTTGTACATTGTTATTGCATGCGGGCATTTTGTGAAACTGCATGTGCGCGCAAGCCGAAGTATTGAAGTCTTGTACAAAAAGTTATTTGAAGAACTTACTGGTAAGAATTCAAAGTAGCTTAAAAAGATAGCAAGTTGTCTCAATTTGTGTTCCTAGTCTACGTGCAACCGTAAAGATAAAAAGAATCTTAAAGAGCTCCTATTTTATTCATAAGATACAAAAGCGTCACATGTGATATGAACGTAGAGGCATTTAAAACCCTTATAAGACTAAGTTATTAGGTGTTACGCAATGTAATCCCAACTATGCAATGTTGTTTAGTTTTATTAGAGAGACATCTTTCCAAGTATACATGCATTTATGAAAATGCACTGCTTAATTTAAGAAATTTCACACAACAGTTTATTCGTCTAAGGCCATACACCGTCGTGAAACCGAAAAACAGGCTAAAGTGTACATGTTTACGTTTCACACTATTATTCATCGTACCTACACATGTAAAGCATAGTCTACACCATTTTTAAGCAGCCACGAATAGTTTTGTGACAAAGTTCATCTACCCATATGTTTGTAAATAAAACGAGATAAAGAACACAAATTCAATACTCAACTGATAAGGTCAGGAATGTTAAGGCCGTTTGAGAAGCGCCCGGTCGCGCGGTGTGTGGGATAGTCAATGCCATAAGGAGGTGCGTCTGCGCGAGCAGTAGTAGCCAAGTAGTTGTTGTTGCCACTGTCAACAAGTGAGTCTCCGAACACGAAGAAGGCACGAGCCTCAGCTTCACGAGCAACAGCACGCAAAGCCAGTACAAACCCCAAAATAACCCAAAGACAATCACCTGATGCCCTAGCCATGAAGAAATCAACACTAAAACCTGTTCTCTGCTTTGCTGAGACAAGTTTAAGTGTTTTTTTCTCTTTTGGCTATGCTTCTAGCTAGGAAACAAGTGAGCTCTTTTTATATACACATTCAAAATGTGTCTTCTAACATGGACTAAGTTGATGGACAATGCTGCTACAGTTGGACAGAAAGGAAGAAGACCCACAAGCAATCCAACTAAATTTGGTACGTAGTACAGCAAGTAGGTTAAGTTCTTCAATTGGACAGTTGTTTGGCGCAGTTAGATTTATCATCATTCTCATACAATTATTTACCTCCTAGCTTGTTTAGGAGTTAGTCCTTCTGAGTTCTGACTTGTTCACATGTGAAAAAAGTTGACAGTACCTTAAGACTTATTAACTCTCCCTCTTCTTCCTCGTCTTTTTTAATTTGGTGTGCATCAGAAAATGATAAATCAAGACAAAAATTGACAGTACCTAAGAAGTTACAACTAGGCAACAATTGAGTTCTAAAAGCAAAAGAACAAAAAGCCATGCAAATAATTATACCCTCTCGAGACAACATCCGAAATTGCTTTGAGTTATTCAACCTCTCAGTAGGGTTATTGGCGAACTCGTTGTGCCATTACAGGCCATAGTTGGTCACTCAATACTAATGTATTTTTAGTGACAAAAGAGTGGGGTAGCGAAAAAGTGTGCAAAAGGAACAGACTTAGCACAAACCGGGTCGGTGCCATTAACAGCTAACACTACAATTTGTGTCATTAAAAACTCATGATGCAAACGAGCTGCCACTAAAGAATAAATCATAGTCGGTTAAATTATCGTCCAAATGTAAAGTAGCCACATTCATTTCATATAGTCAATTCTTATCGCTTTTATCAAACCAACAAATTTTGTTACTAGAAATGTTTCTAGGTGATGAGACCAAAGTGAAGTCTTTTTGCGGTCTCGACTCTTACAGAAAGTGAGAAATTTCGAGTAAAGAAAGATAGGGTTATCCCCTATTGTTTCGCACATGCATCTAAAATATGAATTTAAATATAAACATACGTGATTCTAGAGTAATCAATATGGATGAAGGCTTATCACAAATTTGTAAAATTCTCACTAACAGATCCGCAGATTTTGGCTTAGAGTTGCTCACCGAAACCAACATTAAATGTTAATTTGACTAAAACTTGTTAATGTGATCTCAACATTCGGTGTATTATCTCATTTTAGCAAAAAAAAAAAACTTATTAATCAAGCTCTTCCTATAGTCCACGTAAAGCTTCTTTCATATTCAGAAGAAAATATCTATCTTCATGCCTAATTATGCTATTTCAGAGCTTATTTTGTTGTTCATGTACTACAAGCGATTACTTTGCCACAATTCTACTTTTTAGCGACAAATTAAACTGTGTACAATTGCACAAAGTTGTGCAAATAGACAATCATTATTTATAATTCAAATCAGGTGGAATGAGTGAAAAAGAAGTTTTAGCAAAATTCTTGATTGTAGCTGGAATAAGTGAAAAACAACTTTTAACAAATTTCTTGATTGTACAAATACCCACAGTATGATAGTACTGTCTTTAGCAGCAAAAGTTGTTCAAAAGAAGAAAGAAGGAACCGCCAATTATTGATATTTGAAACCTTTGAGGGAATAATGGCACTTTTTTCTTAACCTACTTTTCCAGGCAATTAATTGGACCATAACACAACAATCAGAACAGGTTTGTAATTAATAATAATGACTTTTCAGCTAGGCCTTTTGCTTTAAACTTTAGCCAGGTCCCCAACCATTCAGGGTCTTAATTGGTGCGTGTAATTAGCACCTTATCTCCCCTTTTTCTCTCTCTTCGCCTCCCCAGTAAAAGTTTTTCTTGCACAACTATTGCGTGGTACAACGTATTATAAGACTTGGCCTCTTCAATTGTCGGGTTACCCGTATACCATCGGTCAAAAAGTCAAACTGTGTGATTTCCACGTGTCACGAAGTGAAATTTTGTTATCGCATTTTTCTAAACAAGAATATATCTTGTCTGATGTAATTTTTTAAAGAAGTTATACAACTTTTGAATGTATGAGATATAGTAATGTGGGGCACGTGTCATGACGAGAGAGGGTAGCCGTATCATGATCATTTGGACTACATAAGACCTATAAACATAAAGGACTTACAAGCAGAAGCATAGGATTGATAACAGTGACTCAATTTATGGTGTTCTCCCATGTTGATTGTGTACCACAAACTTAGGATCAATCGCCAATCGACCTCCTCACTAGATGAAAATGGCTACTAGACTAATTGTTTTCAGAACTTAATCCAACGGTCGGATAATGGAAGCTCAGAGAGAGAGAGAGAGAGAGAGAGTGGTAGGTGGACGATTAAAGAGTGATGCGGGGCAGTCGATTGCCACCCTTATGACACCACCGGTGTGGGCTAGGATTTTAACACGCTTTAAGTAGCTTGTAGCTTACGAAGATACTAACTGACAATTTTTCCATCTTCCTATTTACCCTTAGGTAGTCTCAAGGCCAACTAACATGGGCGAAATAGTATGTGGGTCAACAAAGAGGGACCCAAATGCTAAAATCTCCCACTTAAAATTGTTGGGTCAAAGTGAGAGAGAACAAGGGGGCCATGAGTATAACCTAAGAAAGAACAAGTGCTTAGCATATACTATGTGTTTTAGAAAGTGTGTCTAATTTAACCACTATACATAACACTTCAATTCTCAAGCTTCACACAAACAAGAACTCCTACAAATTTTTCTCATCAGTTAAGGGGAGAATCTAGTAATGGGATTATGCACACAGAGAGCGAGCGAGCGAGAGAGAGAGAGAGAGATTTAAACAAATGGCTTCTTGTCTAAGAAACCTCGAGAGACCAAAGGAGCAACGCTTAAGCTCTTATCACTTATGTTTTTCATTTAATTAGAGAGGACCACCACCTAATTCTAGTGAAAGGACTTCCGACTCACATTTAGTCAAACATCATTGAGCATCGAACAAAATGAGAAGAGAATTTCACACCAATTTAGACTACTTATTACAGGTCTACAAACATCGTTAGACCTTCCCAGCGTGGGTTTCCTGCTCCACTGTCCTCTCTGCCCGACGTCCTTAGCACCCCTCCTTCTTTTGTCAATGGTGCCAATGTCCTTTCCTTGACTTGTTCTGAAAAGGCCAAAATGCTCTACGTTGTTATCAACGTTTTAATCAGGCTTATCAAGCTGAGGATCTGTCCCCCCATATTTTTTATGCTCTCCCTATTCATTCTTATCAACGGTCGTATCCTGATACTGGTGCCACCCACAATTAGTAGAGTGATGCTGCTGCCTTTTTAGATCGCTTTGAACATCGCAACACCAATAATTTTATTGTCATTACGGTGCTTCCCTGCCCATAACTCGTACCAGTCATCTTTCTCTTTCTACTTCACGATTCTCTTTCACTTCGCAGTGCGTTTCTTATATTCATAAGAATCTCTTTTTCATTGCTCATTTTAACTCATGACCTTGAATTTTTTTTCTTTTTTTTTTTGTCTTCTCTCGCATGTATTAAAATTAAGGATCAAAAGCGAGGAAGATAGTTCATATCGGTTCACTTTTCGCTCCACCTCCAAAACAATTAACGTTATTTTTTATGACACTTTCTTTCTGTATGATGTTGCCTGCCCCTCTTCCTCTATCCCATAACCTACCGTTGACACCATTCAACAGTGGGTCATTTCTCAAAAGGGATAATTGCAAAAAATACCCTCGTGGTTTGAGCCAGTTCCAAAAAGACCCCTGTTGTTACAAAAGTTACAAGAAGACACTTGAGGTTGAAACTGTGTTGCACCCGTCAAGAACCGTTACGGAATCAACGAATTGTCTAAACTACCCCTGTATATAAGCACATTGTTCTAGTTTGTAAAACCCTAAGATTCAATCCAATTTCCACCTTCTTTCAAATGAACCTATCACCTTCTACCAAAATCTGACACCAATGGATCAAATATTGTAGGTGAAGTTAATGTGGACATGGGGGATGATGATGTTGATAATGCTGGAATATGACTTGATGAGTTTGAGGAAACTGAGGGTGGTGTGACAACTGAGGGTGGTGTGACAGTTGAGGGTGGTAAAGCAGCTGAGGGTGGTCAAGATATTGAGACTGGACAACAGTATTTGAGGGTGGTCAAGATATTGATGGTGGCCAAGATATTGAGGGTGGTGAAGATGCTGATGGTGCTTAATATACTAAGGGTGGTGTGACTAGTGAGGGTGGTAAAGATGCTGAGGGTAATGAAAATGTTGAGGATGAAGGTAGAGAGCCTAATGACCCCACAATTCCTGAGTTGGGTGAAGATTTAGAAGGGCCAGGGGATGATGATATCTTTAACACTAACCCTAAATCTAAGCAAAAGAGTCATAGCAATGAGCCCCATGAGGAATGGTATTCTGAAGGTGAGGAAGAGGATGAACTGACGAGTGTTCATGGGTCAGATGAGGATGAAGAGACAAACAGGTGGCCATAATTTTGTGCTGATGATTTGAACTGTAGGGATGGGCCAACATTGAAGGTTGGCTTGATGTTTCCAACTAGGGAGGTGTTTAGAGCTGTTGTTAAGGATTACACATTAGACATAGGTATGACTTTGAGTACCAACACAATGATAGAAAAATAATTACATGTGTTTGCAAGTATGAAAATTGTGATTTTAGGGTGCATGCTTCTCCCATGCAAGGTACCACTACATGGCAAATCAAGACCTTCAAACCAGATCGTAGTTGTGGGAGGGACTATGATAACCATTTGGTTAGTGTTAAGTACATTGCACATAGGTATAAGGAGAAGTTGAGAGATGACCCTAACTGAAAGGTGGGAGCCATGAAGAAAGAAATATACAGAGACATGTTTGCTAATGCAAGCAATCATAAAATATATAGGGCAAAAAGGTTAGCAAAAGAACAAATAGAGGGGGACATCAAGGCACAATTTGCAAGGCTTTGGGATTATGAGGCAACACTGCAAAAGCACAATCCTGGGACATGTTTCAAAGCTGAGACATTTAGGCCAAGTCCAGAGCTGACACTTTTTTTTAAGAGGGTATATGTTAGGTTTGAGGCATACAAAACTGGTTTTTTAAAAGAATGCATGCCCTTTATTGGACTAGATGGTTGTCTTCTAAAAGGCCTTTATGGGGGACAGTTGTTGTCCGATGTGGCTAGGGATGAGAATGACAACATGTGTTCCATGTTACTGTAGCTGTTGTTGAAGCAGAAACCAAGGACAGTTGGTCTTGGTTTTTGACAGAACTGATTGATGACCTTGGGGGTAGTGAGAACTTGGTATTTATTTCTGATAGGCAGAAAGGGATGATGGAGTCATTTAAGGATCTCTTACTTACAACAGAGCACATATTTTGCATGAGACACATGTATACAAACTTTAAAAAGAGATGGGGTGGTAAAGAGGTGAAAGACTATCTATGGAATGCTGTCAGGGCATGAACTGTTAATGATTTCAATCTCTGGATTGGGAAAATCAGGAATTTAGACAAAGATGGTGAAATTATGAAGTACTTATAACTAATACATCACACCCAATGGTCAAGATCTCACTTCAGTACCCGTTTCAAATGTGATACCCTGGTTAATAACCTAAGTGAGTCATTTAATGCATACATTATTAAAGCAAGGGACTTGCCAATTGTCAAGATGCTTGAGTGGATTAGAAAAATGTCGATGAACATGATACAAATTAAGAAGAAATGGATGGAGAAATTTGAGGGTGCAATATGTCCTAATATTGTGAGCAAGTTGGACAAGATTGTTGTAGAGGCTAGGAATTATTTTGCAAGTTGTTCTGGTCAACTTGAGTTTGAGGTGGAGCATTTCAACAAAACCAGGGTTGTCAACTTGGGTGTAAGGATATGTAACTGTAGAATGTGGGATCTCACTGGGATACCTTGCTGTCATGATGTGGCTGCCATATTTCTGAGCAGAGATAGGCCTGAGACATATGTAGACAACTGCTATAGCAAGGAAGTTTATTATGATGCTTATAGCAGTATGGTACATCATGTTCCAAGTGAGGATGCATGGGTTATTACTGGTTTGGATGCTTTAGCCCCACCTTTCTATAGAAGACCAGCTGGCAGGCCTAAAAAACTAAGGAGAAGAGGTGATGATAAGCCCAGAAATCCTTCTACAGTGGGTAGGAGCAACAAGGATGTCACATGTGCAAGGTGTTTGGAAAGGGGTCACAACAAAAGATCATGCAAAGGCCTCGTCCATCCACAATCCAGACTTGTAAGACAGTCTCATGAGGTATGGCCCAGTACACATAATATAACTTATCTTTATAACTTAGTTTGGGCCAACTTGTAAGACTGATTTTAAGTTTAATCATTTCTTATAGGCCAACATAAGCAAGGGAAAATGAAAGGTAGTGGATAGAACTGTGACTTCAGCCAAAAGAAAAAGGGTACTTTCTTTTTATTTTTCATTTGGAACTGCAACATCATTTGCATTTTTCATTTTTGAAAAAAAAGGTTCACATTGTTGTGGGAATATATTTATGGGAAGATTGCATAAAAAAGCCTTATGGTTTAGGGTAGTTGCAAAAGGACCCTTGTTGTTTGAAAAGTTGCAAAAGAACACCTGATGTAACAAATGTGTTGTTACATAGGTTGCAACCCCTGTTATGCAATTTTGTGTTGTTTTTAATTGGGATCATGTCTTCACTTTTTTTTTAGTACAATGTACTCACTACAAATTTACATTTTTTAGGGAAGAAGACTCCCCAATCCATCAACTCCACAGCCAACTCCTACATTAAGGCCACAACCAACTTCTCCACCTAGGCATACTGTTTCACAGCCATCTCATCCACCAAGGCCAAGTAGTTCAAAGGAACGGGTAAATTGATGAAAAAGGATTATGTTTAAATGGCGTGATTGTGTTGTTTGTATACTGTTTCACAGCTAACTCCTCCACCTAGGCAAATTGTTTCACATCCAATTCCTGCTTCAAGACCTGTTACAAGAACACAGTCAATGGCTGCTTGGGTTCCACCTAGAGCTATAACTCAGAGGCATACCTCAACACCATGGCCAATAGTTACTGCTTCTAGACCTCCAACAGCTCCCATGCAAACTTTAAGGCCTTAAGGTAGCACTGGAGGAGTTGTGATGGCTGACACAACAAGAGGAAAGTCCATGTTAGCTGCTGCTTTGGGAAAGGAATCAAAAGTTGGCAACACAACATCTGCCATGGGTACTGCATCAACTACCAAAGCTGCTAAGAACAGGGATGAAACACATGTTGGAAGAGACAATGGGCAGAAGTGAAGACAGTAAAATGATTGAATTGAGCCTGTGTTTGGAGTATTATGCTAGGACATAATTGTGATATATGTATTTTGTAAAACAGCATTTTGGGTAACTACGACAGAATTGAGAATGTTTTGGAGTATTGTGCTATGACAAATCTTTGAACATAGTTATGCAAATGAGATATTTTGTGTATAGCATTTGTCCATTGGAATGCAATCTATGTTTTAAATATGTTGTGTATAGCAACTGGAATATTTTGGAATACAATCTGTATTGGAATACAATCTATGTGTTGGAACAGTTTTGTGTATAGCAGATAGAATATTATGTGTTGTGATTTCAGTTAAATGTTTGGGATAATATCACTTATATCCCTCAGTTTAGGGGTAAATTACAGTCAAAGACGTAAGTTTTAAAATTTTGCACTCGTATCCAAAATGTGAAAATTTTGTATCACATATGACCATCGTTAGGGTTCTGTGACCCTAATTAACATTTTTTTGCTGACGTGGTAATACTGTATTTTAAAAATAGCAATACTATCCCTAATACATATTTTATACATCTCCTCCTTCCGTCCTTTTGATTAGAAATACATAATTCTATTTTCTTTTTTCTTTTTTCTCACTCCCTTCTAACCTTAACGAGCTCATTCTCCCTTTCCCACATATCAGACTCAGCCCCATAGTCGGCCTCCATCACCGGCTAGCTTCCACCGTCGATAACCCTACATTTCCATCATAGCCATATCCCACACAACCACGTCATCACTCTATTATATCATACTCAACCCCATCACCGGCCTTTGTCGGCAGTCAGCCTCCACAGCCGGTGACCCTCCATTTCCACCGCCCAGACCACACACAACCACATTGCACCCTCTTTCCTCGTCGAGTCTTCCTAATCTTATCAGATCTGACCTCCGGCCCACCACATCCACCTTCGTTCAGCCTCTGACCTCCACCTCAACCAAGCCCTCCACCTCTCAGAAACTCACCACTGCCACTACCACAGACCCCAATCACCATCCTTAACACCCATCACAGCCAGCCCACACCAGAAAATTAACCCACCACCGCCATAAATCCCATCGACCCACCACTACCATATCCCATCGCCCAACCCCGTGACTATTCCTTATCAACTATGCTGCCATTGTCATAGACTCACAAAATGGCACCAACTCCAATTTGGGTTTTAGGTTTTTGCAACAGAATTGTATGGATTTGACTTTGATGCTTCTAATTGGACTTGAGTTTGATGCTTATGTTTTTGTTGGTGATGTTAGTTAAAAAGTATGAAAATTGTGGTGACATTTGATTTTCATGGTGTGGTGGTCAATAAAACAAAGAGGCAATTTAGGCAAAAAGTAGAAAGAGAAAACTGGGAGTGGTGAGGGACAGTGGCAATCCTGTCAAAGGATCAAAAGCACTGATCTAAGGGCAATCATGTCATTTTACACTAAATTTTAACACCGTTTGTATTCTGTCTGGTCAAAGGACAGAAGTGATATAAATGTTAACTTGTGTCCTCGTCTGTAATTTACCCCTAAACTCAGGGATATAAGTGATAGTATCCCTAAATGTTTTGTACAATTTTACTATTAGTCTAGCCATTGCACAACCATAACCATCATTTGCATTATACACCTTCATCAGAAATCCAAACATAAAATCATTGTGATTATTCATTTGAACAACATAAGAAAGGTACACATAAACCCCCCTAGGATAAACAACTTCATAAACTTCAAAATGGCTTCAATCCCTTCAAGTTTGGCAGCCAATTCATTACACCTACAACCACAAATTTAAGCATCTAAACGCATACAGTTTCCCCTAATGCTTCCTCTCATCTCATCTTGGCTTGCGTTATAAGATTGACACCAAGCCCAGAAATTGCATTCTCCTTTGTCACATACATGAAAAAGCTTCCCATAGCTTTCTTTCTTCTCATCTTCAACAACTTTTATCCTAGCTCTCTTACCACAAAGACAAAACTTTCATGAATATCTTATATCAACCATATACCCACGTTGTCCACTTGTGCTTGAAGAAGACATTGACTTAGCCAATGTGACATTTCATCAAACATTTGGTGTGCAAAAAAAAACTAGAAGAAGAATAAAAGAAAACAATCAGTTTGAAAAAAAAAAAGCATATCATACCTTCAATCTCTTCAATGTGTCAATTTGAGCTTCAAATTCAAGCTGAAAGAGGTTGATTTGAACCAATTTCTTCTCTAAACTAGCTCTCACGGTTGGTTTAGAGGTTTCAAATCTTATAGTGGTCAAAGAGATCTATCCAAGGGCAAAAATGGGTTTCCAAGGAATATTTAGCAATGCTACTTGCCATCTAGGAGCGTTTACCACAAATGCGGTTAAAACAGACGGTTTTCTTGACGGGTGCAACACATTTTCAACCTTAGGTATCTTTTTGAAACTTTTGTAATAGAGGGGTCTTTTTGCAACTAGCCCAAACCACGAGGGTGTTTTTTACAATTATCCATTCTCAAAACTTACACTATGATGTCTTAATGTATCATAATTTAAAGTCCTAGATTCTTTTCCTGAGCTTTAATTGTCTGCTAAATGATATTCGAATTCCATATCACTGGTCTCAAAATACAAGCATCTTCTAAAGATTTGTCAGTAGAAATCATGGTATATCCAACAAATGAATTAAGTCCAATTTTGCCATTCCCTACACCGAAAACTTTGTCTAACACCAAAAGTTTTGGCACGAAAGCCACTAAATGGGGGCAACTATAGGAGACGCCATTGGCAGATGCAACCAGAACTTCCTATGGGGGCATTCTGAAGAATCAAAAAAGCAATTCATGGCTGGACGAAATGAAAAATAAACTAGATTTAGCAAACTATCGTGTTCCAATGTTGTAAAAGAGAATTCAATCAAGTTCTCCTTAATTTATTAGCAAATTAGGCCTAATTTGAACATGATGATGAAAAGAACAATAGGTACCCGCAAATTAATTATAAAGGAAACAACACAAATGGTCCCTAAATTTTAGGCCATTCGCACGCGTAGTCCCTGTAGTTTAAATTTAGTAAGAATAGTCCTTGTAGTTTTTAAGCTTATCCCATGTAGTCCTTTTTCACACGGCCATTTGTTTTCAGCCGTTAGTGTGCCTTTGGTGGGGGTATTTTCGTCCCATCACCGTAGTTCACTATATATTGAAGGGGGCTGGATGTTGAGGGTTGATGATTGTCGGGCTTTCCTTTTCCCGGATCTAATACGAGAAATAAATGGTGATTAACTATTTAACTATGGCAAAATGCCTCAAGAAGATCTATTCACATGACCTCAGATCATCAGACATGGCTGGTATACGGTGAGTGGCAAGGATGTCCAGAGTTACTGCTTTTTGTTTGAAGAACCACTATTTGCACAAACTCAAATTGTTGGCTCGTTGGTATGTTGTCATTTGTAGCCATGGTGATCGTGGAGTCCCTTGATGTTAGCTTAACCACACTCAGCAAAGCAACAATGTCAAAAGGAATGAGCCATTTTGTCTTTGTAGTCTACTCTAATGCCCTTGCCTCTATCATCTTCTGCATGTCTCCCCAATCTGCTTCACTCAACTTATTTGATATGAATTGGTTTGCAGGTAAAAGGAAGAAACATTGATAACTGTATGTTGTTATATGTTTTCTTTTCTCAATTATGCCTAGATCCATGGGACCTCCACTCACAATCTCTATCTTCCGTAAACTCTTCCTTATGAGCCTTACTGAATTGAATACAATATCTATTTTAGGGTTTGGAAGGAAACCGACATGGTGAAGGGGCAAAAATATCCCCACCAAAAGGCACATTAACGGCTGAAAACAAACGGCTGCGTGAAAAAAAGGCTAAAAGGGATAAGCTTAAATTTAAACTACAGGGACTACGCATGCGAATGACCTAAATTTTAGGGACCATTTGTGATGTTTCCTCTTAATTATATTAACGCTTGTAAAGTGGCATAAATGTCTTGTGCACATAAAAATATTACCTATTTTCTCTCACTTTTTCTTCTTTAACCTAACTAGTAACCCCAAACCACCAAGCTACTGCAACTGCACATACTTATAAATACCACTACGAAGATCAAATAAACCTGAAAGTGTGTGCTCAATGAGCCAAGATGGCTATGCTAGGCCTGTTATGCTCTCTTGCATTAGAGGTGTAGCATCAAACCAAAAGTGCAAGCTAAGGCAAATACACAAAATAATTTCGATCTTGTAGCAAAAATGTCTACGAGAGGATAATATGCAAATCAAAAGACTTGAACCAAAATCTTAAGAAATCAGCTCAAATACCACGATAATCAGAAAAATAAGAACTGGAAGAGCTTGACGAACTAGACATCTTTGTAGATGCGATGTCATAGTAAACAACAATCCCGTAGGACTTTTGGAAATTGCTCTCAAAATAGCAGAATAAACCATTGCTAATTCCTAAAAACCAAAAATAAGTCAAAGAGCAACTAGTTAGTTGAACAATAAATCATGGTTCTTTCGCATTGCATTTAAGGGTAAATGCACTTTGACCTCTTGTACTTTAGGGAGGTTGCAATATGACCCCCTTTAATTTAAAAAGTTGAACTAAACCTCCATGCACTCATCAAAACTTGGGAAAAAATGAACGGCCGTAACGGAGCTTGTTGAAATGTCACAATTACCCTTCTTTTAAATGCAGCATTGAAGAATGTATCAACCGTTCTCAAACCATTCGTTTCCCAAAGTTCTCAAAGCATTCGTCTTTAATCTCTCTGCCGATTTAAGATTGAAGACCGAGTGAAGATTGAACATCGAAGATCATCGAACAAAATAGATCGTAGATCGGCTGAAAGAACGAAGAGGGGTACGTGAAGATTGAAGACCGAAGATCGCGCAGTAAGAGGTACGTTTCGTTCAAATCTTATCACTTTTGTTTTTTAAAATCACGGTATATGCTATTCAAAATCACAGTTTGCACAGTAAAATCACGGTATATGCTATTCAAAATCACAGTTTGCACACCCATCCACTGTTAAATTCCTATCAACAGTTTAGGATTTTCGATTTAAGGTTTTTTGTTTTCAATTTGGGAGTACATTTATGAACTAAACTTATGTCGTACATCTCGCTAAATACTTTCGATTTATGGCTAAGTTGCAAGCACGATCTGGCCGTCCATCCTTAAAGGACGAACGTTCCAGATATAGTTTTTTTTTTAAAAAAAAAAACTAGCATTCTTTTGTCCAAAATGCCCCCGCGATCTGGGACAGTGCATGTCCACTACACAGTGTAGCGGATGACTTTTTGACCCTAACATATTGGCTAACACATGTCACATTTGTTCCATCTCTGTCTGCTACACTATTTGGTGGATTGTGGGGCAGATATACCAAAAAATGCCCTAATTGTCAGCTCTTCTTCCTTTTTCAACCTCTTGAGCTCCACTTGCCTCCATTTTCAGCTTCCTTCAAGTTCCAAGCTTCAAGCTTCACTCAAACAAGTAAGTTTGTGATCTCAAAAGCTTATGGGTAAAGTGGCGAAGCTTTTTTTGGATGTTTATATATATTTTTTGAGATTATGTTTGTTCTATTTGACATGCTTAATTAGTCTATTCATCAAAGTAATTTTTATTTGTTATGTTCAAGAAATTATATTTTGTAATTAATTTTCATGCCTAAAAAATGTTACAATTTGATACTTAAAATTAAGTTATTTCTACATAGGTCTTGTTTCACAATGTCTGATTTCGTGTCAAGCACGAACACACCAGTAGATGCTAGTGACCCTTATCTAGGGCGAATGTTTCGAACATTGGAAGAAGCCGAAGAATATTTTCGAGTGTATTCATTGAGGGTTGGTTTCGACATTAGAATCAAGACAACTAGAACAAGCAACATAACAAAAAAAATATGCTCACGATTTTATGAGTGTCATAGGAGCAGACACCCGTCGTAAAATGAGAAACACATCGGTAATGATGATAGTGATTACGAAATATGATATGCACCATGAAGACGGGACTTCTTTGCGCGCATGAATTACTAGGTCATAATGTTCGTAAGCCATAAACTCAAACAAGATCATTGGCTTACTACAAGCTTGGAATTGGCGCATAATCACTCGTCAGTAACGCCTTTGAAGGCGAGTCAGATGCATCAACACAAGAAGATGGGTAATGTCGCAAGGAGCCTAACTCACACAATGAGTAATATGCGAATAGGACCTACATATATTATTAATGTTCTTTCTGAACAGGGTGGAGGAATTCAAAATCTGAATTTCAACACGACACACGTTCGTAACGCGGTTTGAACCCAGACGAGCCGCATATGACATCAATGATGCTCAATCCATAATGAGCCTATTAAAGCATATGTAAATGGAGGACACGCAGTTTACTTACGAGTATAATCTTGATAACGAGCTCCAAGTTACCACAATTTTTTTGGGTTGACGGGAGTTTGAGACTTGCTTATCATCATTTTGGGGATGTCGTGACTTTCGACACCACATACCCTACCAACAAGTACTCAATGCCTTTCGCTCCTTTTGCAAGCGTTAATCATCATTATCACTCCATCCTGTTTGGGTTTGCATTGTTAAGGGATGAGAGCGAAATTTATTTTGTATGGTTGTTTAAACGTGGCTAGAAACCATGAACAACAAAGCACCTAAAGTTATCATCACGGTATTGCTACCGTCTTCCTAGATACTCGAGACAACTTGTGTACTTGGCACATAAGCAACAAATACCCTGAACGTCTGCATCACATTTATGTAAAGTATCCAGACTTTAAACAAGATTTTGACCGATGCATTAACAAGTCGTTAACGATTGAGGAATTTGAAGAGAGGTGGGAAAAACTTGTTGATGATTGCTCATTGTAAGACCATGAGTGGCTCTAACACTTGTATTGAGCTCTAAGAGCAGTGGATTGACGTTTACACGAGAAGTTATTTTTATGCGAGCATGAAAACGACAGACATGAGCGAATCTATGAATGCCCTGTTTGATAGCTATGTAGGTACAACTAAAAATTTGAAGAGTTTCATCATAAGTGCCCAAAAAAGGTTTCACAGATATTCATGAAAGAAAGGGCTGCGGACTTTGCAAGCACGTACAAACAAAGAAGAAGGTCGCTTGAGACCCTGGTGGAGGTGAATGGTGCAAAAGTCTATATGAAGGAGATGTTCATGCAATACCAATTAGAGTTGAAAAAATCGGGACGATACAATATAAACAAGGTTTATTCGTTGATGAACAACCTCGTCCCTGAGAAGGTGCGTAGACTGTATACTGTGAGCCATGACACAGAGACGGATATGGTGACATGTGTTTGTAAGAAGTTTGAGTTCCACGGCGTGTTGTGTCGACACATTCTACTATTTTTCACTTAAAAGAACATCAAGGCAATCCCCGATAAATACGTCTTGCCGCGATGGACTAAGGTTGCAAACAGGTTGCACGGTACCACTGCTTTTTTGGAGCATCCGTATACTAATTTTGAAGAATAAGAGATGTTTTGGTATAATCATCTAGTCATAATGTTCATGTGTTTGTTTGTGAAGGGTTCTGCTACAATGGTTGGATATAAATATCTCTGTGATCTAGCGGAGCAGCAAGATCCCATTGTCGACCAGTTTAAAGTAACTTCAATTAGCAATGCGATTGAAACTGAACCTACATAGGGATCAAAAGATGATGAGCCGGTTGAGGAAGAAGACAATGATAACCGTCCTTTTGGATCCAATTATATCGCAAACGAAAGGCCGCAAGAGATCTAAAGGATGAAAAGCTCTATTGAAAAAGCAACCCAACCTAAAAAGCCTAGAAAGTGTGCATTGTGCAACAAAATGACCAACCATGACAAGCGGAATCATTACAATGCACTGGGGATAAGTCCAGGGGGTTTGCAAGACGAGGAAGAAAATGAAGTGGACCTTTAGTCTACGGACTTTGTAATAATCTTTTATTAATAATCAAGTCTGTTGACATTGTATTTGAATTATAGACTTTGTAATAATCATAGATGTTTGTTCATAATCAAATTTGATTTACCATTGGGTTATTCATGAATTGTGTTTCTTTATCATCTGAATTTTAATGTACTCTTCTAGTGACCAATTTAGCTTTGCATAAACATTGGGCTCCAAACACTTAGAAATTTTTTTGCCGTTTGATAGATAGTCTAGTGGACGGTCAAGCAGAAACATTAACCTCCAAACAGTTCGAAAAATTTCAGGCATTTTGACTGTCCATCAGATAGTTTAGCGGACGGCGACGGCCTAGCAAAAACATTGGCCTCCAATACTTAATTTGTTTTTGAGCATTTTGACCATCCGCCAGATAGCCTAGCGGACGCCTAGCAGAAACATTGGTCTCTAACACTTAAAAAAAATTTGGGCATTTTCATGTCCGCAAGATAGTCTCACGGACGGCCTAGCAGAAACATTGGCCTCCAACACTTAGAAAAATTTTGGACTTTTTGACCGTCCGCCAGATAGTCCAGCGGACGGCCTAGCAGAAACATTGACCTCTAACACTTAGAAAAATTTCAAGCATTTTGACCGTCCGCCAGATAGTCTAGCGGACGGCCTAGCAGAAACATTGGCCAACTTTTTTGACATTTTGACCGTCCACTAGATAGCTTAGCGGATGGCCTAGCAAAAACATTGGCTTCCATTACTTAGAAATTTCAGGCATTTTGACCATCCGCCAGATAGTTTAGCAGACGGCCTAATAGAAACATTAGGCTGACTCCACTCGTTCCAATGAGCCATTCCCATACCCGAAGGTGGCCCTCAAGCATCACCCGTTCCAGTTACAGAGTGACCACTAACTCCATCCCTCACCCCTGAAGTTTGCTCTAAGGGATCACCCATTCCCTCGCTCACATGGGAAGGCTGCCATGAGGGATAATCCATTCCCGGGCTCACATCCGAAGGTTGTCCCGTATAGCCCCTCACAAAATCCCCACAGCCATGTGCCAAGATCTCAACATGGGAGCGGAGATCCGCTCCCATGGCATCTAGCAGATCCTTTCGCTCACTCAGTTTCTAGAAAAAGGCGAGCGAGGCATCAACATACATCCAATTAGATCATAAGTAACTTTAAATACTACATGAAATTGACTGCATAACTTACGAGATCAAATTCAATTGAAAGTCAATAGGAAACTTACGAGCGCGAATGATCTACGTTCATCAATTATACTCCTGGGCTGGTATTTTTTGCCTCTTGTCTACTGCACTGGGTTTATTCTCTTCCAAGTGATGATTTAGTACCACCTCAAATACTATTCGATGTTGACCACAAGGTCGGGCTCCGACACAATAGCTGCCAACGTGTCTTGCCAGGATTCCCACAGTTCAAGTTCGACAACACACATAGTTTGAGTGCATTCACCTGCCCGAACCGGGGGATACCCGATGGGTTATTGGTAATCCTCATGTCTAAGGCATCAGCTGGCAAGCCCTGCAGGCACTCAAAATGGCGCATGGCATGATCTGATAGTTGCCACTCCGTGATCTCCTAATGGATCAATGGAGTGCGTTGCAACCCTGAAAGCACAAACAAAAATGAGTCTGCCACTCGTCCCTCCAAATGTTTGTACAACGCCCAACATATTTGGCCCGGAGACAGTGAATCGAACTCCCCCCGATAGAATACAATGTTGTGATGGGGATCATTTCTCCTTGAGTAGTGGCTCTCCCTCCGACTGTAATCCCAAGCGCGCAACCGAGGCCACATATTATCGGTTCCCTGATCTATAATATCTCACACTTTTTGAAAGTTGTTTAAAATAATTATCTGTGACCCAAAAATTAACAAGCGATAATTTTGATCCATGCTCATGTACTAGTAGAGAATGGAAGCTTAAAAAAATCTTGGGGCAAGAATGTAATTTGAAAACTTTTGGGGTCATTTTGAAATTTTGGTAAACTTTGGGGGCATAAATGTAAATTATATTTTCTTGTGATGAAAAATAATAAAATGAGTGATAATATATGTTTTAATGACATATAATTAAATTAATAGAGATAAAAACAAATTTGGAGCCTAAAGGTAATTACACAAAGTTTGGGGGCTATTTTGCAAATTTTGGAAATTGGTAACTCGGTGTCAAATTCTTGGAGAAAACTCTCTTAGTTAGTGCCACTTTTTGCTATTTTGATTGGTGACTAATCTGATGTATAATTAAAAATGTGATCAAAATATTTAGGAGAATTAAAGAGAAAAAAAATATATGAACAGTAACCAAAAAACCGCAAAATAGAGCAGAGAAAAGGCAGGAAAAACAGAGAAGAAACAAGGGAGAAGGAGAGGAATATGGGGAAGGGGGAAGGAGAGAGGAAGAAGGGGATTGGGAGAACCTCCAAGGGTAATTTTTCATCTTTAGTGTGTGTTTTAGTAGGTGTTTCTATGTGTGCAGTGAGCTGTGTATGGCAGTGTGTGTTCATGACTGCCATGGGGATAATCAGTGGGTAAATTTGTGTTTACATATGTATGTAAAGTGGGATCAAATGTATTAGAGCATGTATAATGTGTGTATGGGAGCTACCGAGAGTATGTGAGTGTGACAATGTGTGTGTTACGGGGGGAGGGGGTGTGTGTGTGTGTGATTACGTGTGTAATAATGTGTGTATGTGTATGTATTATTTTGTTAAAGTGTGTGTTCTAGGTGTAGAAATGTGTAATTGTGTGTAGTAGTGGGTGTGTGTGTGAATTGTGTGGTGAGAGGGAAGAAGAAAGTGTGTTTTCAATATAGTGTTTGTAAGTGTCACTAAAAGTAGGGAATTATTTAGGTTGTTTTTAATATGAAATTTTATAAATAGTTAGGGTCAAAATCTGATAAAGTACAAAACAGTAACCCCCCATTATTTTTACGAAACGTACACTCTAGAATTTTTCAGGATTTTTTGATTTCTACGAAGGATGTTAAATTAGGGTATCGATTATAAGAAATTTCTGATTTATTTAGCATATCAAACCAAGTTATTTTAATCTTAAAAATTTAGAAAAACCTTATTTTATAGATATGTTTCAATATCTAAAATTTCGTGTCGTTCTAAGGCTAATAGGTATTTTTAGCAAAACTGGCTTCTGAGCGTTCGGTCAGGACCAGTTTCGGACAAAAATTTTCTAAAATACTTTTTAGCCAAAAAAATGACTTCATGATGTTTAAAATAATGTTTTGAGATTTTTCCAGTGCCGGAAACCCCCAGAGGGTATTTTGGTAATTTGTCACTCTGATGGGGTATTTTGGTATTTTTACCTATAAAAGGGTATTTTTTGGTGAATTCACATACATGAAGGTTAGTTTAGTGATTTTACTTACGGGAAGGCTGTTTTGGTAATTTTAAGTGTGAGAGGGGTGTTTTTGGTAATTTTATACCTAAGGGGCATTTTGGTAATTTTCCACACCCGGTGAGGGGGGTTCATTTTGGGAATATGCATGAGTCCGTATTGAGTTTATAATATCGTAGTGTAGGCTGTGTTCTGATAATTTGATTATTCTATTTAGGTTAAAGCAACAAAATTTTCTGTTAGGCTAGCTTAGTTTCGGATCAAGGTAGTGGTTTATATTCAAACCTTAAATCATCAACTTGCGTTCGTAATTATTCTCTCGTGTTGCTTATGGTCGTAATTGAACTCTAAAGTATGCATTGATATTAATATGTTACTGTCAGTTGAACCCTGATATTGAACATGATTCAATTGTTTGAACTCTTATCGGTGCTCACCATTCATTGCATGTTGAGTATGGAGTTATTTATTGGTTCCATTCCATGATATTTGTTTACTATAAATTGACATGGGGGTCTGTACTGAGGCGGGTGTTATAAGGCTGGTTTGAATCCTGCGTGGAGCGCACGTTAGTACCTATAGACTAGTATTCGTACATCATGCATGTGTACACTATATTGTTTCTTTACATTGTATCTTACAGTGATTGTTTCATAAATGATTGGAAAGGATTGTCTCAAACGGTTTGTGCTTATTTGAAATCCTTCCCCAGATTTCTTTTGAGCTCGTTTTAAAATCCTTTGGAAAGACATCATTGTATTTTGGAATGATGACTTCGAAAATGGTCTTTTAATGATTGTTTTGGAACCTGTCGTGATTGTTAATGTTTATTTTGGTATCTATTCATCATGAAGTTTGATCATTTTGGAAATCATGGAACTATTTAGATCGTCTGAAATATTTTTGAAAAATCTTCGTCGGTTGGATGCTTTTGAATCATTTTGTAATTCCTCCGGTTGTCCTTGTACAACCTTACTGAGCTCTCAAAATCTCACCCTTCGTTTGATTCCCTTTTCCAGGTGATCAGTTGTAGAATGCTCGAGAATGGGTTTAGAGTCTGTGTGAGATTCTGGTGAGCCCACCGCTATTGTGTAATAAGACTCATGCGTGGGTCAATGTTGTTAACTCGCTCTATAAGAACTTGAGTTGTAAAGAACCTAAGTTTTAATAGTTTAAGTTAAGCAGTTTTGTAATCTTGTATTTTAATGAATTTGAGTTGATGTCGAATTAGACGCTTCGAAGTATGTGTTTGTAAACATGATTTGACATGTTTGATCTGATGTGGTAGGTTAACGTTCCGGGAGTTCGGGGCTATAGGGCTCTGAATTTTCATGATGTTACAGTTGGTATCAGAGCAGTTCGGTCGTGTGATATTTAGAGTATAGGTATATGATTTCGTGGGCACGAAATCACAAAGCATAGTTATATGATTTCGTAGACACGTAAACATAGATTATAGGTCGGCTAATGAGAGTGGGGTAAGATGATGGCAGAGTTAAGAATTCTACCTTTAACTTGTACTTGTACTATTTTTTAGACCCGTGTTAGAATAACACTGATGACTGTTCATTGTGTCATTATGGCTCATACGAATAACACTGGCAGTGGAGATAGTATGGAGGGCTAGGAGGTCCCCGATAGATGGGATTCCAACATGTTTGTATAGGATGAGCCAGGATCCTTTCCCCGACGTTCTGAAGACCTGACAAACAATCCTTAGATTGGGAAATGTGCTATATGGAGGTTTTTATGATTATATAGGGGCATCTCTACCTAATAGGGAGGAATAGCAGAATTCAGAACTAATGGCAGCCTTTTTAAACACAATGAACCAGATTTTGACCTTGATGATACAGAATCTGGCAAACCAACAACATGGAGCACCGAATTTGTTTCAACCACGATTACGAACTCAAGACGAGAGTACCTTGGATGACTTTAACGAACAAAATGCGTCTAGCTTTAGGGGGTTATTGGACCTTATGGAGGCAGAGAGTTAGACTAGCGAAATGAAGGAAATTTTTGGAGCAGTTGATTGTAGTGAGAGACAAAAGATTGGATTTGCAATGTGACTCAAGCAGATCAGGAATCAGTAGAAGAATTTGAAATGAATATTTTATCGTCTTCCTGGATTTGCAGTAAGGATGTTACTGAGGGAGGTAGATAGATGCTAGATGTCTGATTGGGGGCTTAAGCATGGACTGAAAGACTGGGTGATCTTAGCTCAATTGACGAGCTATATGGAATGTATTTACTTGGCTTGTGTTTTGGGAGCAGTCCAAGTCTGATAATAGAAGGAGGTATGAGCAAAAATAGGTTGGACAGAAGAGAGATATGTAAGAGTTTTCCCAGGACAGATTTGTAAGAGTTGACATGCCTCATCAATTTTTACAGTCGGCACAGTAGGGTGCCAAAGGTCAAAGGTTGGGGGCAGCATCAGGGTTTCAGGCCCACTGCGGCTCGTGGATTTAGACATGAGCATAGTTCTAGAATTTGATTAGGGTAAGATATGGGATTGGGAGGAGTGTAGAGTGTAGGCGCTCGATCAGCTTAGAGTACTAGATTAGGACCATCACAGATTTTTGGAGTTTGACCTACATAAAGTACTGGTCAAGGTGGTGGGTCAGCTTTTCCGGCCAACCCATGCGTCATGTGCTGGAGGTATCATGGCGGTAGGCCATGCTATAGAGTTACCACAGGGTGTTTTAAGTGTAGCAGTGTGAAGCGTTAGGTTTGAGACTATTCAGTTATTAAAAATAACCAGTCAACTTTTCGTCCCACACTTATAGCCAGTGCATCGACAAGTGGTGTTCCTCATCAGGGAAAAGGATAAGGCCGCAGGGCCAGACCCAGCAACCCCAATTCCCGCAGAGGCAGAAGCCCGGGACATCGACTATACTTTATTCTATGTGTGTTCAAGATGATGTTGTTACATCCGATGTCTTGGTGTCAGGTACACTACAGGTTAATCCATTAGATGTTTGTATATTGTTTTATTTTGGAGCGTCGTATCCTTAGTATTCTCTACTTTTGTGTAGTGATCGAGCGTGAAAATCCATATGTTAAGAACTAATCTTGTGATAGGCACTTCGTTGGGAAAGTTTTTGACTGTTTCTACGGTTCTCTGAAACTGTACTGTTCATGTAGGGGATAGAGATTTTCTTATGCATCTCATCCCATTTGATGTTTGAGACTTTGAAATTATACTAAGCAGGGATTGGTTATCCTCTAATCATGCATCCGAAGATTGTCAAGGTAAACCCTAGTAGTATTTGGAAAGTTCATAAGGTATGAGCAATAGTTAAGTTAGTGATTTGATTTTTGAGTAAGAATAGTATTTTTTGGAGAATGACTGGTGTTAAGACTGAAAGTTTGGTTTGAGGGTAATACAAGAAATTTGGAATTCTATTATGTCATCTCGTTCATTCATTTGTATATTGAAATCAAGTGTGACTTAATTGAATGCCAACTTACTCTAAGACGTCAAAGAAGATGTCAGTCATATTGAGTCGTCTTATCTCTTTTTCCAGGATTGTCTCAAACGATTTGTGCTCGTTCGAAATCCCTCCCCAGATTTCCTTTGAACTCGTTTTAAAATCCTTTGGAAAGCCATCATTGTATTTTAGAATGATGACTTTGAAAATGATATTTTAATGATTATTTTGGAACCTGTCGTGATTGTTAATGTTTATTTTGGTATCTATTTATGATGAAGTTTGATCATTTTGAAAATCATGGAACTGTTTAGATCGTCTGAAATATTTTTGAAAAGTCGTCGTCGGTTGGATGCTTTTGAATCATTTTGTAATTCCTTCGGTTGTCCTTGTACGATCTTACTGAGCTCTCAAAATCTCACCATTCGTTTGATTCCTTTCTGTATGTGATCAGTTGTAGAATGCTCGAGAATGGGTTTAGAGTCTGTGTGAGATTCTGGTGAGCCCGCCGCTACTGTGTAATGAGACCCCTGCATAGGTTGATGCTGTTAACTCGCTTTATAAGAACTTGAGTTGTAAAGAACCTAAGTTTTAATAGTTTAAGTTAAGCAGTTTTGTAATCTTGTATTTTGAGGAATTTGAGTTGATGTTGAATTATACGCTCCGAAGTATGTGTTAATAAACATGATTTGACAAATTTGATGTGATGTGGTAGGTTAACATTCTCGGAGTTCAGGGCGATGGAGCTACAGATTTCTGGGATGTTACAGTTGGTATCAGAGCAGTTCGATCTTGTGGTATTTAGAATATAAGTATATGATTTTGTAGGCACGGAACCACAAAGTATTGGTATCTAATTTCGTAGGCACGTAACCATAGAATATAGGTGACATGATTATGTAGAATCGTACTGCGGCTAATGAGAGTGGGGTAAGATGATGGTAAAGTTAAGAATTCTGCCTTTAACTTGTACTTGTACTGTCCTTTGGACCCATGTTAGAATAACACTAATAACTGTTCATTGTGTCAGTATGGCTCGTACTCATAACACTGACAATGGAGATAGTATGAAAGGCCATGAGGTCTCTGTTAGATGGGATTCCAACAGGTTTGTATAGGATGAGCAAGGATCATTTCCTCGACGTTAAAAAGACCTAACAAATAATCTTTAGATTGGGAAATGTGCTATATACGTTTTTATGATTGTAGAGGGGCACCTCAACCTAATAGGGAGGAATAGTAGAATTCAGAACCAATGGTAGCCCTATTAAATACTATGAACCATATTTTGACCTTGATGATACAGAGTCTGGCAGGCCAATAACAAGGAGCACCGAATCTGGTTCAACCACGAATACGAACTCAAGACGAGAGTACCTTGGATGAATTTAGCAAACAAAACGCATCTAGCTTTAGGGGTTTGTTGGACCCTATAAAGGCAGAGAGTTAGACTAGTGAATGGAGGAAATTTTTGGAGCAGTTGATTGTAGTGAGAGACAAAAGATTGGATGTGGAAGCATGCGATGAGAATAATACAAGTGAAGAAGATGGGTATGGAGAAGTATGATGTTAGTCATTTACCCCAACATTTTAGAGAAGTTAGAGAACATAAAAGGGTTGTTGGCTTGAGTTTGAGGTTGAATCATTTGGGAAAACAATGGTTGTTGACTTGAGGCTGATGACTTGCAACTGTAGAATGTAGCAACTCACAGAATCCCTTGCAAGCATGTTGTAGCCTCTATTTATTTGACTAGAAAGAAACCAGAGAGCTGTGTACATCCAAACTATAGTAAGAAGACATACCTGACAGTATACAGTAACATGATGCATCCAGTCCCTGGTGAGTCTAACTAGGAGAAAGCTGAGATTGAACCATTAGCACCACCATTTTATAGGAAACCAGTTGATAGGCCAAATAAATTGAGGAGAAAGTCTGGTAATGAGATTTGGGGAGAAACCTGTGTGTCCAGAAAGGGGAGGGTGATGACTTGTGCTAAATGCCTTCAAATTGGGCATAACTTGAGAAACTGCAGGGTCCAGTGCACCCTAAGTCAAGGATAAGAAAACAACACAGTGGGGCCTCAAGTCAACAGGCATCAGGGGTAAGATTACTTTGCTTGTATTTTTTGTGCTGTTTATTATTGTTTTTTTTTTTTTTTGGAATGTACTTGACGCTAACATTAATTATTGGGCAGCCATGTCCAATAAATGCTAGTAGAGGAATGAATGCTAGTGGAGTAGATGAGGGAGTAAATGCTAAAGTAAATGATGGAGCATCATTTGTAAGTAGTTGTGCTACATTTTGTTTTTGGCTAAAATTGTAGATTTGGCTTGATGATTAACACATTGACTAAATGCAGGACAAATATAAAAACTTGCTAAGAAGCATACTAGAGCCTTATGTGAGAGATTTGGTGCTAAGAAGACTGGAATCCCAGGATGGCAAGAAGAAGCTACTTCTTCTTCTTCTGCTACTGCTGCTAACCCAAATATTGCTGCTGTTGTTGCTGCTACTGAGGTTGCTACTGAGGAACTTGTTGCACCTACAAGAGAAGATATTGCCACTACAACAAGATTTGCTGCTGCTGTTAATATAGCCAGGAGGTTACCTCCTGTTTGGATACAAGGTACTGTAGTTAGTTATGTGTCCACTTCTGCTACTAATGAAGCAACAAGATTGGCCTCTGTGGAGACATCAAGGGGGAAGATCAGGCTTGAAGCTGCATTAAGAAGAAAAGCATTTGTTGAAGCTGCTAAGAAGAACACTTCAGCCACAAAGACCTAGTTTTAGTAAGTATGCTATTTGTAAATGCTGTTTTTTTTTTTCATTTGGGTTGTTGTTTTTTAGGCAGAGTCTTGGTATGTGGACATACTTTATTTTGGTTGTGTGAAGCAATGAAGTGAAAGCACACTCTTTTTTGTAGATAGGAGTACTTTATGGTGTTTGACAGAGTGTAAATTTTGACCAAGTGGATTCAAATTTGTCTTGAATGAAATTTTTTGTCCAGGTTGTATTATTTTTAGGTTAGCTTTAAAATTTGTTGTCTAGGTTGTAATATTTGACCAGGAGTACTTTATGCCTTTCTTTGCACACACACATAAACCACCCTACATAAGCACACTTCCAACAGCCTTCACAACCACACTTACAACAGCTTGCACAAACACACTACAACAGTTTGAACAAATACACTACAATAGCTTGCACACACACACAACAACAACTTGGACAAACATTGATTTCGTTAATTTTAGGAAGCATTGCTCACAAATTACATCCAAAGCACATCATTTTTAGGTTACAAAATGCCCAAACATAAAATGGGCACATGCAGTTTGGCCCCCTGTGCTTAACTAACAACATTAACTAAACTAAATCTTAAGCGCTATCACAAGCATCAATAGCACCCAACTCGCAACCATGAGCTTTGTACAGCCTTGCCCTCCTGCGTGTTATGGCCAGTTCTTTCTCAACCTTGGTTGTGCGGTTGAGCAAATTAGAGACCACCTCCCTACCCTTTTGGCACATAGGTGGGTCAATCCACTGAATATATATTCACAATTTTTTTGGATCTGCAAGGAACCAAGAATTAAGATTAGGAGCCATTACAAACAATTGCTAAGAAAAAATGTATACAAACATAAACATTATGCATACCCCATACAATGCACAACCATAAAACCTTCTTCCAAAATTAGCGGATGTATATGATGTCCTCATAGGAGCTAAAACACCACAGTAGCACACTCTAGTAGCCATAAGATTCATGTGACCACGACTTTCTTCCATTTACAGGTTTTCTAGGGTTTGCAAATGAAGTGAAATGAAATTGGTGGCTTTTTGGATGATTTTTTGCAAGTCTTTAGCATTTTATTAGGTCAAATGGATAATTTCGTCCTCAAAATGCAAGTTCTGGGCGCCAAACATTTTTCGCCCAAAAATTGTGTTAACTTGGATGAAAATCGTTGCCCAGTTTTGATACATGCAGGGAGGTTTAGTTCAACTTTTTTAAACTATAGGGGGACATATTGCAACCGCCGTATAGTACAGGGGGTCAAAGTGCATTTACCCCTTGCATTTATCTGGCAAGGTCATGATTCTACATATAAGCTAATCCTATGCTGCATTCAAATCTTTCACCAAACAAATTAAGAACAAGCAAAGGCTGAATGAACCAAATTGAATCACTAACTTAGAATATGTTAAAGGTACTTCTTTCTGCTTTCAGATTACTTATTTTTCTACAAAAATTACATGGTTGAAAAGTTCCAAAAAGTGTGTTCATACATACTATTGAGTATTTTGCAGATTAATAGCACTTCAGTTACCAATGTTTCTGCACATTTGTAGCTTCTTATTGCAACAAATTTTCAGCCCTTTCTTTTCTTAGATTAGGCAACTTCTTTTCCATTTTCACATGTGTAAAGTATGGTGAATGTGTAGCTAAATCTGTGTTGTGCATGTAGGCTGAAGTTAAATACTTGTACTATATTATGGGTCTTTTTGCACAAATATATCATGGTATCAGTGTAGTTTCACCATTCAGTCAATCCCACAGTTGTTTTGGTTTCACAACTGCTCAAAAGTGACAACACTTGGAATCGTGCCATGAAATGACAATTCGAGCCAAGAATAATATTTGTTAAATCGATGGAACAATTCATACTAGCTCCAAGTTCTTCTTCTCCAAACTTGTCCCAACGGATTCGTGCCAATGACATGGTAGCTTATTGGATTCTTCACTCCTTAATTCCAGAATTTGCTTTTCATGTCATTTATGCATAATATGCTCGTGAGATTTGGGCAGATATGGGAAATTGTTTCTCTCTACCCAATGCAACAAATATTCTTCAAATCAGATAAGACATTAACAATTGGAAGCAAGATAAACTTTTAGTCCTGGCTTACTTTGTTGGATTCGACAGGGTCCAATGCGAGCAGGTGGCTTAATGGGTCATACTAATGTTGACTATTTATTTGACTTGGAGATCAATTAATTAAGTTGACTAAATAACATTATGGGCCTATTTAATTTTAACATGCAATACACTAATTATGTATGGTCTAGATCCTAATATCTTAATTTGATGAACGATTGAGATTTGACAAGTTTATGTTTGATCCCACTACTATATATATATATATATATATATATATGGGAGCTGATCCGTTGAGAGCGCTAGCAAAATAGGCTATTTTGCTAGCGCGATCTGGCCGTCCATCCTGAAAGATGGATGGCCCAGATCGCGTCTTTTTCGAATACTGTCAGTCGTCCGCCATACTGTATAGCGGACGGCCTTTTTTACTTTTTTGCCCCTCCGTACCGTCCGCTAAACTGTATCCCGGACGATATTGAAGTCCTGACACGGGACAACAAAAAGGTATCCGCTATACAGTGTCGCGGATCTGGCCGTAATACCCAGCCCATCCGCTACATTATGTAGCGGACTACTTTTCTGACATTTTTTTTTTCTCTCTCTCCCTTTTCTATCATTAATGCTCTGACTTTTTTTTTCTCTCTGTCCTTTCTCTCATCCGCTACATAATGTAGCGGACTAGTTTTCTTACATTCTCTCTCTCTCTCTCTCTCTCTCTCTCTCTCTCTCGTATTAATGCGCTCTGTAAGCTCTTACTCGAGATACAGGGCCACTGGTTCATTACATGACTTAAGACAAAAAGAGAGACACAAGGCCTGATTCATTCTATGAGAGAAAGAAATGGGTATCCATCATCCGCTACATTATGTAGCGGATGGGTACTAAGCCATTTTTCAAAAACTGAAAGCGAAAGAAGGCAAAAAATGCAAATGTGTTGTCAATTCTTGGATTTCTCTGTCAAGAATACTCCAAGAATCAAAGAAAGAGAGCAGTAAAAGAGAAGTCCACTGGCTGTCTCATGTAATAAAGGATCTTCTTCATCTAGTGCTTTCGACCACCTCCAAATTGCTCTCCTCCGACCACCTCCAAATCGCGTATATGGCCGATTTTGATGAATTTAGCGTGGACCTGGGACAGGTCTTTTAGGGTTTTGCATGGTTTGAGGTCGGGGAAGAAGGTTGAAGGGTGCAGGGAGATGGTGTCTATGGGTTTATGACCTGTGAAAGGAGAGAGAGAGAGAGAGAGAGAGAGAGAGAGAGAATGTAAGAAAACTAGTCCGCTACATTATGTAGCGGATGAGAGAAAGGACAGAGAGAGAGAAAGAAAAGTCAGAGCATTAATGATAGAAAATGGAGAGAGAGAAAAAAAAATGTCAGAAAAGTAGTTCGCTACATAATGTAGCGGATGGGCTGGGTATTACGGCCAGATCCGCGACACTGTATAGCGGATACCTTTTTGTTGTCCCGTGTCAGGACTTCAATATCGTCCGGGATACAGTTTAGCGGACGGTACGGAGGGGCAAAAAGGTAAAAAAGGCCATCCGCTATACAGTATGGCGGACGACTGACAGTATTCGAAAAATGCGCGATCTGGGCCATCCATCTTTCAGGATGGACGACTAGATCGCGCTAGCAAAATAGCCTATTTTGCTAGCGCTCTCAACGGATAAGCTCCATATATATATATCCTTTTGCCTCCTAAGTTAATAGAAAAATATACAACCTTATTCCATCATCAAGAATATAGAAGAGCAGTGAAGCTCAATACCAGAAAGGACACGTTCGATTCTTCATCTTCGCCTTCTTTTATCATTAGAAAAAAGCCTTTGTAATCTAATACTTCCTTCGATTCCGGTGAGTTTCAAAACCATATAATTGTTATATTTATGCTATTGTAAGATTTTAAAGGTCATGATTATGGGGTCAAGATGAAAGATATAATTTAACATGTGGTATTAGAGTCACGTTAATCAAATGCATGAACATAGAATTTTTGTTTCAAAGATTCTTAAATTTTATTTTTTTGGCTTTAAGTAAGAAAAAAATATTAAAACAAAAAACAAACCGGTTGGCCATGTGGCCTGATTGGTTGGCCTTGAAGATTGACCTAGCAAAAAGGCCATGTGGCTTATTACTGGCCTGTTAAATGGCCTTGCCAATTGGACCTGAAGCTTTGCATTGGCCCGTAGTTGGCTTAGCAAAATTGGGCCAATGACTTGCTGTCTTGGCCCATTTATAGCCTCCACTTGTTCACAAGTAATGGTCTGGACTTTTTAACTTGGGCCTATGTGGCAGCAGTTGGCAGCTTCGGCTTGTAACGAAATTGGGCCCATAGGAATTATTTAGCCCAAGTCAACCTTGAAAAACTCAAGGCCCAATAGAGTGTTGCCTGCACTCCCATTTTTTGGGCCTGTAGAAATTAGCTGCAAATTGGGCCCGTTGGCCACTTAAAAGAGCGCCTATTGCTACGAATTGGGCCTCAATTATTAGTAATGTTATTAGTGATTAATAAATTTGTATTTCTGATATTGGTTTATTTTTATTGGGATACTAATGAATATAAAGTGCCAATATTATTATTAATTTTAAGAATAGATCATGTTAAAATCTCATGATTTATGTGACGTGCTTAGACTACTATAATGAACGTGATAGTATTTAGTGGTTCTTTCCTATTGAGCAGTAAGTTGAGATAATGATAAAATCACCTTACCTTATCTTATTACTCAAAAACATTAATTGGCCCAATAGAAGATTATGTTTTGAATTTTTAAGCAGAGAGAAAGGAATAACAAATTGCATGGCTCAATTTATTTTCTCTCAAAATGTGATATAATTCGTGTTCGTGCTCGTGTTGCTTGTAATGATTTCCTAGTTGCTAATTGTATATTAATGATCGGCCCAATGGAAGGTTATAGGTGATACGTTAAATTTTTCTTTGGAAAAAGTTTTGTGTATGAATAAATTGTCTATTCCTTAACTTATTTTAGGAATTTAAATGATGAACTAACTATTTTCATCACGTCGATTTTTTGGTACTGACGTGCACGATTGTTGTTGTTATTTAGCGTATAGTGCTGCTGCAATCACTAGCTATCTTTCCTCTATTGAATCATTATGCAGAACCAATTCTAGAAGGTGAAAAGAGCAGATTAGCATAATTCTTGGAATTATGAATTTGGATTATGCTTTACGAGTTGATGCTCTTGTTACCCTTATGGCTGAAAGCTCCATTGAGCAAAAGGTGGGTTATGAAAAATGGAAGCGTTCCAACAACATATCCCTAATAATTATGAAAAGGCTCCATTACGACTGCAATTTACTGAGCTATTCCCGACTAAAAAAATGCTAAGATGTACCTTACCCATATTGAAGAGCAGTTTTGGAGCTCTTCGAAGGCACATCCTACTACTCTTATCACTAAAATGGTTACGTTCAAATATAGTGGATCAAGGAGTGTCCTAAGTATATTTTACGGATGAATGGTACAACTTCTCAACTAAAACACTTGGACATGGAAATCTCTGAAAGTTTTCTGGTGTACTTTATTATGACTTCGCTTCTTGCGTAGTTTGGTCCTTTTAAGATTAACTACAAGAGAAGTGGAAGATAAGTGAGTTGATTTCCATGTTAAAAACGCCGTTCCACTAGTTACCTGATTTCATGGAAAACCAAGAAGCAAAGTATCGTCACTCGTTCTTCAACCGAAGCTGAATACTGTTCGACAACTCAAGCTACTTTTGAGGTTCAATAACTTAGATATTTACTTCATGATCTTGGAATTTCTCATCCCTAGTCTATATTGTTCTTGATTGCCACATGCAAGCAGAAACATTGCTACTAATTCCGTTTTCCTTGAATGTACAAAACACATCGAAATACTCTCATTTTGTTAAGAAGATTCAAAAGGGTTTGATTTGAACTTATTATCTTCATATATCCAATCAATTAGTCGGTATTCTTTACGATAGTATTGGGACATGAGCACTTTCATCATCTTGCGAGCAAGTTGGAGAAAAACTTCAATGAATCGGTGATACCATGTCACTGTTGCTGATGTGGTATTACTGCACAATCAGAAGTGCACAAAATTAACATCGTGGAGTTTTAAATCAACATATATAGTTGATCCTCTTTAGCATCCATGACGGCCCTCACCTCCATGTCCCCAACACCGCTGGTTTGTCATAAAGTTAACCACTAGCGCCACCCCTAACCACCACCTAATCGTCACCCCCAATCCAACACAAGCACCATCAAAATCATGACCCCATCCATCAGATATGTAACGATGCTTAAACTACACTACCACAACAATCACCACTTCTAATCCAACACAACTACCCCCAAAATCACGGCACCACCACTAGATCAGTCACTCACAACTGTCAACCCTCACTGTCTGGATCGTCGTGGAAAACCACGTGCCAACCAACGGCAATGATGATGATGGTATTGACGGATGACCCTTCTCCGGAGTCAAAATCAATGGATCCCGCCATCAAACCTCCCCCCCTCCCCCCCCCCAACCCAAACCCAAATCCTATTTCCACTCGCCCTTGTTGAAACTCATAGCCAACAGGCTAGTTCATCGCCAGATTTTGGCCGACTCTCATCCCAAAAAATAAGATGAGGGGCATGGAGACGACGACATAACAGATACTGTGTAAGCCATTGTTGACGTGGATACTGACTTGGATCCAGGATAGTGATGCGACTCCTGTGGCAATTTCGTGGATTTGATTGGATAATGATACCACATCAGCCATGGTGACGCGGTATCACTGTTGTTTTTCTGCAAGTTGGGTGTCGTTCATAATCCCACACCAACTTGAGGGGGGAGTGCTGAATATTATGCAGATTTGGAGCACTTCAGTTACCAAACTTTCAGCACAGCTTGCTGCAGATTTTCAACCCTTCTTTTTCTTCAATCAGGCAGTTCCTTTTCTATTTTCACACGTGTAAATTATGGTGAATGTCTAAATCTATGTTAGATATGTACCCTGCTAAGTGAGATCCATCCATGTACTATATAATGGGTCTGTTTACCCAAACAGAATAGAGCACAAAGGTTTTTACTTGAAAAAAAATCTTATCACTTCCTTTGGAAGTTACTTATGAACTCATGATTGAAGGTAGCTGTTTTCTTTACATGCATTCATCGAAGGATCCTTCCACAAATGTGAGAGGAAACTTCTATCCATAGCAAACGTAGTAAAATTCTGGAATAGGGAAAACTGGTAGGCCTAGAATCCTCTCCTGTTAGACCATCTGCTGAAGCCAATTCCTGTTTTATAAATTTTGAAGTGTAGCTGATCACACTTCAACATATATATATATATATATATATATATATATAATGGTGAATGCCTAACGCCGTGTTTATAAATAAAGGTAAACGGTCATTAAAAAGGCATTCACCATTAGCAATATTTCTTTCTCAATAGGTCACTACCCCTAACTAACTATGTTTGTCATTTGAAAAATATTTCCAAAATTTATTTTTGAAGATTACAAAAGCTATTCAAGCATATCCTAGGTTATATATTAGCTTAGTAATCTCTCTCACCCATGAAACCAATGCTGCAAGTACTCTACACTTATAGGTTTGCCAACGAGAAAAAAGAAAGTGCCTTTGAGACTTAACAACTTGTGATCATAAAATGTGGAATTCCCTATTTTTAAATTTTTTAGTTACAACCCGAATCATATGAAAAGCCTACAAGTAACTGTATGGCTATAATTAATAAACGCTAAATAGAATTGATAGCAATAACTAATGATGTTAAAAAATATTGCAAAAGTTTGTCGTTAAAAGTATCGGTACAAAAGTATCTAGCAAGCATTAATGTTGGTTCTATGAGGGGTTTATAGGCTCTTTCTACAACCCAACTCGGAAGGGACCTAAAATTTGTACGCATAAATTTAGAAAAAAATATGGGGCTCGTATAAAATAACATCAAAGAGTTGGACTATGGCAGCAGAATGGGAGTTTTAGTATGCATATAAATTTAAAAAGTCGAGCATGGGGCTCATATAAAATAGCATCAAAGAGTTTGTTTTAACTGCTTTGCTTGCCCTAAAGCTCTTCGCGCCGCTCCTCCTTTGCAGACGTGAGCTGCCTTTGTTCTACCCATGATAAAACCCTGTACCTCAAGAAACATCACGGATCTGTGAGAAGCGACCAGCAACTGGAGTTGGGAGAACTGGGCTGATCTGGGTTCCGCGGCCTGACCTTCATTATGGTTTCTTTGCGGGGTAAGCAAGCCGTATATGCAATCTCAATAAGGAAACACAATTCAACCGTGATTTCTCTGTATAATCCGGAAGACACAGGTATGGCCTTCTGATTTCGTCTTTGAGCCCCTTCTTTAATTGTGTCAAGTTTCTTAATTTGCTTCTAATGGTATTTAATAACGTTAAATTTCAACTTAGGTGATTATTTGTTGGACATTTGTTACATAAAACTGAGTAGTACAAATGAGTTCTTTGAGCTTCTTCTTATATTATGTTGAAGTTTCTTAGTTTGTTTTTTATGGTATTAATAGCCTTATATTTCAACTTAGGTGATTATTTGTCGGATATTTGTTACATAAAACTGAGTAGTACAGCTGAGTCCTATAGTTTATGGGAAAAAGACGTGTTAACGCATCAAAAAACACTACAAGAAATCAGGTTTTTAGTGACGGAATTTGGCTTTGTCGCAGAAATTCCATCACCTAACTAACCAATGTTAAGATGTAAAAACTAATATAAATTTAGCGACCAAATAATTCGTTGCTAGAAGTTTCAGCGACTAAATGTCTAATTTTGATTAATTTTTTGTTTTTTTGAGCTTTGGAGAAAACCCCTAATGTATAATCTTAGGACTTTTTTTTTCTTTTCATTTCCCTCTCCCTCTTTGAGCTCCCGCCGCCCCCTCCCTTTCTCCCCATTGCGTCATCGCCAGCCGATTTCCCCCGGCGTTTCCCTTCGAGCCGCGCAACGCCTGTGCGTGCTGCTCCTGCCCCGTACGCCCCTGTTCTGCTCCTGTCGCGCCTGTTTTGCACCTGTTCTAGCCCACACGGTTGCTGTTCCTGCCGCGCCGCAGCAAGACTGCTGCTCCTGCCTTGAAATTACTCTCATCGGAAATTGCTGCTCCGTGGCTGCTCTCTCACCGAAAATTGCTGCCGTCCGTTTTGCTGCCGCCGTTTCCCCCTCTGATTTGCTGCCGCAGGTAAGGTCACGGTCCTGTTTTCTCATGATTTTCTCTCTTTATATTTTCTCTTTCCTTTTCTTGAGTCCATTTTTTTTTTGCAATTACATGTTCAGATTAATAAGATGCGGGCAACTTCAGAAAGAACGACAATGAATCTCTGTTATAATTTGGTATATTGTGTTATTCATTGTAGGGATTGAACTAATAGAGATCTATGTCTTGAAATTTTGGACCAGACCAAAATTGTGCTAAAAATAAAAGTCTAGTTATAATGTTATCATGTAAATGATTTGTGCAAAAATAAGTCTTACGGCAAATTTATGCTATGTTACATGCACAAAAATAAATAGCCTAATACATATACTACTAAGATTATTTAAGGTCATGCTAGGTGAAATAAAAAATGTAGTGTTGGAAGACACTATCAATAGAGCTTTAATGTATTCTATGAACTGTTTAATAGAAAAGGAGAAAAAAGAAGGTAACACAAGATTAACCGTAACTTTAGATAAATTGCACTCCGGTTTTGAAACTTAAGCTAAAAAAAGTTGAAAACAAGATTTACAAAAATTCTAATAAGACTATACCATTATCAAAAGGAAATAACCCCCCCCCCAACTTTGCTACAAGAAATGACCATCATCTGCATGAAGAAACAAGTTGGATATTAAAATTTTTAAAATGATAATATTTTGCACTTCAGTGGAGATGCAAGGGACTAAAGTTAAACTCTAAGGTAGATGATAGAAAATTGACAATGTAAAGATATTTACAACTGATTGCAATATCAGTATATTTGGGTAAAACGGTGTAGTATAGACAAGATTTTTTTAGTGACAATATAACATTACAAAAGAAACAAGCATGGTAAATAATGACAAATATCAATGGTAATTGACATTAGCAATTCACATTTGAATTATGTTTTTGAAATTTTTTTTGCCATAAAATACCGTTTTTACAGTAGAGTTTTACTAAAAACAAGGGTGTTTTTTACTTTTGATACAATATCAAGTATCTTTCCCTGAATTGCCCTTATTAGAGTATATGGTTTTATTAGATTTAAGGGCTGTTTTGACTTTTATCTAAGAATAAAACCAAAAAACCTATAAAATTATACTTACTCTTGCATGGTCTCAAAACCCTACCTCTTCCGGTCACGGGACCTTAGAGCCGTCAGAGCCTCTACATGCATGTACTTCCCTATTCATCAAATTCTAAGGAGAAAGCTATAAAGGAAAAGGTAATATATCTTATGAGTAGCCGTTAATTGTGTTTTTCTGTTTAGAAGCTTTTTTTCGTTGGCTTTTCTTCCAGTTTCCTTTTTGTGTGTTTCTGAAGGGTGGAAGGTGGAAGGGTCTTAATCAAACTGTCGGTTCCCGATGTTTGTGCACTACAAGAAAAAGGGTCTTTAGCGACCGCCACAAAATGCGGTCGCTAAAGCATAATTTAGTGACCGTATTAGCGACCGCCACAAAATGCGGTCGCTAAAGCATAATTTAGCGACCGTATTAGCGACCGCAGAATGGGCGGTCGCTAAATCCAGTCAAAATAACTAATGAGGTCAGATCTTCTCTCTCTCTCTCTATCTCTCTCTCTCGTGTTGTGCATCCAAGCTGCGAAGTGAGTGAACTGCCGTGCATCCAACCTGCGCCGCCGTAAACCACCGTTACCCTCGCCGCCGTAAACCACCGTTACCCTCGCCGCCGAAGACAAACCTCTACAACCGCGCCCACTTCGGCAGAGCCCACCTCGCCAAAAACTAGCTCACGACGCCGCGAAGCCACCTTGCCACACTGTTACCGGCCGTGCCACCGCCACGCACTACGCCGCGGCTACGCCGCCTCCAGGTGTGTTATATCTATCCAATGATTAGTGTTTATGTTCCAATTTTCCTGATTTGGGGTTTTCAGATTTTTGTAAAAAAATTATTAATTTAAAAGAAATCTCGTAGTGAAATCTCAGATCTATGAACTGATTTGAAATTATCGATTTTGGAATCATAAGTGAAAATTTCATGTGGAGTTAGTGGATTTGAGAATCTGTTGATCGAACTGAGTTGCTTCTGTGACTTTGCTCCTTTAGTTCCTTACTAACCTTGTCCAAGAATTAGAGTGTTATCGCTGAACTGAATTGGTTCTGTGACTTTGCTCCTTTAAGTTCCTTACTACCCTTGTCCAAGAATGCACGATGAAGAAAAATAAAACCCCCCAAACAAGACATGTGAATAATGTACACGAAGCGTAATGCGTGACGATATCAACTTTGTGAAACCGTCACTAATAATAAGGTGCGTGCATGTTAAGAGCGAGGAGTAGGCACAACTTTGGCTTTATGAATTATGGAATATCGTAGGCAACCCCTCCCTCAAATAGAGAAACAGAAACGAAGATTGTTACTTCGTTGTAGGGGTAATTAGCTTCCATCCAACATTGCCAAAAATCATTTCAAACAAAACAATGTTCGTCATGATAAGGTCAGGACTTACATGAGTGCCATGAACAATATTTAAGACACCAGCGGCATGAAGGGATATGGATTTGGGAAGGAACCAGAGATAAGGGGCTGTTTTGCACCTTGTGGAGTAATTTTTCATAACAGCTATAGCTGCACAAAAGAAGAGGGGAATTTGGGTGCATGGGCAACTTGCTGTGAAGGCAGCTGGGCAAGAGAGTGCGGTTGCGTGGGTTGTTGCTCTGGTGCGTGAGTTCTATGAGTGGCAAGGTATGTGTTTATGTGATGGTTGAACTTATGAGAGGTGCAATAGGCTGCCATGGTGCAACCTGCAAACGTGAGTGTTGGATATATATGTGTGTGATCATAGATGTGGGTATAAGGTAAAGTGGTGAATGAAAAAGGAAGAAGGAAAGAGAGAGTGACGGCAGTGGCTTGAGTGGTTAGAAATGGGTTGGATTAATGATGTATAACTGTGAGTGTGTGCAGCCATGAGGGGTGAGTTTGGGCAGCCATGGTTGTGTGGCAGTGTGTGTTGGATTGTGCCGTGAATGTGTGTGAGAAGTGTGTTCGTGGGATGCAAAATGGGGGTAGGACAGCCTGCTGCTACTGCTATGTATGTGGGTGTGATATGTGTGTATATAGTGTGTAATTATAGGTGAAATTAGTGCATAAGTGTGTGTACCTGTGTAGTGTGTGGTGAGTTAGTGATGAGGTAGTGGGAGTGGTGTGTTCTGTGTGGTTAAACAGTGAACCGTGAAGTATAAAGAGGAAGAAGAAGACAGGTGAACAGTAGTGGGTCTGTGCAGTAGAGTGGTACACTGTGCTTGTACAGTTGTACCACGTGGCTGTTGGGTACTGTACACTTGTCCAAAAATTATGAAAATTTACAGGATGATTCTTGGTGAAATATTTTAATTTCTGTGAAAAATTCATATTTTGCTGATATCGTATGTATTTATTATATTTTCTGCAAGTTCAGACATATAACAAATTCTTTGGAGCCTTTAAACCCATGAAAATGTTTACTTTGTTTTATAACTTTAAAATGAAATTCTACAATAACTTATTTGTGCAATACATCATCGCTTATCATCACATTATGTATTCCATGTGAACTAAATTTTATGATTTTAAATGTCAAATACAAAAGTGCCGCTAAAGGTGAATACTATCTGTGTGTTGTTTTTTTTTTTTTCCTGAACGTGCGTTGACTGTGTGTGTTGGGTGTTCGTGGAGTGTGTGTGTGTTTGTACTGTGTGTTTGTGGGTGCGTGCTTGTGTATGGGTTTAGGGGTGTTTGTGTGTATGTTTGCGTGTGTATGTGTGTTTTGTGTGCATGTGTGTGTGCTGGGTGTGTTTTTGTGTGTATGCAGTGGTTGGGAGGGAGGAAACCTTGTGTGGGTGTGTGTAGTATGTGTGGTGGTGGGGAGAGATAGGAGTTGGAAGAGGGAAGAGAAAGGAGTTAAAAGAATGGTATTAAACTTAAATAAAGTAAGGAAACAAGGGTATTTTGGCTATTTCACGCTATTTGTAACGGATCCGTCCAAGGTGCCCAATTTTCGTAACTGTGAGGGGGTTTAGTGCTTAAGTTTGAAGTGGAGGGGGACAAATCGCACATCCCGTAAAGTACAGGGGGTCATTAGCTAATTAACCCAATTTGTTAATTGCAAAACTTGGAAGTTGTTAATTGCAATGCAACGTACCGTACATTGTCTGATCTCATGCTGATAGAGCATATGGGAAGTGAACGAATTTTATCAAGATAGTATTCTTCTCTCTTCTTCTTTCTGGCCCATTTGGGTTTTCGGTTTCAATTGTTCAAGCTTGAATTCTCATTAAATACGTTAGAATTTCCTCAAATTCTTCCACAAAGGTTTGATAAGCGTGCCATGGTTACATGCAGTTTTAGCAGCGGATCAACTTTGTTGCCTTTTAAGAAGTAAAAATAGAACCCGAAAAGGTTTGTTTTTCATTTAATTCTTTTGAACCTTATGATTAATTGTCATATGCTTTCTGCCATTGTCTTCCTTAGAATTGAGATGTTTGATTTGTGATGGCCAGATTTGTGTAATCTGAGTTTGTGATGTCGCAAATGATCAATTGGGATGTTTGATTTGTGTAAATGTCCTTGGTCTGACTTGTTAATTATGGATTAAACTTTTGAGAATTGAGATGTTGATGGAGAATGGGACCCAATTGGATTGAGATATTGGATATGTGCATTTTGAACAATTATTTGCCCATTTGAGCATTGATTATTTTATTAAAATTTTAGGTTGTTGGTTGTACATTTGAGAATTAAGACTGTTGATGATTTTAGGTTGTTAAATGTGCATTGAGCATTTGAGAATTGAGATTGTTGATAGAGGATGTGACCCAATTGGATTGAGATATCGGATATGTAATTTAGTTAAATGGTGGGTTGAAATTATGTTAATTAAAAAATGAAACATGACATGGTGGGTTGAAATTAGGTTAATTAGGTTCATCTGCCATAGGTTAATTAAGTTAATAAGGTTCATCTTCCATTGGGTGAAATTTTGGTTCTGCCACTGATTAGCCCTAATTAACACTAATTAATTCTGATTAGTGTTAATCTACACTGATTAGGCTAATCAGCCCTAATTATCCCTAATTAACCATGATTAACACTGATTAGCCCTAAATAGCCCTTGGGAAGCACCGACACTTCACATGAGTCTAGGTATGGTGTCTGACAACTACCGACACCCCGACACATGAGTCTAGCCCTAATTAGCACTAATCAACTCTGATTAGCCCTACGTAACACTGACGGACACTAAATAGCCCTAATTAGCACTAATCACCCCTGATTAGCCATAATTAACACTGATGAACACTAAAAAGCCCTAATTAGGTATAATTAGCACTAATCAGCCCTAAATAGGCCTAACTAGCCCTAATTAGCACTAATCAGCCCTAAATAGGCTTAAATAGCCCTAATTAGCACTAATCAGCGTTGATTATCCCTAATTAACAATGATTGACACTGATTAGCCCTAATTAGCACGTACGCAGTACCGACACTTTATATGAGTCTAGGTATGGTGTCCGACAACTACCGACACCCCGACACCTCACCAGCACCTTCGGACACGTGTTCGACACCTCTCTGCGATGTCCCGGTCGATGTCGGTGTCGGACACAGTGTTCGTGTCTGTGCTACCTAGATTAGCACTAATCACCCCTGATTATGCTAATCTGCCCTAATTATCCCTGATTAGGGCTAATTGACAATAATTATGCTAATCAGGCCTACTTAACATTGAGTACCCCTAATTATTCCTAATTAGCAATAATCAACCCTAATTAGCCATAACTAACACTGACGGACACTAAATAGCCCTAATTAGCACTAATCAGCTCTAATTAACACTAATAGCTCTAATTAGGACTAATTTGCACTGATTAGCCCTAAATAACACTAATGGACACTAAATAACCCTAATCAGCACTAATCAGCGCTACTTAACACTAAATTGCCCTAATTAGTAATAATTAGCCCTAATTATCCCTAGACCCTAATTAATCCTGATTACCCCTGATTAGGGCTAATTAACACTGATTAGCATCGACACTTTAAATGAGTCGAGGTATGGTGCCCGACACCTACCGACACCTCACCGGCACCTGCTGAACACGTGTCAGGCACCTCTCTGCGGTGTCCCGGTCGGTGTCGGTATCAGACGCAGTGTCCGTGTCCGTGCTACCTAGATTAGCACTAATCAACACTACTTAGCTCTAATATGCCCTACTTAGCCCTAATTATCCCTACTTAACCCTGATTAACACTCACTTGTAAGTGACTACTCAATATATATTTTTCAAATTGAAGGTTAATTTTGAACTCGACTTGTATAGGTTTACCAGGCAGTGAGAGATATATATCATGTCAGTGGATAGAAGTTGGATGCGAAGGAGGATTGCTCTAAGTGGGATTGGGGTATCAGAAGAGTTTAGACAGGGAGTGAACGGGTTTATTCTGTTTGCTTTGAATCAACGGGAGTTTGTGGATGACGGCACGATTAAATGTCCGTGCAATGATTGTCAACTATTAAGTTGGAAAACCCCCGACGATGTAAGTTTTGATCTGTTCCGTAGAGGTTTTATGAGTAACTATACGAATTGGACTCAGCACGGGGAACCAATTCTGAGGGTGCCCACTGAGGTCACCGCTGAGTTCAGACAGTACAGTCCTAGAGATCCGGAATTTTCCCAGTATCAACGTATGGTAATGGAAGCTGGGCCTAGTGGGATTAATTGGGATAACTATTTTAACGATGGTAACCCTAATGTGGAAGAAGAGCCAAACCCGAGCGCACAGAAATTTTATAAATTGTTACAAGACTCTGAGGAGCCAATATGGAATGGAAGTACAAAGCACACCAAGTTATCTGCTGTGACAATGATGCTACACTTAAAGTCTGAGCATGGTCTAAGTGATAGGGGTTTTGATGCTTTTTTGAAGCTTAATAAAGAAATGTTGCCATAGGATGAGAAGTTGCCTGACACGTACTATAGTGCTAAGAAAATGATGATGAAACTTGGTTTGGGGTACCAGAAGATAGATGCTTGCAATAATGATTGTGTCTTATTTTGGAAGGAGAACAATGACTTGGCGAGTGTCCGGTTTGTGGCCACGCAAGATATAAACAAACCAGTGGGAATAAAAGAAAGATAGCATGGAAGATATTGCGATACTTCCCGCTGACACCAAGGCTTCAAAGGTTGTACTACTCTTCTAAAACGGCAGAGCACATGAGATGGCATAGCCACGTCCGCAGCAAAGTTCCCGATTTATTAAGACACCCTGCCGATGGAGAGGCATGGAAGGAATTTGATTATCGACACCCATCTTTTGCTGAAGAAGTTCGAAATGTGCGACTTGGGCTCGCTACCGATGGGTTTAATCCTTTTGGGCACTCTAGCACACCCTACTCTACGTGGCCTGTGATCATTGTCCCGTATAACCTTCCTTCGGACATGTGTATGAAGAAACAATTCATGTTTTTATCATTACTCATTCCTGGACCTACGAGCCCGGGTGGAAATATAGACGTGTACTTGCGGCCGTTGATCGATGAATTAAAAAATCTGTGGGAAGTTGGAGCCCCAGCATTTGATGCATCTCTTAAACAGAACTTCAACTTGAGGGCAGCAGTCATGTGGACTATCAATGACTTCCCTGCATACGGTATGTTGTGTGGGTGGAGTACACACGGTAGGTTGGCATGTCCTTATTGTATGGAAGTGAGTAAGGCTTTCACCTTAAAGCACGGGGGGAAGCCTTCCTTTTGGGGGTGTCACAGACAATTCTTACCGCCTAATCATCCATTTCGAAGGCAAAAAGATAAGTTTGATAAAACTGTGGAGCGTCGCCTAGAAACACGTGACAGATTGTCTGGCGAGGAAGTGTATATGTGCGTAAAGGACCTTGACATGGATGCGGTACCATTTGGAAAGTGTGGTGCTAGTCTAAAACTTCATGGCTTTGGAAAAAAACACAACTGGAAGAAAATGTGCATCTTTTGGGAGCTGCCTTATTGGCCGACCCTCCTTCTGCGCAACAATCTCGATGTTATGCACATTGAGAAAAATGTTTTCGAAAATGTGTTTAATACAGTCATGAATGTCAAGGGCAAATCAAAGGATCACTTAAAAGCACGTAGAGATATGCAGGTGATGGGTATACGGCGTGAATTGCATCCACAAATGGTTAATGGTAAGCTGGTTTTGCCGAAAGCAGTATATACATTGGATAAAAAGCATATACAACAGGTGCTCGAGTGGGTTAAACTGTTGAAGCTGCCAGATGGCTATGCATCTAATATATCACGCTGTTGCAACCTTGCAGATTGTAGGTTTTATGGTCTAAAGAGTCACGATTGTCATGTATTCATGGAAAGATTTATACCAATTGTCTTTCGTGACCTCTTGCCGAAACCAGTAAATGAAGCATGACTGAACTTAGTCATTTCTTCAGGGATTTGTGCTCAAAGGTGCTCCAAGAGAGTGATGTTAAGATTCTTGAGAAAAACGTTGTTGAGACAGTGTGCAAGTTAGAGAAAATCTTTCCCCCGTCCTTCTTTGACTCGGTGGAGCATTTGACCATTCACTTAGCATATGAGGCTAGAGTGGGCGGACCTGTGCAGTATCGTTGGATGTATCCATTTGAGAGGTGATGTCACCCATCCATCTTTAAATTGTATTTCATACTTGCACGCGTGCGTTGATTACTGAAATCAATCCTTATTTCTTACATAGGTATATGTTTGACCTTAAGAAAAAGGTGCGAAACAAAGCCCGGGTTGAAGGTTCAATTGCAGAGGCTTACATCCTTGAGGAGCTTACCAACTTCTGTTCCCTTTACTTTGAGACTGATGTTGATACAAAGATGAATCGACTTGGTCGCAATGACAATAGTGTCGACACAGAATTCGATGAGCAAGTTTCCATATTCAAGCATCTTGGTCGTGCACTTGGAGCAAGTAGCGGTCGATATCTATCCTAGGAGGAGTATATTGCCGCAACATTGTACGCTCTCATGAATTGCACTGAAGTTGCACCATTCATAGTGTAAGTAGTTGCGTAGATACATTCATTCTCATAGTATTTACTAACATAATATAACGACGATGCCATATAACATGCAGTGAATACGATGAGGAAGCGTTATTAGCAAACCCTGGGATATCAGATGGACAACTTGAAAAATTGCGAAACAACGTGTTACCTGAGTGGTTCTGACAGCGCGTAAGTTCTAAAACCTACAGTTCATTTCTAATATAGACCGCATGTAATAAGTTAATACTCTGTGCAAATTGTTTGTTGTTGTAGACCGTCCATGATGGAGTTGATGTCCGTCTCAAGTTGCTTGCTACTGGCCCAAGTAGACTAGTATGATGTCATACAGGGTACATTGTCAACGGATTTAGGTTTAACACGATGGAAGTTGACCTTACTAAACAAACCCAAAACAATGGAGTTTTGATTAAAGGTGACTGTTATAATGATAGCGAACGTGATTTTTATGGGCAGTTGGAGGAGGTTGTTGAAATAGACTATTATGGCAGCGGTAATCGTCTGGTAATGTTCAGGTGCAAATGGTTTGACATTACAGCTGGTATTCGAGTTAGTCGACATGGGATTGTAGACGTTAATATGAGGTCAAGGCTCGGATCCTACGAACCATTTGTATTTGCAGCTTAGGCAACGCAGGTCTTCTATGCAAAGGGTGTGACAAGGAAGGATCCAAATTGGCATACTGTTATCAAGACCAAAAGAGGCTTTGTTGATGATGATGTGTTCGTTGAGATGTACCAAGAGGATGATGCTCCCACAGTGATATCGCTTCAGGACAATAACGATGTTATCGATGAGCCTCTTTGCGATTTAGGCCATGCTGGAGAAGAGGTCGATGCCGAAGCCATCCGTGATGATGATGGTGATGACGATGAAGACGACGACGATACTGAGGAAGACGTTGATGACGAAGAAGAAGACGATGAAGATCAAGGGGACGAAGATGACGAGGAGGAAGACGTTCTGTTGTCTATTAGTGATAGTGATTGACTGTGTAGAGTAAAAAATATATGAGGTCAATGTACTTTTAGACATGCCTGCTTATTATTTAAATTGAATTGGTTATTAATTGATGGTGGTTGACTACTTAATTTGGGTTGTCTTTTATAGTCGGCAGTGCCACATTGTTAGCATACTAAGTTTTGCACTTAAATTGTTTATTATTCGGGCGAACTACATTGTAGATATGCCGAGATCCAGTGCACCCCGAGGTCGTGGAGGTGGCCGTCGCGGAGCTGATTCGGCACAGTCAGCCCCCCTCCCTAGGATTGGTGATGCGACTACTACTGAGCAGCCGTCATCGTCATCAGTTGCTTCAGGCCATGGTGAGACGATATTAGTTTTGTGTCGGATTGAAAGCAATTACTTGCAATATATATAAATATAATGATTTCTTTTTTCATCATCTGCAGTGTCTAGTTCATCTGTACCGCGAGGTATCACCCGTGGAATACCTCTTCCAGCCACCTCAGAGCAGAGGATTACTGCTCATGTCCGAAACAATTAGTATGTATTTAATTTTCAAATCTCAATTCTATTGTAATATGCACTTATATTGGGATTGATGTATCTCTCCGTGATTTCTTGTAATTAGTTTTGTTGAGGATTGTGTTAGGACCAAGATCGGTCCTATTATCAAGGCTCACCTCCCACAGCCTTATGCGACGTGGGGGATGTGGACGGAATCAGACAAAGAGCTTGTTTGGGGGAAGTTTTTGGTAAGGAGCGCATAATTTTTTATATGCTTTACTTTTGCGGTTTTAGAAGTACATTATCGCTGAATTTTTCTTGCTAACTGTGTTTTTTAATTGTGTTGAATTATGTTCAGGACTATTTCACATTTGAGTCGGACAGTGAGCGAGAACTCGGGAGGCAGGCGTGGGAGTGGCATTGTGCCGAGAACTACAAGAAATGGATGCTGAATGCGAGAAGGTGGGCGCTAGCTCGGGCAGGTACGACAGATATATCTATGACCAGGGACCATAATCCCGAGTACTTCTCTAGAACCATGTGGGGGGAGCTGGTGTCGCACTGGAGTACTCCAGTCTGGGCGAAGCTGAGTGAGCGAGGCACGGAGATGACTCAAAGCGAGAAGAAGATGAAGCACAGTGCTGGTTCCCGTCCATTTGCCGTGCACGAGCTGAGGTTGACAGAGGAGGACCCTGACATGAGGCCCCCTACGAGGCTCCGCCATTTTCAGCGCACACACCAGAATAGTGATGGGAAGTGGGTGTCTGAGAGCGCCGAGCAGTTTGCGGTGAGCACGTAACAAAGCAATACTTTTGTCTTCCTATTGCATTTTTTGCGATTGTGGCCAATAGAATTTCTCTAACATTTTTGTTGTTTTCTTATACAGAGTTTATTTAGAGAGAGTTCAGGCCAACTCCCAGCCAGACGGTGGCCAGACAGTGGACGATATCTCGTTGTGGTCAGACGCGACTGGGGGTCCTAGGAAGGACCGTATACTCGGCCACCCTCGTCAGTCCGCTCGAGCGTTGTTAGCAGACAGACCAGCATCGTCAGGCGAGACGAGTTGTACCAGTCCTCGGGCAGACGCGACGACTATGGCTACGACATTGGCAGAGTGCTTCAATACAATGTTTGATGCGCGCATGTGGATGATGCTCGGTGACAGTTATGTAATTATAAAGGACCCCAAACTACATGTAATACAAATTTTCTCAATATCCTGCTGTATTTTGTGCTCTATATGTGATCTTGATTAGATATATGATGTTGAATCATTTGTATGGCTTTGTGCAGGGCAATACCGATGATCTTGGTGCCGGTGACCCCCGGGGCGATGAAGATGTTGTTGGATCAAACGTGCCTTCATCATCGAGGAATGAAGAAGATGACGACGGGGCTGGTTGTTCTACCGACGAGTGATTTAGATAGGGGTTTGGTTAGGTTCATCTGCCATGAATGTTATTTTCTTGTTTTGAATTGATCATCGGTACTTAACTGTATGAATTCTATTATTTTAATGCATATGTTAACATTTATTTATACTTTGATGAATGTGAGCAGCTGTTTGAATGAATGCGGGACAGGGGGTAAAACGGTTTTGAATGAATGCGTTGAAAGCTTTCAACGCATTCATTCAAAAGCGTTTCAACAGAGGTTAAATCGGTTTTTGGATCGATTGGATTGGATTGGATGTGAATTGATATTGCGACAGGTTTTGTACAGGTTTTGGACAGGTTATCTGACCTGAAATTTTTTTTTTTTGCAAAGCCAGGTTTTGCGACCATAATATACGGTCGCTAAATTAAAAAAACGCGGTCGCTAAATTTATTATTATTTTTAAAAAAAAATTAACAATTAAAAAAAATTAAATTATTTGGCGACTGCCGGTCGCGGTCGCTAATTTGGTCGCTAAATATATAAATATAATTTAATAAAAAAATAATTAAAAAACATAATTGTTAAATTAATAAATATTTAGCGACCGCTAAGGGCGGTCGCTAAATATAGTCAACGCGGTCGCTAAATTTAGCGACCGAAATTAAAATGCGGTCGCTAAAATTTAGCGACCTGGGCTAAAGCGACCGCGTTAGCGACCGCCGTCGCTAAAACACTTTAGCGACCGCGTAAGGGTCTTTAGCGACCGCCAGGCATGGTCGCTAAAGACCCTTTTTCTTGTAGTGGTGTGTTTAGTTGTAATTCTTGTGTGCGTGACTTTCAGCATCTGCGCGGTCGCTAAAGACCCTTTTTCTTGTAGTGGTGTGTTTAGTTGTAATTCTTGTGTGCGTGACTTTCAGCATCTGCCATATATGTGTGTGCATGTGTGTGTATTTTTTGAATCCAGAAAAGAACGGCAGTGAATCTCTGTTATAATTTGGTAATTAGTATCAGAGCTATATTGTGTAATCATTGTAGGGATTGCACTAGTAGAGATCTAAGTCTTGAAATTTTTTATCTAGGTCTATGGGTATTGTGAGCATTACTATGTTGTGGATATTATTACAAGTTATCATGTTGGTTGTAGGTTATTTCTATACAAGTGAACTATGAGAATGATGTTGAGGAACTGTGGCTCATTGTACCGGAGGTCCTTGACAAGAAGGGACGTGTAGTTGGTCTTGGAACACGCGGACCACCACCACCGTCAAGGTTGAGCGGCTTTGGAGGATCATCTAGACGTATTAGTGCCACACAAAATGTGACTGAGGATATGCCCGATCACTGGAAGCCACAACTGCGTAACTTGTTTGAAGAATTTATGCAAAAACATAAGGAAGCAGAGGCACGTCATGTGGAGGGACATCAGGCTGAGGTTCATATTCATGTATGTGTGTATGTGTGCGTGGAAGGGATTTTGGGTGGGTACTATCACCGTGGTAATGGAAATAGTGAGCTTGCTTAGATAATGACTTAAGTGTAGTCTAATTAGATTATGTGCGGGCATATATGATCCATGATTCTTCACCATATCATTTATGATGTGAATTTTTAGTAATTGTTAGTTAAATTTATCTTTTATATGATTGTGCAGTCATCCAGAAATACCGAGGATGATGATAACAATGATGGTTTGGATGCCAATTAGGAGTATGACCTTGATGAGGACGGAAATTGAGTGACCAACTAATCCCCTCTCTTTAATTTGAAATGTTCAAACATCAACTTACTTTCATGTTCAAGGATGATCGCTACTATATGATAGTTTAGGATTTGTGTTTGTCACACCCCCCCGGAAGGACAGTGCAACGCTAAACCAGCTAGTTAACACATATACCTCAAGGATGAACAGAGCTTTACTACAACCTCAAAAGAAACAGCGGAAGTATGCTTAAACATTACAGTCGTCCATAAGTGGAAAGACTGAACATAACATTATATTACAGACCATCTCTCTTCTATACAAGTACTACACTCCAAAATTAAAGAAGAACAACTAAAACATTGCTCACCCAGCGTAATACTCTTGAGTCTCCTCGTGGTAATCCTCTTCGTCCCTTGGCAAATACTCCGACTCCGAACCTAGAAAAAAAGTATCGGGAATGGGTCAGCCTAATGGTTCAGTAGGGTATCCGGTGCTTTTAAGTCCAAACATGACTTGATCATATTATGTATAGTTAGTATGAACATGCAAGTCACTTGAATGGATGATACCTATGTACTTAAGAATAATTTAACATATCGAGTAACACATGCAAGCATCTGCTCACACTTGCCTTCAAAAGAAACGAGAATAGCATATCGAGCAAGATTTGAAATCTTGTAGAACATATACGAGAATGACAAGCAAGACCTAAATATTAACTTGATCTCACCAAGAATAACCAAACAGTACAAAAAAGTTCAAGACAAATATAAGTCAAGTACGAGAATATCAATATGCAAATATAACCCTCATGCACGAGCCAACCTTCCCTGAGTGCGAGAGACTTTTCGTATCGCAACCAACTGATGTAGCGGGTTCGATAGAAGAAGTCCAACGTCATCACAGGCACACCAATAATTCCTTTCGAGAAGTAGTACGTATAGCTAGTGCGTACTATCAAGACATGAACGAGAACCCTGGCCGGATAACTTCCAACCCCGGCAAATAACACCTTCAACTCACTTTTTTCTTCCTCCTTCACGTGATATACATAATCATGTACATATGTCAACATGAATGTCATCAGGTACCTCGAAAGAGGTTTAATCCCCTGTCGAGTCATATTTACCGTATTATCAACAATACATGCCAAACATGTAACATAATCTCTAATGCACAACTAATTCGGTAATCAAGCAAGAAATGATTTGAGGTTCTTCCTTAAGTACCCTACTCCTATGTATACTTACATTATTATGTATATATTTGAGTATCTATTTAAGACCTGAAATTTGCCTAGTTATTCACCATTAAGCCCAACACGAAGGAACTACTAGTTTAGGTTACCTAATCTGCCCAGTATTTCAAATGATAGCAGGAGTAGTCTGTACTCCGAAAATCATAACAATTTAATTACAAGGCATCTACAGTAAAACTATATATTTCTGAAAACTAGACTTAAAGAGATACATCTCAGTATTTTACTTGACATGAAAATATTGTTTTAAGATCATACTAAGCCCTTAAAAAGACAAACTTCAGAATCTGCCTAGCAACAGTTTCACAAGATAGGTTCCAAGCCACGAATTTTAAACCATAGCAATAGTACTTGAAATAATCTGAAATTTGGTATGTATACCCTACACATGTATTAGTATAACATATAAAATAATCAGGTCCATTTATCAACTAAAAGTATATCTTTCTAAGCTCCAAAATTACTCTAATTCCATGACTATTTTTGCAGATTTCAGCATACATGAACACCCTTCTCCTTGAATCTTTTCAAGAAAAAACATGTAAGTGTTTTACTACCATCATAATACTTCTCATACATGTTCTGAAACTAAAAAAAAACACAAGATAACCTACCTTCTAGAAAATTAAACTCAAGCCAATTCAAGAAACTTTGATGCTCTCCTTTGTTCTTTCTCGTCTTCTTTTCCTCCTCCCTTTCTCTCTTTTCTTTCCTTTCTCCTCATTTCTCCCTTTTCTTTTCCTTCCTTCCTTTCTCTTTGTTTTTAGTCTTCTTTATGGCCGAATGGAAGTCTTTCACATTCTCTCTTGTTTCTAATTTATCCACTTAGGTTTCTTTCATTTTTTTATGGGGAAACTAGCTAATGACCCTCTGTACTATAGGCGATGTGCGATTTCCCCCCCTCTACTCCAAACTTAAGCACTAAACCCCCCCACACTTACAGAAATTGGGCACGTTAGACGGATCCGTTATGAATTGCATGAAATGACCAAAATGCCCTTATGTCCTTACCATATTTTAGCTAGATGCCATTCTTTAAACTCATTTATCTCTCTTTTCTCACTTCTTCCACCCATATCTCCCACCTTGCCTGCCGACCACCCACCACCACACCCCCCCCGCACCACGCACAAGGGTTCCCCCCCTCAACCCCCCCACCCCACTGCACATACACACAAACATGCCCAACACACCTATACCCACAAACTCCCCAAAAAACCAACCACCATATCGCACAAACCCATCATAGCTCCCTTTCTGAAATCCACAAACCATCGGCGATGGAGAATGGCCGTGACGGAGGCTGGCGATTGAGCTAGGTCTCTGTATGGTGGTTGTTGTTTGTGTTGGTAAAGTGGTGGGTTGTCGGCGATGAAGTCCGGCAAGAGACGGAGGCCACAACAATGATGGAGGTCGGCCGGCGACAAAGGCCGTGGTGGTTCTCGGCTCTTGGCAGGGCCTTGGAAAGGTAGTCTTAGGGAGAAATCTTTGAGAAACAGATCAAACATTGGCTGGTTGTTAATGGTGCGGGCGCTGATGACAGAGAGCGTCGCCGGCGATTGGGCGGCGACGGGTTGAAGGTCAAATTTATGGCGACGAAAGGTCTCCCTCGATTAGGGATTCCACATGGCAGTGATGACAGAGGACGGGCGGTGACGAAGGCTGTAAATGGAAGTGGCCGGTGTAGAGGCTGGTCGGCAACGGTGGTGGCCGGCGATGGTCCGCTTCTTAGTCTGTGCAGGTCTGACCAACGAGAGAGAGGAAGAAATGGCAAAAATGGGGAGAGAATGTTTGACGGGGAGTGCGTGCAGAGTTCGAATAAGGGGGGAGAGGAGGGGGTGGGGGGCTGGGCTGAGAGGGAGTGTGTGCGACGGATTTGGAAGGAATGGGGTGGGCAGGGCGGTGTTGGGGGTCTGATGAAGGGAGTGAAGAAGAAGAAGAAGGGCAAAAATGTCTTTTTTATTTTTTAAAAGTTAGTCAACGCGTTTGTTGACCACGCGGTGTTAAAACTGATGTTTTTTGTCTAACGTGCCCAATTTCTGTAAGTGTGGGGGGGGGGGGGGGTTTAGTGCTTAAGTTTGGAGTAGAGAAGGGGGGGGGGGGAAATCGCACACCGCCTATAGTACAGGGGGTCATTAGCTAGTTTCCCCTTTTTTTATTCTTTTCATTTGATTACTCACCACCAAACATAGGTGGCACACCCAAAACCTTCTACCCCACACTCTCACATGTGACATGCCACTAACATTTTATAACTAACTTATGCTATTTTGAAATTGATCCCAAAGTTTTGCATAATTACTTTTTTAACCCCAAAGTTTTACATAATTATATTTTAGACCCACAACTTAATTTCAATATTCATTTTATGTAGACAAATAATATAACACGATCATATTATTTCAATCAAAATTAAATATGTTTAATCTTAATAAAATGATTAGAAGCTAATTAAGATCGGGGCCTCACAGTGTTGGACGACTTGGTATTTTATGTGTTTGTGGACTTGTGGAGTTTGTGTTAATGGATTTTGTGGAGATTGATGTAGTAATGGATTTTGTGTGCTTGATGAGTTGATGGATTTGTTATACACAGGTTTGAAAAAAAATAGGATTTGAAAAAAAGAGGTGGAACTATACTTATTTTGTTTTATAATTTTAGCGACGATTTGATTTGTCGCTAAAAGCATAAAACATTGATAAAATACCTTTATTGATGGAATTTTTCCGTCACCAATTATTTTAGTGACGTATTTCATGTGACGGGATTTTCTGTCACCAATTATTTTTAGTGACGTATTTATGTGACGGAATTTTCCGTCACCAGTTATTTTATACTAAATTAAAAAAAAATATTTGAAATATAAAATACCTTTAGTGACGGAAATTTTCCGTCACTAAATGTCTCCATTCCGTCGCCTGTGCGCGTGATGGAATCGTTAATTTCCGTCACTAAAATTTTTTGTGACGGAAATTGTTTTTTTTAGTGATGGAAATTTCCGTCACTAAAAATTTGTTTTCTTGTAGTGAAATATAATGACGACACTCTTGTTTATAGGCGCTTTATGGTTCAAAAATAAAGAGCCCATGGCCCAAGGAGTCACAATTTGAGAAGGTTCCTTCCAATCTTTGAATATTTTAACTTAGATTTAGAATGCAAAGAGTTTTTCTAAATGCATACATTTTTTGTTTCTACTGCAGATGGCTTTTCCAATTCATGATGCTAAATAAGGACATTTTTATTGCGCTATTGCTCACATAGCCGATAGAGAAATTTATATTCTCGACTCCTTATAAAGCATAAAGCTCAGGTCTATCGACCTATTGCTTTTTGTTTAGTACATATTCAATGGTCAGCTCGTCTTAGAAGTTATCTAGGTTCATGAAAACACTAAAAACTATATTTTGTTTGTAGGTTCAACTATTAAGAGACGCCTTAAAATACCGTGAAGGCAAATGAACGATAAATTTTGTCTCAGAAAATCCAAGACAGGAAAATTCTTTCAGCTGTGGCGTATTTATGTGTAAAATTTTACAATATTGGGTGTGAGGATAAAGGTTACCCTTTGCTGTGTAGTAAGTGCATATAGCAACATGTCTTAAATTGTGATTATTTGTTCTCAAATAAAAAGATGCCAAGCCTTATAACTTAATTACTATTTCTTTTCAGAAGAATATATCACAAGCAAGGTGCATACTTATCTATGAGGCCATGAAACAAGAATTTGCAGATGAGACCTCCTTCCCTTGCAAGAAGGTAAGAGGAGAATTTTCTTTTCCTTTCGATCTCTAAATCCACTTTGTGTGTGAGTTATGATTTTTCCAAGAATGAACCTATATAATCTATCTATATCTAAATCATGTTTTAACATTATACAGGATGATGTCCTCTTTACTTACACCAGAACGAGAAAGAGGAAAGACTTAGAGGAGGAAGCCCGTTGGATGAAGTGTCCTTCATGTGAATTAAGTAGACAATGTAGTAAAAATCCAGGCACGGATGGGGTTCGACTTGTAAAACGTTTTATGAAAACTGTGAAAAAATTTGAGTTTTAAATGAAAGAGTCAAGGAGATGGCACAAATAAACAGTTCTTACATTGTGAGCCCAAGAAAAATACCTGATCCCCACGGCCCTGCTCCTTCTGAGCTACCACTTGAAGCCTGAAGGATAGAATCTCTTTGAGAAATTCTTCCTTGTTGACGTACTTCCGGTCTCCATAAAACCTTTTGCAACCTTTTGAGTACAAAACCAATGATGAACTTGACTTGATATTTGGATACTTAAAATTATATTTAGAAATTAGTGAAAAGTCAAATAGTGAGTTTTGGGTGTTTGCTCTCTTAGAATTCTTGGCCACCATTTCGTCAGACTATTTAAGAAACATGTGGAAGCTAATGAGATTAAAAAATCATCTTAAACATAGTTCATTAGAGAAAGTTATGGTAATTTAAAGTGTGAAGTTATGTCCAAGGATTTAATTGTAACATTCCTATTGTCCAAACAATACATAACATAGAAAAATCTACAAGTTTATAGTCGGAATCATACACGGCAACTCTCTCGAAACATATCATTAAGTTTAAACAGTTTGTATAAAAAATGCAAATTACCTTGAACCGAATTCGGGCACCCATCACTGGCCAATCCACGTTTATTTTGTCGATTCAAAGGGGAAAGTGTAAAAAAATAAATAATAAACAGATTGGGAAAATCCGGAGCTTGATTTCAAGCTCTACTGACGTAGTCGCCGAAAGGTGTTGCAAGCGTGATGGGTCGTGGGTGGTGCCAGCATGGTCGCTGGAGGGTTTATGAAGGCAGAAGGGCCGATGAGGGGGTTGGATAAATTGATGGGTACAGGATGTGGTATCATTGCCTGATCAACTAGATGAAGCTGCAATGTATAAAGAAATTGTAAATAAAGTTAGAAAGACGTAAATGATAGAGTATCATATATGGAAATTCTTGAAGATTGGCAAGAGAAAGAGGGTTATAGAATCCGATGGGCAAGATTAACCGAGTGCTGTGTGGCAGTGTAATCGACGGTCAAGTTCAAGTGAAGGGGGTAGTGTTAGGGGTAGGTGTTGTGGGAGGTACTTATGTTGCATAAAAATGGGGAATGAAATCTCTGGCAATAATGGAAGTTAGAAGTAGGAGTGAGCTAATAATAACATGCAGTTAATGCACACGTTTTGTTATTCACTTTTGTGGCTTCTTTTAACAGACTACCAAGAAATAATAAGACGACAAAAAACAAATATATTACACTACATGAATAGAAATAATAACAACAAAATATCAGTTTATTACAATAAGACCAATATTGAAAGCAAACACAACCAGCCTCCCCCAACTCCACCGGCTTCAAACCATCTTCAACGCAATTCGTGTTAATTATAGTTTTATCAATGTTATAACATCATTCCTGCTGTTCGGGAATGCGTGTAGGCTAAATCGTGGCTGTGTTTTTATTAGACTATTTGTGTTTCCATTATTTATATCTAACTTCCCAATGTTCATCATTCGTGCAGTGAATTAGTAGTGTTATCTTTTAATTATGGGTGTTACATGAAGTCACATGTATGTTAGAACATCATTCCTACTGTCATGTTGTCTGTGTAGGCCTACATGATTACTCATAATTATGGGTAAACGTGTAGGCCTCAGTGTTGACTGTGTTTAGAGAGATTATTTGTGTTACTTTTAGTCATATCTACGTTCCCAATTTACATTATTCGTACAGTTCATTAGTCATGTTGTCTTTTGACTTAGGCATTTTATATTTCTATTAACTCCGTATTCTGTAATCGTGTAGGCCTCAGAGTCGACTATGATTTTGTCAAGCTTATTTGTGTTACGCATAGCCGTGTAGGATTCAGCGTTTACTTAAGATTATCTATGTTACGTTCAGTCATATCTACGCTCCCAATGTCCAGTGAATTATTCATGTTGTTCGTTGACTTACCATTTTACGATTCTATTAAATTGTGTTACTTTAGTCACATATATGTTAGTACATCATTCCTGATGTCCAGCTAATCGTGTAGGCTTCAATGTTTACTGTGTTTTCTCTAAGATCATTTGTGTTACTGTTAGTCATATCTTCATTCCCAATGTGCATCATTCATGCAGTGACTTATTCGTGTTCCGTGTTGACTTTTCTGTGTTACATACCAATTAACTCATTTATAACTATGTTAAAACATCATTCCTGTTGTCCCGATAATCGAGTAGGCTTAAGCATTTATTACGTTTAATTTAAGATTATCCGCGTTATATGTACTACTTTGATCCCAATATCAAGTGATATATTCGTGTTCTTTTTTGACTTATTGGTGTTATGATTCAGTTAATTTGTGTTACTTTAGTTACATCTATATTAGTACGTCATTCCTGCGGTCCAACTAATCGTGTAGGATTGAGCGTTTTCCGTGTCATTTTTCGGATCATCTGTGTTTTTCTAGTCATATTTTGCTAACTCGTGCAGTGAATTATTCGTGTTTTGTTTTGAATTTTATGTCTTATCCCTCAGTTAATCCATGTTGTTTTTTTGTCATATCTAAGTTAGTACATCATTTCTGCTGCCCAGATAATCATGATTCGTTTTGAATTTTAAGAATATCAGCGTTACGTTTAGTCATATTTTCGTTAACTCGTGCAGTGAATTATTCGTGTTTACTTTTGACTTTTCCGTGTTATTAGTCGGTAACCTCGTGTTGTTTTTACAATATCTATGTTACTACATCATTCCTACTGTCCGCATAATCGTTTTTTTTAAGATTATCCATGTTACTTTTAGTCATATTTACGTTAACTCGTGCAGTGACTTATTCGTGTTGTTTTTTTACTTTTCCGTGTTAATTGTCAATGTAATCGTGTTGTTCGTTAAGATATTTATGTTAGTACATCATTCATGCGGTCCAGATAATCCGGTAGGCTTTAGTGTTTTTTGTGTTTTTTTCTTTTCAGATTACTTGTGTTACTTTTAGTCAAATTTTCGCTAACTTGTGCAATGAATTATTCGGGTTTACTTTTGACTTTCCCGTGTTACCACACGGTTAACTATTGTTGTTTTTTTTAACATATCTATGCTAGTACATCATTCCTGTTGTCCAGCTAATCGTGTAGGCTTCAATATTTACTGTGTTTTCTCTAAGATCATTTGTGTTACTGTTAGTCATATCTTCATTCCCAATGTGCATCATTCATGCAGTGACTTATTCGTCTTTCGTGTTGACTTTTCCATGTTACATACCAATTAACTCATTTATATCTATGTTAAAACATCATTCATGCTGTCCAGATAATCGAGTAGGCTTAAGCATTTATTACGTTTAATTTAAGATTATCCGCGTTATATGTACTACTTTGATCCCAATATCAAGTGATATATTCGTGTTCTTTTTTGACTTATTGGTGTTATGATTCAGTTAATTTGTGTTACTTTAGTTACATCTATATTAGTGCATCATTCCTGCGGTCCATCTAATCGTGTAGGATTGAGCTTTTTTCGTGTCATTTTTAGGATCATCTGTGTTTTTTCTAGTCATATTTTGCTAACTCGTGCAGTGAATTATTCGTGTTTCGTTTTGAATTTTATGTCTTGTCCGTCAGTTAATCCATGTTGTTTTTTGTCATATCTAAGTTAGTACATCATTTCTGCTGCCCAGATAATCATGCTTCGTTTTGAATTTTAAGAATATCAGCGTTACGTTTAGTCATATTTTCGTTAACTTGTGTAGTGAATTATTCGTGTTTACTTTTAACTTTTCCGTGTTATTAGTCGGTAACCTCGTGTTGTTTTTACAATATCTATGTTACTACATCATTCCTACTGTCCAGATAATCGGGTAGGCTTAAGCGTTTCCTACGTTTTTTTTAAGATTATCCATGTTACGTTTAGTCATATTTACGTTAACTCGTGCAATGACTTATTCGTGTTTTTTTCTACTTTTCTGTGTTAATTGTCAGTGTATTCGTGTTGTTCGTTAACATAATTATGTTAGTACATCATTCATGCGGTCCAGATAATCCTGTAGGCTTTAGTGTTTTTTTTGTTTTTTCAGATTACTTGTGTTACTTTCAGTCATATTTTCGTTAACTTGTGCAATGAATTATTCGTGTTTACTTTTGACTTTCCCGTGTTACCACAGGGTTAACTGGTGTTGTTCTTTTTTAACATATCTATGTTAGTACATCATTCTTGCAGTCCAGATAATAGTGTAGGCTTAAGCGTTTGGTATGTTTTTTCTAAGATTGTCTGTGTTGCTTTTAGTCATATTTTGCGATAACTCGTGCAATGACTTATTCGTGTTTTTTTTTACTTTTCCATGTTAACTGTTAGAGAATTCATGTTGTTTTTTGTCATATGTATGTTAGTACATCATTCCTAATGCCCAGATAACCGTGTAGGTCTAAGCGTTTCCTGTGTTTTTTTTAAGAATATGTGTGTTACGTTTATCATACCTTTGTTAAGTTGTGCAGTGAATTATTCGTGTTTTCTTTTGACTCTCCCATGTTGTTTGTCAGTAAATTAGTGTTGTTTTTAACATATCTATGTTTGTACAATATTGCTGTTCAGATAATCGTGTAGGCTTAAGCATTTTTTGTGTTTTTGTTAAGATTACTTGTGTTACTTTTAGTCATATTTTCGTTAACTCGTGCAATGAATTATTCATGTTTACTTTTGACTTTCCCGTGCTACCACTGGGTTACTCATGTTGTTAAGCCTTTACTGTGTTTTTTAAAGTTGTTTATGTTACTTTTAGTCATATCTTCGTTAACTCGTGCAGTGAATTATTCATGTGTTTGTTTGACTTTCCCGTGTTACCTGTCGGTAAAGTTGTGTTGTTTATAACATATCTATGTTAGCACATCATTCCTACTGTCCAGGTAATCGTGTAGGCTTAAGCGTTTACTGTGTTTTTGTTAAGACAACTGTGTCACTTTTAGTCATGTTTCCATTAACTCATGCAGTGAATTATTCGTGTTTACTTTTGACTTTCCCGTGTTGCCACATGATTAACTAGTATTTTTTTTAAACATCTATGTTAAAACATCAGTCCTACTGTCCAACTAATCATGTAGGCTTGAGTGTTTCCTGTGTTGGTTTTAAGATATCGGTGTTATGTAAGTCATATCTTTGATAACTAGTGCAGTGAATTATTCGTGTTGCGTTTTGACTTTTTCGTGTTAGCGTTTATTTGACCCGTGTTACTTGTAGGCATATCTATATATGTTAATACATCATTCTTGCTGTCCAGCTAATCGTTTACGCTTATCGGTGTGAGTTGAATTATCTGTGTAATGGTTCAGTTAAATGTTGTTATTTTAGCCATATCTATGTTAGTACATCATTCTTGCTGTCCAGATATTCGTGTAGGCTTAAGCGTTTTCTGTGTTTTGCTCAAGATTATTTGTGTTACATGTAGTCATATCTTCGTTCCCAATGTCCAGTGAATTATTCGTGTTTTTGTTTAACTTTTAGGTGTTAGTATTCTCTTAAATTGTGTTTTACATAGTCATATATATGTTAGTAAATCATTCCTGCTATCCAATTAACTGTGTAGCGTTAAGCATTTTCTGTGTTTAATGTAAAATCATGCGTTTTTGCTAGTCATGTCTTCGTTAACCCATGCAGTGAATTATTCGTGTTTCTTTTTGTGAGTTCCGTGTTACCTTTAGCCATATCTATGTTAGTACATAATTACTGTTGTCCAGCTAATCGTGTACGCTTAAGCGTTTACTGTGTTTTCGGTAAGATTATCTGTGTTGCATTTGGCCATATCTTCGTTATCCCGTGCAGTGAATTATTCGTGTTGTTTTTTGACTTTTCCGTGTTATTTATGATCTAAGCCGTGTTACGTCTTTTAGTATCTATGTTACTAAATCATTCTTGATGTCCAGCTAATTGTGTACCATGTTTTCATTAAGATTATTTGTGTTATATTTAGTCATATTTGTTTCCATTGTTCAGTGAATTTTTGGGGTTGTGAGTTGATTGTCAGTGTTATGGTTCAGTTACTTTGTGTTACTTTAGTCACCTCTATGTTAGTACATAATCCCTGCTGTCCAGCTAATCGTGTAGGATTAAGTCTGTTTTGTGTTTTTCTTAGGATTATTTGTATTATATTTACTCATATTTGTGTTTCCATGTGACCTATCCGTGTTTTAGATCAGTTAATTCATTTATTTGGAGTCATATCTATGTTATAACATCGTTCCTGCTGTCCATCTAATCGTATGTTTGAAGGGCTTATAGCTAAAAAGACCCCATATGAATATAACCTTCACAAAAATTGTTTATGTTCGAATCATTTGGAGAGTTACGACTAATTAAGATGATAGCTCAATGAAGATTTCTATATTTTTTGTATGAGCTCAGTAGACCCACAAAGAAGAAGAAGAACAGAGAATAATCCGGCACGTCTACAAAAAAATGGTTTGTTTTACGTCCCTGTAACTGGGGAAACGTTGGGAAGGCGAGTTTGCAAGGAAATATGAAAGAGAAAGTAAAAAGGGTTTGGAAATAGTAATGGTAATGAGTACTGGAAGAGAAAAGCCACATGCGAATATTGTTTACTTTGCTAAAAGATTCACACACTAAATCTCTCTCTCTCTATATATATATATATATATATACATACATATATATATATAGGGGATCGATCCCCATCGACCGGTGGGAAAAAAAAAAATTTCCCACCGAATCGCTACTAATACTAGCGATTGCAATTTTTTTTTTCCACTGTTCCATCCACTATTCCACACAAACTGGGTCAGCGATTGGCTTTGGGCCAATCGCATGACTTTCACGCGATTGGCTTTGGGCCAATCGCAATAGAGTCATGCGATTGGCCCAAAGCCAATCGCAAGAAAATCATGCGATTGTTCCTCTACCCCAAAAGTCCACAATTGTGGCTTCTCCCCCCCCCCCAAAGTCAAAAAAGGTGGCTGCCCTTCTTCTTTCCTTTTTTTTTCTTTCTTTCTTCGTAAGATTTTTCTTTCTTTCCTTTTTCTTTCTCTCTTCTTTCCTTTTTTTTTCTTTCTTTCTTCTTTCCCTCTGTTTTTTTTTTGCTTTCTTCTTTCCTTTTTTCTTTATTGTCTTTTCACTCCGGGCCCCACCCTCCCCAAACCGCAACAAGAAGTTGCGGTTCACCTTTTTAGGATGTTGGGAAGTTCTATTCCAGGAATTCGGCCATTCCGAAGCCGTTAGCTATTTTTTTGGCCGAACGGGCCTTTAAGCGCTCGATCCGGACACCGGTTCGCGATTTTTGCGCGAAAGATCCGTAAAATACTTTTTAGATCAAGAATGAACTCAGGAAGCGTAAAATAGCATTTTAAGGCACTTTTGAGATTTTTCCTGATGCCAGGGGCATTTTGGTGATTTGCCACCCCGCGAGGGGTGTTTTGGTAATTTTCCCGCGCCAAGTTTTCCAAACGACTTTTTAGTCCAGAAATGTAAGTAAACCACCTGAAATGTTGTTTTGAAGCTGGTTCGGGGGCGTTGGGGTGATAGTGAACCCCCAGGGGCATTTCGATAATTTGCCGCTCATCGGGGGCTATTTTGCTAGGAAGGATCCAGCTTAAAATTCATACCTTAATAAGGTATGAATTTTAAGCTGGATCCTTCCTAGCAAAATAGCCCCCGATGAGCGGCAAATTATCGAAATGCCCCTGGGGGTTCACTATCACCCCAACGCCCCCGAACCAGCTTCAAAACAACATTTCAGGTGGTTTACTTACATTTCTGGACTAAAAAGTCGTTTGGAAAACTTGGCGCGGGAAAATTACCAAAACACCCCTCGCGGGGTGGCAAATCACCAAAATGCCCCTGGCATCAGGAAAAATCTCAAAAGTGCCTTAAAATGCTATTTTACGCTTCCTGAGTTCATTCTTGATCTAAAAAGTATTTTACGGATCTTTCGCGCAAAAATCGCGAACCGGTGTCCGGATCGAGCGCTTAAAGGCCCGTTCGGCCAAAAAAATAGCTAACGGCTTCGGAATGGCCCGAATTCCTGGGGAATGGAACTTCCCAACATCCTAAAAAGGTGAACCGCAACTTCTTGTTGCGGTTTGGAGAGGGTGGGGCCCGGAGTGAAAAGACAATAAAGAAAAAAGGAAAGAAGAAAGAAAGAAAAAAAAAAGGGAAAGAAGAAAGAAAGAAAAAAAAAGGAAAGAAGAGAGAAAGAAAAAGGAAAGAAAGAAAAATCTTACGAAGAAAGAAAGAAAAGAAAAAAAAAGGAAAGAAGAAGGGCAGCCACCTTTTTTGACTTTGTGGGGGGGGGGGGGGGGAGAAGCCACAATTGTGGACTTTTGGGGTAGAGGAACAATCGCATGATTTTCTTGCGATTGGCCCAAAGCCAATCGCTGACTCAGTTTGTGTGGAATAGTGGATGGAACAGTGGAAAAAAAAAAATTTGCAATCGCTAGTATTAGTAGCGATTCGGTGGGAAATTTTTTTTTTCCCACCGGTCGATGGGGATCGATCCCCATATATATATATATATATATATATATATATATATGCTTGATTTATGCACCGCTTTACTGTAGTATGCGAATATTGTTCAGTAGACACACATGACATTGCCTAACAGACACACAGTGTACTGCTGCTTTCTTTCTATGGTTTTTTATGTTAGCAGGGTAAGGAAGCACTGGTTAGCCATTTTGATAAGTCGGTGTTCTTTTGCAAGTCGGACGAGTTCCTGCCGGTTTGGTTCAGCCCACCCAGAGATGGTGCTTCCGGTGAAGATCAGGCGCTAACAATAACCACCATCAGGAAACACATCACCACCATCACGCTTTCCAGTAATCGCAGGGTCTCACTCTCACCAGATACTTCCAAAACCGTGCAGGAATAATGAAGATCTGGTCTCACTGACTGACTTGGTGATAGGCTTGAAATCATCACGATTAAGTTGGAATACGAACCTAAATGTTTATGGGGTTTGAAGTAGTAGTAGCTAGATAGTGAGTAGTATTATTAGCAGTGGTTTTAGGGTTTTCGAAATAAGGAGTTACTGAGTGTGTGTTGCGCATCTAAATGTTGTACCACATGCATCATATGTTGTACATCAGTTACATGCTTCTCATGCGGATTTACTACTCTATAGGTGGTGGGTGGACCTGGGCACTTGGACTTACAAGACCATATATCTTACGACTGGAATGTCAGGCGGTCCATCCTAACAATGTAAGGTTGGGATTTACTTTGCAAAAATGTTGGCAATGTACTTGCAGCTGGCCAGCTGGTTTCTTATGACAGACTTTTAGAATGTTTGTATGCAAAGCTGGGGTGAAGAGTAACAAGGCTAGTTAGTCACCGATTTGCCGAGAAGATTCGGGACTCACCTATTCAGCTGAAAAGATTCGGGCATAAGAGGGGACGCTCAGTCATTGACGCGCCGTCGCTCGAGTTTAGGGAGCATTTGTCGTGCTTGGTCGTGGGTTGATTAGTGGCTCTTGCGGTGGCAACGGTGATGAAATGCTGGTGATGGCGACGACAAGTGATGGTGGAGGCAATGGCGATGGCGACTGCGACTGCGACGGCGATGGTAGGTGGTCGCGAGCAGTCGGGTGTGTGCCATCTGAGGAATTTGGCAAGAGGAAAATTTTAGGTTACTAATGGGTTAGATGGGCACTCATTTAAAACCGTGGATAATTGGGTTTTGAAGGTATTGACCCATTTAGACCAATTATTTAATGGGTGGATTTGGGTGACTTTTAAGTTCGTCACTAATGTATATAGTGATAACAAAAAAAAATCAAAATAGTAACAAGGACAAATGTTCTGTCAATAATCCGGTGACAACATGAATAATTGACACAAATGACAATTTTGACAAAATCAACTTTGACACAAATGAAAATTGTGTCAATATCAAAATTATCGCATATTTGAAGTTTTGACACCATTGCTGTTGTCACTAGAGACAAACTATGACTAGGCATCTTGTCGATGGATCTTAATTCTAGTTGGGAGAGTTCCTTAGTGACAACATGGGATTCTATCGACAACATTTGAGAGCATTAAGTAACAATAAAGTTGTCACTATATATATGTCATGAAAAAGTGACAACTTTGCTGTTGTCACTCGATTTTCAATTTTGTGAAAACTTGTTTATGGTTGTCACTTAAAGTCTTTAGTGAGGGAATTATAGTGACAACTCATTTGACAACAAAAATTTCGTCAATATAGCAATTAGTGACAACTTTTTATTTTATTGTTACAACTTTTGTTGTCACTGGTGACCATTTTTCTTGTAGTGGATGTGGGGCAGCAGAGACAACAGTATGCCAAATAAGGTGTAAGACTGTAAGTCATTGTTGATGTGGACACTGACTTGGATCCAGGATAGTGACAAGACTCTTAATGGAAATTTCATGGGATTTGATAGGATAGTGACGTGACTCTAGTGGCAATTTCGTGGGATTTGATTGGACGGGGATACCAGGTCAACAAGGATGACGTGGTATCATTGTTGTAGCCATTTTTTTTTTCCAAAGCAAGTTTGGTGTTGTACAGATACACACACCAACATGAGGGGTGAGTGTCTAATATTGTGCAGATTTGTAGCACTTCAGTTACCAAACTCAAATCTGTAGCTTGTTATTGCAACATAGTTTTAGCCCTTATGTTTCTTCAATTAGGCGGTTCCTTTTCTATTTTACAATTGTAAATTGTGATAAATAATTAAATCTATGTACTATAATTGGGCTTTTTACCCGAACATAATAGAGCACAAAAATTTCTTCTTGAAAATCTCATCACTTCCTTTGGAAGTTTCTTTTGAATTCATGATTGAAGACATCTGTTTTCTTTACATGTATTCACCGAAGGGTCCTTCCACAAATGTGATAAAATGTTGTTACCTGTGGCTCTGGTAGGACTAGAACTCTGGCCTGCTAGACCAACTGCTGAAGCTAATTTTCTTTTCTATAGATTTTAAAGTGTAGCTTGTCACACTTAAAGGTAAAAGATCACATTTCACCATAAACAGTATTTCTTTCTTAACAGGTCACTATCCCTAACTAACTATGATTGTCATTTAACTAAAGAATATTCCCAAAATACGTACAATTTTTTAATTATTACAAAAGTTATTCAAGCATATCCTTGGTTGTAGACATTACATCACAGTACTATACAGTTTGGTTTTACCTACCTATACAGTATGTATATACAGCACAATACAAAAACCTCTCTCTAACGCCCTTGCTTCAGTACTTTGTGAGTACATATCCCCCATGTGTGGCATAGCTGCACATTCCTCTCATTGGCTGACTGGCTGGAGCTTCTGTCCAGCTATATACTCTATATTTTATCCAAGTTTGTATAACATGAAAGCAACCCTGTGCATTGGAACTTTGGTGCTCAAAAACTCTCATATTTCTTTCTTTCTGTATCCCATATGTAGTTACTGCCACCACTAACTTGTTCAGCTTTGCTTGAAAGCTTTTCCCTCTGCAAACTTTGGCTGCTTCATTCAAAATTGATTCCATGTCCCTTTGTTGATATTTATCCTCTGTTTATTCAGCACCGTTTGCCATAGTTCCTGTGCATACTCACAGTGCAGGAATACATGATCTAAAGTCTCAGGTTATTTTCCACAAAGCTCACATGTATCTTCTGTTAACAGATTCCAAGTTTTCAACTTACTCTTGGTTCTAATACATCCTTTACTAATCAACCACAGCATCACAGCACATTTAGGTATATTACCTGGAAACCAGAGAAGTTTCCACCAAGTGACTGCTGGTGCTTTTGTTCTCAGACTTTCCCATGCTGATTTTATAGTGAAATTGCCACTAGGATGAGGTTGCCAAAGGATTTTGTCTGTTTTCTCTTCATTAGGTCTAGGCAACGATTCCAGCACTTGGTTGAGGAACCTTAGTTCAGCTGATCTGGTGTTTGGTATGGTCCATGCTCCCCTTTATATAATAGCACTTACTTTGCTGTGCATATTCAGTCCAGCATCATACATTACTCTATGCCCCAATCTGCAATGTTTCCTTTCCAGCCCACTTATGAAGCCATAGCCATACATCTTCTCCATTCCCTACTTTATACGTACATAACTGTACCATCTGATTCCTCATTTTGACTAATTTCCTCCAAGTCCAGGATAGATTCATTGGTGGTTTGAAAGTCCAGAGATGTCTATGCTTTATAATACATATGTGACACCATTTGACCCATAGTGCATCTTTTTTACTAGCCAGATCCCATGAATGCTTCCAGCTTGCTGCTTTATTCCACTCTTGGAGTCTTCCAGCATATGATAGGTATTGAGTTGTCCAGCTTGATATCTTCTTGGTGATTCTGTCTACTAGTATCTTACAGTCCTTGTACTGTAATTTGGTTGAAATCAGTGGAACTCCTAGGTACTTTACAGGGAAGTCACCAAGAGGAATGCCAATGATGTCTACCAACTGTGCTAGAGTACTTTCATCCACCCCTACTACATAGATAGCACTTTTCTGAAGATTAGGTGTTAGGCCAGACAGTTGTTCAAATTCTAGTAGTGCAGCCTTTAGTAACTTAAGAGAGCTTATATCAGCTTTAGCCATCAAAAATAGATCATCAGCAAAGCTTAAGTGATTGATGTTAAGCTATTTGCACTTTGGATGATAAGAGAACACATCAGTCTGAGTGTAGTTATCTAGCAAACCTGAAAAAGCTTCCATTACTAGTAGGAATAGGTAAGGAGAAATAGGATCTCCTTGCCTTAATCCTCTAGCACCGGCCAAAAACCCCTCCACGTTGCCATTCAAACTAATTGAAAATCTTGCAGATGTAACACACTCCATAATCCATGTCACAAATGGTAGTGGGAATTCCATAGCTCCATTACACTTCTAAAAAAAACCCAGCCCACTGAATCATATGCCTTCTTCAAATCTATTTTCATGACACATCTTGGTTGCCCCCCTTTCCTGTGATAATTCCTCACCAACTCTTGCATTAATAGGATGTTATCAACAATGCTTCTCCTTTCTACAAAAGCAGTCTGCTTTATATTGATCATTCTAGGCAGAACTCTTTTGAGCCTTGCACAAAGAATGTTTGATACTCCTTTATATATTGCATTGCAGCAAGCAATAGGTCTAAACTCACTCAGAGTGTGTATAAAATAGATCATGATCTAGCACTCTCATCATCAAGTCTAAGAAGGAAAGTGAGCACCTCGTTGACCTCCGAGCAGTCTTTGATCGTTGTCGCCAGTACAACATGCGGATGAACCCACTGAAATGTGCCTTTGGAGTCTCCTCCGGCAAATTCCTCGGTTTTTTGGTCAGTCGACAAGGCATCGACGTCGACCCTTCTAAGGCCGCCTTCATCCAAGAGATGCCCCCTCCCAAGAGCACCAAACAGTTGAAGAGCTTCCTCGGCAAGATCTCTTATCTCCGCCGATTCATCTCTGCCTTGGCCGAACTTATCACACCCTTCCAGCATTTGACGGGCAAAAGCGCACCGTGGAGTTGGGGTGCGCCCCAACAACAAGCATTCGAACAGATCAAGGCTCCAAGACTTCACCTCATCCTCTCCTTGTATATATGTGTGTCTCGGCCAACACAAAAACACACGACACTCACTTGTTTCTTCACACACCTGAGACACACTTCTCTTTAAGTATCACCCCAAAATCCTAGTTCAATAGTTTGGTAGTTTAGTGCCTATATAATTTGATATTTGGTGAGTTGTGGAAGATGAAAGTCAAGAGGGTTGTTCAAGGGTCTCCGTTGCATGTGCGTGCAAACGGAGATAATACTATAGACTAATCCTGGAGGTTGTGTGCTGTGAAGCCCATCGCATCGAGCCATTGGTTCCGAGGAGCGCGAATCAACCTTTTAGGACAAAGCCTCAGCTTGATTCTATAGTCTGGTGAGATCGTTCTTTTTATATTGTAGTGTGTTATTATTAAATTTGTATTGTAATACTTGTTGTTTGGGTTAAATACCCGCTACTACCCTGAAACTACATCGAAATCTCACTTGAGGGTCTATCTTTTCAATTTTTACACAAAAGGGTCTGTAGTTTTAATTTTGTAATAAATAAAGACATCCGCCCAAATTTTGAACGATCTAGATAAACCGTCAGGGGCAATTTCGTCAAGTCAACTTTGTTTTCTTAAAACCCTAGTTTGAAAACATCCCCAAACCTTTCAACTACCCCACTGACGTCAACCGACAATCAACGCCGGTGCCGTCTCATTACAGCACCACCGAATGTCGCCCACCAGTGCGAAGGCTACAACCACTGATCGCATAACCATCGCTGCTCACACCATCTCTACACTCTGGGCACTACACAGCCACCGTAACACCGGCAAACCACCAAATCACCTAGCACCGCCAGCCTCATCGCGCGCAGTATCACCGATGGCCAGATCGTCCACCTAAAACCACCATGAGATCAGCATCACCACCGCACCACCAAATCAGCACATCCCGTCGGCATCACTACCGCCATCATAGCAGCGCCACCGGCACCCAGATCAGTATCGTTGGTGGCCTAATCGATCAGTACCGTACCCTTGTTGTTGCTGATGCTGATGAACTGCTGTTGAAATTGGAACTATTGACACTCTGCCGGAGATCTTTCCCGATCAAAGCCGGCCGCTGGTGAACAAGCTGAGTCGACGGGTCTGGGAGGATCCGGGCGAGCAGGGACCTGTACGAACCCTGCGGGTTATTCATGTTCATGATGGATCTTCCCTTGATCCCGCCGCTGGCAAATAAATCTGGACCACCACCGGAGAACCCGAAAGACATTCTTCTGCCAACGAGGAAATCTGGACCAAGAATTCCCATATATTTCCGTTTAATTACCTCAGAGAGTTAGATCACGTTCCAAAAACTTTTTTAGTCCCAGAAAACTTGATTGGACTCTTTTGCCCCTAACGGTTTAAGAGAAAAGTTATGAATTTAGTCGAAAAAGGCAGTTAGGCACTTACTAATGACAAAATTAGAACTCCAGGCCCTTTTGTGTAAAAATTGGAAAGATAGGCCCTCAAGTGAGGTTTCAATGTAGTTTTAGGGTACTAGCGTGTATTTAACCCTTGTTGTTTTTGTGTAAGAAAGTACGATTCTGCTCCAAAAATTAATTAAACGGATTTATATCCGACATGTTTTAGTTAAGCCTCAGTTAATTTCAAAGCTTTTTGAAATCAGTTTCACGTTAGCATCCATATGATGTGACAACTTAATACCTATCTGGATGTTGTCATAACTATCATAGACGATGAAATCATTGACTTTTTTCGAATTCCGTCTTTCACGCACTACGCGCCTGAAAAAATAGGGAGGATGTGTACGAAGGAGATATCCAGCAATAAGAAGAATGAAAAGGATTGAGCAGAGGAACTCTCAAATATTTGGCGTAATCAGATATGCCTATATCAACCGTCACTCATTATTTAGATAAGTTATTTATGTCGGTGGGTCTTGTAATTGTGAGCAATGCTTGTTACGTGAGGTTATGAGAGTGTGTTTAGGATTAATTAAGTTTCTTCCTATACATTAGATAGGGTGGTAATGGAGTATTTTTCGAATTAGTTGTTAAGAAAAGTCCAAGTTATAATGAGTACTCCATGTACCCAAAAATCATGGAGTCTTGAGAAATAGTAATCTGTTTTTGGCATTTTGCTTTATATTTTGGAGGTTGATTAGCCTCAAAAGAACCGTGTCTTGTTCTTTCCTATCATCCATCCTCGATACTTCTATAAATGTAAATAAAAACAAGTAAAAGCTTCGGCAGAAAGAGCTTAGCTTCTTAAATCAAGATAATATCATAAATGATCCTGACTCGCCCCATGACTCGATCCATCACGACACTCATTCCGGTGGACGGCCACACAACATACATCGGCTAACATTTTGGAAAAACATGGTTGTAGCAAATTCTTACTCCCCACTAGCATAGATGTAGCAAGTTCTCTCTATTAGTAGGATTTTCTTACCGTGAAAAAAAAATTAAAATAAAATGGTCCCAACGATTTCTTGTTATAACTTATACTTATTAATCACTTATGAAGAAGTAGCTCTTTTGGTAACTACAAGCAGCAGGTAGCTCCTGCACTAGTTCCCATTAGAAAGCAGCTGGAAAAATCAGCATACTCGGTGGTTTTGATAAAATGCAAGGCCTCCACGGCGTCATCGTACTATGCCGGGAGGCGGTGCTCCGGCACAAGACAGTACTCGACGGAAACAGCTACAGCGACGATTTCAGCTGCCAATCCGTTGCAAGAATTGTGTGTCCTTGTGAAAGCTGCACTCATGAAGACAAAGCCTCCACTATTGCAGTACATTACAAGAGAGAGCTTGGGAGTGGTGGAGGAGGAATGTAGTGCTTCTCTTGGCAAGTGTGTGGGTAGCCATGTTTGGTGCTGAGGGTTGATGGGGATATCTTTGGTGGCAACAATAGAGGCGGGTGCTGCAGGGATGCACGGGAGTTGAAAGGAGCGTGTGTATGTGCCGTTGGGGTTACGTAGGATGCCGCCCTGTGTTTGATCGGACATATTTGGTTGGCCGGTAGAGTGGAGAGGGAGGAGTAGTATATAAATAAGGACGGCTTTTGCTTTTCAGCATCTTCCAACTGCATGTATTATGTCAAGTGGGATTATTACTGAAACAGACCAAAAAAAAAGCAACTTGTTAATTGGACTTATATATGCTTGTTAAAATATTTTTTTTAGCCACAAAACGGTTTAAAAGTATATATATAAAGCAATAGAACGATAAAGCAAAAAGGAAATATAAAAACACAATAGAGGGCTTGAAGGATGAAAGTAACCAAACTACTCCCAAACAATAGGTATGCATACAACGTGTTTATGATTGATTCTGGAAAGGTATTAAAAGATTGGTGTTTGATGATAAAAGTAAAAAAAAAAAAAAATTAAACCGTAAATGAGGAATGTGTGGTGTGCGATTTTAATTACTCCACTATGGAAGAATCAATTTAACCAATAAAAATACAAAATTACCTCACAACTTTTAGCAAAAAAGACATCACGATAATAGAACTATCTATCCTTCAACGTTACTAATGTAGTCGCCACATGCATTGTGTGTGCATTGAAAATTTAACATAAGCTTATATAAACTTAATCAATACAAATGATAAAAAGTATGGAGTAGTACATGAAAACAATGAGTTACATACCATGAGACCAAGAGGGAAGAAGCAGTAAAAAAGTGACCGTAAGTGGAGTGGTTGGAATGACGAGGATGGACAAAAAGTTTCAATTGTAGTGGTTGTTTAATAATTATTAAGACATATTCAACAACAACCTTGATTAACTTTTTTTATAATTAGAAGTTAGTTTATACTGAGTATCTTTATTACATATATAAAAGCACGTATGGACTTAAATGACTAATCTCTTTTGTCCTTAAGATGCCCTTTTTAAAGTTAAAATCTTTTTACAAGATTATGAGTGATTAAGGGTGTTTTTTACTTTAAAACTTTTTTTTTCATTAAATACCCTTTTTGAATTAGAGTGTTATTAAAAAATGAGGGTGTTTTTTATTAAAGATTATTTTGACTTTTGGCTTAAAAGTTTTTTCTTTTCAGTAAATGTAACACCCCAGATTTGTTTTTTTTTTTTCCAGGATACTTGTGTAAATACAAATTAGAACGTATGGTGACTTTGGATCAAATAGTGGGCCGAAAAATCAATTTAAAAATTTCTTCCGGAAAAGTAGGTTGTGGTTTTGGAATTAGATAACCCAATTTAAATTTGGGCTTTAGTTTGACCCATTTATAAAATTTGAGAAATTTGGGACGTAATGGGTATTTTGCAATTCTAATTGTTTTAAGAATATAATTATATTCCTTTTAGGCTGATGACTTATGTACAATATAATTTCTAAGAGCACCATAAACTTCAGAGGAACCTCCAAAGAATCTCTAGGAAGAACACTCTTGAAGTTTTGGTCATTACATTGAGGTAAGAGCTTATTTTGATATTGGAATTGAAGTTTGTGATAAGAAGCACATAAGCTATTGTGATTGATAGAATCTAATTGAAATTTTGGGTACTATTATATCAGGATTTTTTATATAATTTGTTTGAGGAGATTAAGACTTAGAATTGATCGATTTGCGCAATTGATGTAAGGGTTTTCTCACGCATTTACCCCATCTGAATTCTAAGTATCGATTTGTTCGTCAATTGGTTTGTTGTTTAAAGAGATCTATTGATTCTTTAGAACCCTAATTACATTCTTGATCGTTACGCTAAATAGTTCTTTGTACTTTCGATTATTGACTTTGATTCGTGATCTTTTTGTTGTAAATCTTTATAGCAACTTTAAGAGTCCGTAACTTTTTTGTTCCTTGTCCAATTTCAGTGTTATTACACTTTTTGAAAACCCAAATAATGTACTATAACTTTGTAGTTTTAGGTTTTACGAAATTCCAAGTGATCGATATTCAAAAATAGACCTAAACATTTTTATGCTTATAATTCTGCCATTTAAGTTAGCCAACTTCGATTTATTGTATCTTATTGTTTTCTCATTTTTTTAATGATCTTGGACATTCTGAAATCCTTGAAGAGTCTTCTTCAACTTTTTAGTTTAAGGTTTTATCATAATCCATTTGGTTCTTGGTAAAAATTGAGTTGGTATATGATGTTATAATCTGGATTTAACATCGCGTGAACGAGAATGGCTTTGTCGGCTTCAAACTCTTAGTATTTATTAAGTTGATTTGGTATATGATGTTATAATCTGGTGAGCCATGTCACAGTGTACGTGATTTTTCTATTTCTGACTTACCCACGTGAATTGAAACTTGGACTAGCTTAGCGGGATGAGCTAGAAATCGCGATCTTAATTTCTGAACCTTATCTCATGTGTCAATGATGGCACGCGTGACACATTTCTGAACGGCTCCCATGGTTTTCGTCTTTGTACTGATTGAACATTTGGATTTTGATAGCTAATCTATTTGAAGAAATTTTCGAATTTATCTGAAGAACTATTGAATTCACTTGAGTCTTTTTCAAATATAAGATATCCTTATCATGACATGTGGAAACGTTTCAAACTTAAAAACACATCGAAACCTTTTTGACCCACTGAAAATTTAGCTATATATCGTAATTCCTTACTTTGAGATTTTATTGTACGCTGTTACAAGTTATTTGATTTTGTTGCTAATCTGATTTTTGAAATAAAAGTTAGTGCGTTGGTTTTGGTATTCGCCATGCACCTTGGTATCATATTTTATCAACTCCAAGTACTATTATTGATATAACGTGCTTTGTAATCCGTCGGTGGGTATGTGCGATTATCTTTGATGGGCTTTATGATCACCCCTTCCTTACTTTCAGGTTATCGACCAGTGTTCGAAGCTGTGCAAAGAATTATAAGGCATGGCTAAGTAAAAAACTTTTTAAGAAAGGATTTTCTTTTTATATTTATTTTCGAAGAGATTTTTCTTTAGATTTTATTTTGGAGCTCCTTGTAGGAGTAATTGAGGTCAATGTAACTGTTTTAAGCCAGTGTATCATTTATTAATGTTTCTTGGAGACTTATTCTTAAATGCTCTGAATACCAAATTGGGAGACTTTTGGATAGTTTGAGATTTTATGCTTTTGTTTATTTGAAATTAACGCTTCAAAAAATTGGAGCGCTACATTAAACACTTTTCTTAAATAAGAGTGTTATTAAAAAGTAAGAGTCTTTTTTACTTCTCATAAGATGTCAAATGTCTTTCATTAAATACCCTTATTAGAATACATATTCTTATTCTTTTTTTTTTTACTTCTACTAAAGAAAGAGGAAAAAAAAAGGGTTAATTATAAAAATGTCCCCTGAGGTTTACACGTTTTTGCACTTTGCCCCCCGTGTTTACAACTTTTGCAATACTGTCCCTCGAGGTTGACAAAACCATTGCAAACAGCTCCAAAATTGAATGTCCGTTCAATTTGTTCAATTTTGGACGTTAAATCGTCATGTGCGGTGCACATGCCATTTTGGCATGGGCAAAATTGTAATTTCCCCTTCCCCATCTTCCCCACTGTGTTCATCTCTCTCTCTCTCTCTCTCTCTATCTATCTCTGTTCCCCTTCCCCATCTTCTCCTCTTTGAGTCCCAGCCGCAGATACCAGTTGGAACAACGGCCGCTCGACGGAGACATCGGGATCGACGCCTACGATCACGGCAGCAGCACCATCACCGAAAAGAGCCTGCCTAACGAGGGAGTCCAGATGGGTGTCAGAGGATCCACGGAAAGTGACGACGGTGATTTCAGAGCAGACGACGAGGACGCAAGCACCGGCGTTGTTCTCAGCGAGATCCTTGGCCAGGCGGAGGACGGTGTCGCGGGTAAAGCAGCTCTGTTGGTACATCATCAGCCTCTTGACAGAGGGGCGGAGGCCGAGGAGCTTGGTGAGCTGGTAGTCGGCGCCGGGCATGTCGATGCCGGAGGTGGTGTAGAAGATGAGGTGGGTGATCTTGGACTTGGGCTGGCCCCGCGGTTCAGGTCCTTCCCCACCGAAATGAGCTGCAACCCACTGCATTGAGGCCCAGGAGTCCTCGTAAGGGATTGGCAACGGGTTCTCCGGAGCTAGCCTGTAGTCGACGGACACAACTATGACCCGGGCCAGTGAGACGAAAGAGGTTAAAAGTTGAGGGTTACGGCGTTGAAGGGTGATCCGGCATAGAAGGCTCCAACGTGGTAATGGAGAACTAGTGGGAGCTTCTCTTCTGGGCATGAAAACTCATGCCTTGATGTTGGGTTCTGACGAGATCACGACGTCCTTTGCCTCGTCGCCGGTTCCGGGATCGAGGGCTGGTTCAATGTAAGGGCTCTCTGGGTAGCGTTCAACGCGACCATCTTTATAGACTTGAAAAAATGGTGGGAATTCATGGGTTATTTCAGCTGTGATTGAAGCCATTGCAGAAGTAAATGGAAAGGTGAAGAGGTGAAGGTGCTTCCTGTAGGTCTTACAGAGAGAGATGAACACAGTGGGGAAGGGGAAGATAGGGAAGCAGAAATTACAATTTTGCCCATGCCAAAATGGCATGTGCACCGCACATGACGATTTAACGTCCCAAATTGAACGGACGTTCAATTTTGGAGCTGTTTGTAATGGTTTGTATTGCAAAAGTTGTAAACACGGGGGCAAAGTGCAAAAAAGTGTAAACCTCAGGGGACAGTTTTGTAATTAACCCAAAAAAAAAACTCCTATAAAATCACCCTTGAACTTCTGCATGCTCTCTGATTACTGGAAAAATCCTATCAAAATTTATGGCCTCCATTCAGTTAAAACTAAACTACCTTAAATCTATTACATATTGCCATCACATTAGATTAAAAGGGTAACTTGCAGAGAGCGGAGTTTTCTATAGCATTGACTTTTCATAAGATGTCAAGTCTCTTTCCTTAAATACCTTTATTGGAATACATTTTTTTATTCTTTTTTTTTCCTACTACTAAAATAAGAGGGGAAAAACCCCTATAAAATTACCCTTGAACTTCTACATGCTCTCTGATTACTGAAAAAAATCCTATAAAAATTTATGGCCCCCGTTCAGTTAAAACTAAACTACCTTAGAGCTATTACATCTTTCCATCACATTTGATTAAAAAAGTAACTAATAGAGAACAAAGTTTTCTATAGCCTTGACTTCTCATAAGATGTCAAGTCTCTTTCCTTAAATACCTTTATTGGTATACATGTTTTTTCTTCATTTTTTGTTTACGTCTACTAAAAAAAGAGGAAAAAAAACCCTATAAAATTACCCTTGAACTTCTGCACGCTCTCTAATTATTGAAGAAAAGTCCTACAAAAATTTATGGCCTTCGTTCAGTTAAAACTAAACTACCTTAGAGCTATTACATCTTTCCATCACATTTGATTAAAAAAAAGTAACTTGTATAGCAGAGTTTTCTATAGCCTTCTAAGAGATATATAACATACCTAATATTTTGTAAAAAACTCAACCTTTTAAATTTTGTATTTTATATTTGTATGTTGATGCATATACTACTTATTTAAATTATTTTGCATATATATAGATTTTAATATAAACCTTTTAGTACATTGAAGCTATCGTAAACCTGAAATTTAATTTTAGAATTTATCTGACTTGATACACAACAAATATAATCACGGATGCACGCATACTTGCTCAATTATAGTACTTTAGGATGGTCTTTGTACAATCAAAAGTATGCATTTGAGATATCATGCTTAAAAAACGAGATGATGATAGAAACCAGGGGCAAGACAAAATAAAAGATACTTCGACTACTAGGACATCAGCATCTAATTAGCTATATTATAATCACTCCCAAAAGCTTAGAACCCATTATACCTGCAACCCCATCAGGCTCGCAGTTGCTGCAGGATTATCCAGATTATGGTGTGCCTCGAACAGCTCTAAGACTAAGGAATTCCAATAGTCCAAGCAAACCTGTAACATCATTCCAATAAATCAATCATAATTTGCTTGATCCCCGCAGCCATTTAAAAATTTATCAGAGTGCTAAGAGAATAGCAGCCAGTAAGCATATTTAGTTCCAATGAAGTGCTTTTCATGAAGGAAACCCAAACTAAGTTGCCTTCCATAGGCTGCAGAACTACAAAACAGGCCTATCACTCAATTCACAAATGAAAACCAGGTGCATTCAGCAGTAGACATACCTTGAAGACCTCAGTATCATCAAGATATGATATGTTAATGAGATATTCAAGACACAGTAAGAGTACATTTATGTTGTCTTGTGTGGATTCTAGCACTCGAATATGAGACTGCAAAAGAAAGGCAATATCAAAGATGCTGCAAAACTCAATTGGAACAAAAGATCATATCAAAGTAAGTGCCCTCTAAAATCTAGTTCGTACTACGGAGATCGCTGATGATATTTTAGCTTTCTCAAACTGATTGAAGCGCAAAATATCAGAAATGCAAGCTCAAATAACATGATATTGTCAGCACTTGGTTAGAATAAACTGTGCATGTCTGGGTTAGAATGGCCAATACAGGAGCCCTTATCAACTTGAGAGGCCATTTTAACCCCTGGGAGGATAAGGAACTGGAATTGTTTTCTAAGGTTCTTCAGAAAGGAACTCTTCAACCTGCCTCCCAATGATTTAATTGCCAATTACAATTTTCTGAAAAATATGACCCAATCAAAATTATAAACTATGGCACTCAAAGCATGTTTAGAAGGTCAACAATTTATATCTGCCACAATAGAAACTTGCCTAATAAAATGAAGTGAAAAACAACGGCCAAATTCTGAATAAATGCCTGAAAAAAAAAAAGAGCCGTAGGAAGTTAGGTCAAATGAAGTTCAAGACTAATGTGGATCCTAAAATAGCAATCACTCACCTGATCCTCACTAGAGCCCTGTGCATAAGCATCAGGTATGTTTGCATCAGGTGGAAGGATGGCCTAAAACAGCAAAAAAATCACATGCACTTGAATAAATACAAGCAAGACTTAAATGAGGAAAAGAATAAAATGCAACAAGCACCGAGATAACTCAAAGAACTTAAGTGCGGATCCAGCAATTGCAGAAATTAGGCACGAATACCTGCAGTTGCCCCATGAATATGCCATACATTTTCACATACTGAATGTTATAGAAGTCCCCAAAATTAAGCGCCGCAACCTGCAAAAATAGTACACGCACCAACGACATATTAAGCAAGTGCACCATCCAAAAGTATCCTGAAAACAACAAGAAAAATGATAATGACTATAATACCTCCGTCAAACACTGTAGCGTCAGATTACGGTAAGACGGCAGAGGGAAAAACTTTAAGAGCGTCTCCAGCTGCCATGTACAATAAGTCGGGGTCACCAGTGGGCTTTGAAAGTCAAATCAGATTATCTCACGTGAAACATAATAACAGAAGACATCAACCCCACTGTGTCCTTGCAAATGACACAGTGGTGAGTATCTAAGGTAATGTACAAACCAGTGGGGATTCAAAGATATAGCCCAGAGGAATCCATGAGAGAAAAGCATGCAATGTAGCAAGTGTAGCCCTGATAAGCTCGGTTCTTTGAGATGCTGATAGAACATATAAGCATAACTCGTGAATGAGTTGAAATTCACTGTACCAAAAACAAAAGAAAATTTTAGCATTAGAGAAGACAGGCAAACACATCAACAGTATGAAGTACCGTAGCTATCTCGGAAGCAAAACTTAGTCAAGCAATATACAAGCAAAACATTCGTGGAAGCCAAAAACAAACGTCATTCAGTCTTGGAAACTAAAACCGGTAAAATACAATCAAAAGTGTCGTGGATGCCAAAACATATAAATCAGTCGTGCAAACTTAATCAAGCAACTTTTGTGGAGTCAAAAAAGGGTAATTCAGCCTTGGAAAACTTAACCAGGCAACTTTTGTGGAAGCAAAAAAAGGGATTCAGTCTTTGGACAACCAAACAGTAGGAGGTAGATTTTACAGAATCAACATAATGGAGTGCTCACGTACAATGATAATGATTACAGGATTGTATACTCTTATGCAGAACTACAGCGCACAACAAATTTTGGAAATACAAATACTCTTAAGCCAGCACAAGCAAAAACAGACATCTCAGAATCAAACAGAGTAAAATAAAACAATCACTACTGCTTCTTCCAGTAAACTTTGATTACTCACCAGCATACATTCTCATGCAACCTGGCTTTTTGCGTCATAAACTTGCATACATAACATGGCCACAACAATAACAACTCAAAACAGTACTGAAACTTAAGGATATGCCTGCTCAAATGCACCGGGACTACATATTTCCGCAAAATTACCTGTTCAATGACTGTTTTAGCTCTTTGATCTTTTGTTGAGTCATTTCGCTCCTCGGGAAATCGAAAACCTCTTCACTCAGAAGCTGACAAGTGACAACCTATGCTTAATTGCAGGCACTTTCAAAAGTTTAATAAAGGTGGAAACACAAATAAGACATACTTTCAGTATAGCCATGCAATTCTCACAAATTGTTTCGCTAGTTTTTCCTGCTGAAACTAGATCAGGAATAAAGCTCCGCCACCAGGCCGGCCAATCGTGCTTCAAAATCTGCACATAGAGAAATTTGCCAGTGATATATAACACGGATTAGATTTACCAAGTAGGGGGTTATCAAAAGCATTAATAGCTTAAAGGAACGTCTTACCTGCACCAAAATAATATTTAGTTTGTTGACATAAAGTCTTTCTCGTCGAAAGGATATCTCATCACTCGAAAGCTAATCGTGAAACATCAAACGTCAGAGGAGGTTTAATTATAATACACCATGCAGCTTCTTCTTTGCTGAAGTAAACAAAAAAAATACCTTTACTATTATATCAGAAATGTAGCTTTTCATTCCATCACGTTGCTCAACAGGCAATGCATTCCACCTATACTTAATAACACCTTCAAGTATCCGAGAACAGAAGCTCGTTAAAAAACTCCCCAACTTTAGCATCTCAAATGGATCAGAAATGTCTATAGTGAAAGAGTTAACCAAGTGAAGCAATATAACTCTCAATCAGTGGTAAGTACATTCAATCAACACCTCCAAACAGAAGGGAACCACTCACCCAAAGTTAGTGTTTAGGAGCAGTAAAACCCTAATGGTCGTGATCCTACTTCAGTGCCAAAAAGCAGATAAATCCTAATAATAGCAAAAAAAATTACACACCTCCTGAAGAAACACCACGATAGTTCTATGTTCAACATAATTCCAAATTTTTCTTCAATATAAAGCTCTTCATCAAAGGTCGCTTCTACATGAATAATGGTACTATAAAATTTGAAGGAGAGTGCATCAAAACAAGCCAAACCTATCAATCTAGAAAGGTACATGTTGAAATTTCTTAACCTACCTCAGTTTAAATCGATTTTATTCATGAACCGTGCTTGACTAGTATATGATGTTTCTCTCTTCGTGTGAGTGCTTGGGGAACCTAATCTACCAATGGGAGGTCGACGTGACATGAAAATAAGGAGGAAGCAGGTTTTTCTTAACAACTCCGCACCTGAGGCCATGTGGGAATCGCCTCACGGTGTGGGAACAATTCAAAGTTTCAAACGTAACAAACTAGCTTTTTTGCACATAAACCAAATCCAGTCATTAAAAGAAGGACAACAGCCACAATCACATCTGAGCATCTCTGTAGCTTCTCCAATCAGAAAAGAAAAAACAGAGAAAAAACTATGCGCTACAATATACAGTAGCATCAGGCTTAAACCTCCTTGTACCCATTAAATTTGAACAGACCAACATAAAAAGCAAAGCTCATAATCCATCAAATTGAGCCACCGGCGCATAGATATCAAACATTCAAGAAAGACAAATGATTCTAGAGTTCTTGGTGGTTGACTGGAATGAAATAACTTAATCAAGCCTTCGTCACAAACTATTGGGGAAAAATCAGTCTTCAACCCTCTCATATACAGTAGACATGTTCTCTTATATCTTTCTAGCAAGCAAGCTCTCTTTACTACTCATTACCATGGCATTCTCGGTGAACCCTCGGCCCCTAATTTTACTGACCATATATCTATTCTGTCTTGGTTCTACACAGCCTAGAGCCCTGAATTCTAAGGTTCTCCTACCAGAATTCAGCTATCAAGCATTTTTTTGCCAAATACTTATTTTGACGACTCAATGGCTATAGATTCACTTCAAAGAATAAACACAAATTCTTGTAAAGGGCAAGAATGCCACTATAGAGCGGTGCGCATCAATAAGCACGATGTAGGGAGCGTCCGATTAGTCAATTATTGTGATCAGCAAAGAAATTGCAATTTTTCCATAGACTAGGTTTTCAAATTCAGACCATGATAGAACCAGAAAACTTCTAAATTCTCAACAGTACCTGATCATCTTACCCAACTACTTTTCTAGACATAAAGGGCTTTTGCTGAATCTTATGATAAACATGGAACATGACTAGGCCTAAAAAGTGATGTGTAATCCTTCTTCATTGATTATCAACAAACCATTTCATTTCTGAAAGTTCATTATCAACAAACCATTTCATTTCTGAAAGTTCCAACACCAGTACAAACATAAAACACTACACTGTTTTTAATAGAGCACATCTGACCTGTAGAGCGAAAAACTTGGTGTTCAAGTTTTGCGTATTTGATAGAATTGAAGCCACATATCGGGGTTATTTTGCAACTCCCGCAAGATATGGTCAGCGGCAGACCTCTGTATCATCAATGAGCAGGAAAGAAAGCAGAAAATTAGCTCCATCGGTGGTTGCAAGTTTGACACAAAAAATTCCGGGAATAGATCACAGATAAGCATGCTTTATTTCAAGCAAAAGGCTTACTACTCAAATTATTCACACACTAAAATGGAGTTCCCAAATCAAATGGGATGTATGTGGCCGTAGCTGTGAATTAGGCATTTCCATGTGAAATGCAAAAGGAAACTCCCAAGTGAATGGACAAGCGTTTTGAGATGACATTACTGGTTTTTGTTAAGTAAGTTTGAAAACCAAATAAAAGGGACTTGTCAAGTTGAAGATTTCACTTTTGCAACCCTCGCTGAGAAACAAAACAGTATCACAAAGCAACTACATTGGTCAGAGTATTCTGAAGTTCATACTTTTCGGGGAGGATCACTTATTCTCAACCCGCTCAGCGGTCTAGTAGTTTACATTTCCTATCTCACTGAAAGCACTAACTTAAAAAGCAACAGAAGAACATTTCCACGCCAACTACTGCTACAGGGGGGATTAAAAAGCAGGCAACAAATAGCCCCATAATGTTCGTTAAAACCCCATCAAAAATAAAAAGCACAATGCACAACCACATCAGGCAATTCCATCATTGAACTACCCCGAAGTACTCAAACTAAGCCCTAGCAGTCAAATTAGGTCAAAGTTTCTTCACCTTCACAATATTTCACAAAACGCGAACAAAATTACATGTACGCATCCGCAAAACAAGCACAGATACACAAACTTGAACGACCGTACCTCATCCTTAGATCCGGTGCCATAAAAGGCGGCGACGGTGGCGTCGAGCAAGGCATCGTCAATAGGCTGACTCAAATCACGGAGCTTCTCCGCCGCCATGGAAGAGAAGATCAAAGGCTTCACTTCAGTACGGAAGAGTCATTCATATACGTGTTGTATATCTAGGATGTGTTGTATATCCAGGAGTGGTTTGTGATAGACAGGCCTAAAACAACATCCGTTTGATGACCACCAATCACTGAATGTATTTGATGACCATACTGAATGTGATGCAATGTGTGGTCTGGCCATGTTTCTTTTCAAGGTTCACTTTGTTAGCACCTTCGATTCTTCCGGAGCCAAAAAGCATCAAGAAACCAATCGACTTAGCACAATTTTTTTGGGTCGACGGTCGTTTGAGACTAGCTTATAAGCATTTTGGAGATGTTGTGACTTTCTACGCCATATACCGTACCAACAAGTACTCGATGGCGTTTGCTCCTTTCACGGGCGTCAATCATCATTATCACTACATCATGTTCGGGTTCGCCTTGTTAAGGGACGAGAGCGAGAGTTCTTTTGTATGATTGTTTAGGGCGTGGCTGGAGGCCATGAACAACAAAGCACTCAAAAAGTTATCATCACCGATCAAGATTTGGCAATGAAGAAGGCTATTGTTACCGTTTTCCCAGATACTCGACACAACTTGTACACTTGGCACATAAGTAACAAATACCCTGAACGTCTGCATCACGTGTATGCAAAGTATCTAGACTTTAAACAGGATTTTGACAAGTGCGTCAACAAGTCATTAACGATTGAGAAATTTGAGGAGAGGTGGGAAAAGCTTGCTCAGGATTACTCATTGCAAGACAACAAGTGGCTCCACCACTTGTACGAGCTCAAAGAGCAATGGATTGGCGTTTACACGAGGAGGCATTTTTCTGCAGGCACGAAAATGACGGGCAGGAATGAATCTATGAATGCCACGTTCGATAGTTATGTGGGTACAGCTATCAATTTGTAGAGTTTCGTGACATCAGCACAAAAAACGGTTGTGTCGTTATTCTTGAAAGAAAGGGCTGCAGACTTTGCAACCACGTACAAATAAAGGAGAAGGTTGCTTGAGACACCACTGGAGCTGAACGGTATCAAAGTCTATATGAAGGAGATCTTCATATTATACTAAGTAGAGCTGCGAAAATCGGGACGATACAGTATAAACAAGGTGGCAGAACAGTCTACGCGTGAGTACAAGGTTTATTCGCTCATGAATGACCTCGTCCCTGAGAAGCTGCGCAGAATTTATAAGGTGAGCCATGACACATTGACGGACTCGGTGACATGTGTTTACAAGAAGTTTGAGTTTCATGGCATCCTGTGTAGACATATTCTGCGGTTTTTCACCCAGAAAAATATCAGGACAATCCCCAATAAATATGTCCTGCCACGGTTGACGAAAGGTGCAAACAGGTTGCACGGTACCATTGCATTTCTGGAGCACCCGTATACTGACTTTGAAGAATCAGAGACGTTGCAATATAATCATCTGGTGACAATGTTCACCCGTTTGTCCGTAAAAGGTGCTGCTACATTGGCCAGATATAAACATCTCCTCGAGGTAGCTCAGCAACAAGAGTCCATCTTCGACCAGTTAAAAGTAGCTTCAGTCAGCAATGCGGTTGACATTGAGCCTACAACGGGATCAGAAGATGACGAGCCGGGAGAGGAAGACGACAATGATATCCGGCCTTTGGATCCAATTATATCACAAACGAAAGGCCGCAAGAGATCTACGGGATGAAGAGCTCTATCGAACAAGCAACTCAACCTAAAAAGCTGAGAAGGTGTGCATTGTGCAACAAAATGACCGACCATGACAAGCGGAACCATTACAAGGCACTGTAAGACAAGGAAGAAGAAGACGCCGAAGATGTGGAAGAAGAAGCTGCAGTGGACCTTTAGTCTAATGAATTTTTCTTCTAATAATCTTTCATAAGCCATCAAGTCTGTTTGACTTTTGTAATAATTTTTTTTGTAATTTTTTTTCCTAATAATCTTTTGAGAGCATGTAATGTTTTTTTCTAATAATCCTTTGAGAGCCATCAAATCTAAGTTTATCTTTTTTTTTATTTGTTCTTCTCCATCCGCTACATTGTGTAACGGACGGTGCAGCAGAATCTCTAAACTCCATCACTTAGAAAAAAAATTAGGTCTATGAGCGTCTGCTACATTGTGTAGCGGACGGTGCAGCAGAATCTCTAAACTCCAACATTTAGAATTTTTTTTGTTTTCTACATGTCCACTACACTGTGTAGCGAACGACGCAACAGTAACTCTGAACTTCAACACTTAGAAAATTTTTGGGTCTATGAGCGTCCGCTACACTATGTAGCAGACGGTGCAGCAGAATCACTAAATTCCAACACTTAGAAAATTTATTTGTTTTCTACAAGTCTGTTACACTGTGTAGCGAACGACTTTCTACACGTCTGCTACACTGTGTAGTGGACGGTTCAGCAGAATCTCTAAACTCCAACACTTAGAATTTTTTTGTTTTATACATGTCCTCTACACTGTGTAGCGGACGGCGCGTCAGTAACTCTGAACTTCAACACTTAAAAAAAATTTGGGTCTATGAGCGTCAGCTACACTATGTAGCGGACGGTGCAGCGGAATCACTAAATTCCAACACTTCGAAATTTTTTTGTTTTCTACAAGTCCACTACACTGTGTAGCGGACGGCGCATCAGTAACTCTGAACTTCAACACTTAGAAAAATTTTGGTCTATGAATCTTCAAACTCCAACACTTAAAAAAATTTTGATTTTCTACACGTCTGCTACACTGTGTAGCGGACGGTTCAGCAGAATCTCTAAACTCTAACACTTAGAAAATTTTTGATTTTCTATACGTCCGCTACACTGTGTAGCGGACGGCGCAACATAGCCCCTAAACACGAAATTTTGACTATAACCGTCCGCTATACTATGTAGCGGACAGTGCAGCAAAAACAATTTATAGGACTTTCCCCCATTTTGTTTCCCACCATTCAATCATTCTCAATGAGAGCAAAAAAAACCCAAATATATACGTCAACTCAAAGCAAATCTAATCAAATCAACCCAAATCAAATGTCAACTGATTTCAACACAAATCAGTCAAATCAATCATCTTCAAGTGCCACTATTTCTTCCACGTCATCGCCCAGTAAATGAAAATTTCATGTGTATTGTCACACTTCTCATCCATGTAATTAGTTGCTTATCATTAAAGTTCAATATAATTGGGGTCTGCATAACGCGTCTAGCGATTATTCCCTGCTTGTATAGATCTACTAGATGCACTACCTGAAAAAAGGAGAGTTGAAGATGGTGGGTACTCATCAGACAAGGGAAATGAGGTATAGTCTATTCGGATCCGGATCCCCTGCGATGGGTAGGGTTACAGCATGCATGCATGATGTAGCCCTAGTCACAGCCGTCGAATCAAGATAAGTGGGGAGGAACGGCTTAGATCAAGCCACATCATCCAACTATTTAAACAATCAGCATTTACTCTCACCAACCAACCACGTTTTGGACCATTCACTCTCTCTCTCTCTACAATTCCCATTCTGGCCGCTATGACGACTTCCCGACGCTTTCCACCTACCGGCGACGGCACGTCCATCACCTATCAGCGACGATGTTTCTACAATCTCTCTCTCTTCTCTGAAAATCGAAGCCACGAACCATCACCCATCGGCGACGACGTAGCGAGACGTCACATCTGCAGATCTATTGAACCCTTATGGTGGCGACGTAGCGGCGTCAGTACACCGTTCAACCAGCGTCGATAGCTCCACCTTCCGGCCAGCAAGATCTACACTTCCTCTCTCTACTCCAACAATCAAACCGGCCTGTAATGGGTAGCGCAGCCACGGGAGAACCATCAGCTTTGGATGTCATTCTTTCATCAATGCCTACCATAAGGTAACCGAATAATATCCTGTATGACAGATTTTATTTTGTATGAATCCTTGATGTACCAAAAAAGGATACGAGTGTACCATGCTGTGTGAATGGCTGAATGCATTTTAATTCAATGTCATGGTTGATGTAAATCCCGATATGCTCATGAATATATATACACACCTACTAACATTGGCACCATGCATTAATTCAACAACAATCCTTCTGCTTTTGACTCGATAATAATAATCTTTTCCTTTTTTTCCCTATTTTTCTTCGTTGTCCGAGACTTGTAATTTCGTTGGATTTTACACTTATTGAATTGGGAATTGCTTAATGGGAATTGAAAATTCCAAATATCTATTCATCAAAATAGCATATCATAGAATTGTAGTAGCTTAAGCATTTAGTTAATGCACGTGTTACCAAGTTTCATTAGTACAGAGTTGGTTTGTAGTTACTGCATGTGTTACCAACCTGGAAAGCAACGCACTCCTGTTCCATTTTATTTTTCTTTACCTTCTCTCTGATTTGGTGTTTCTTTTCTCCAGGGAACAGATTCTGGATACAGTTCAAGTTGTTTGGGAGAAGTACATGCACATAATATTGGCATTTGCCTGATTAATAAAGCAGTTGGCTTTTCTAAGATTCCCACATCCTGGCGACGTCGATCGACACTACCTCCATCTCCTCCAAAAATCGGTCTACACTACCATGGAAGACCCTTTTCTCGTCAACACCTTCGGCCACCATAAGGTATCCAGATATCAAGTTTGATTCTCTATCCGGGAGGAACTGATTTCCAGAAGCAACACATCACTCTCTCGTGTTCTGTCAAGGCGTAGAGTTGAATAAATTTCTCTTTAATTTCTAGGGATAGTTTTTATATTACAAGTGAATGATCGATGATGGAACTCGTTAGTTTCTGCACTTTTGTTCACTTGTCATACCATTAAGCAGAAAGAAAAAATAACTATTGTCACTTCATGAGAACATTGTTCTCTCCCTGTTTGGAGAACACATTAATGGCTGCTCATACCTGCAACTCTCAAATTGGACATTATCAATATTTACTCTATGTTTCTAAATGTTGTTTTATTGATTTAATTGTACCTTTGGGGTTGAATGCTTTTATATTGATTTAAGAACTCTACTTGATTCTGTGCTCAAGTTTGCTGTTCAGTTTCTCATGCTTAATTAGCATAATGTCTACCTTTTTCCCTATTTTAGTAAATTAATGAAAATTTGAGCTTGTTTTTCCCTTGTTCAAAGAGGTTGAGGCAGGGTGATTTTGCACTCCTTCGGGCTTTAGTAGGATGAGGGAGAGCTGCTTGGGAAGGGTAGGTTCAAGGGTTGTTAGCTGTTTATGGAGAGGGCTAGGGAAGGTAGTGTTGTCTTACATATGCATGATACAACCATTTTCGGTTAAGTGGTGGTCCAACTTAGAGATCTTAGATTGGTTCTTCTAGTTTTCAGGCATTCTCTGAGCCAGTCAAGCCCCAACGCTGGCTTCTAATAATCTAGTGAATTTGCACAGAAGTAAGTTTTGTTTGTATAGATAAGTATATAACAAAATTAGATAGAAGGGGAACTCTTTTTTCCTACCTGTCTCATAAGGAAATAATAAGGGTCAGTGAACTTATTGAAGTATATGCTTCTACCAATTCCATTAAAACCAAATTCAGTCATGCCTAAGTTTTGAGAGTTTGGACAGCTGGGTTAGCTAGTGTATTTTGTATTTCTCCAGCATATTAAAAAGGTGACTACCATGACAATGCATGTACTTCATAATTTATCTTATTCTATTGAAATGATATTGTTCATGTAGTTTAATATAGTGAAATGCATGTATGTTGTTATGATTACGTAATAGACTTCTTGAAGTAATGAACTTCTATCCAAATGTAGATTAGATGATTGGGTACCTAAAAATGGTATGGAATTCGATAGCCGGGATGAGGCATGGAAATTTTGGGTAGACTATAGAGGGAAAATGGGTTTTGGCGTGCGCAAGGATTATTCAAACAAAAGTTGAAAAGATAAAATTGTCCCCTCTGAAAAATTTGTGTGCAACAAAGAGGGTTTTTGAGAGATTGATAAACGTGATCATTTGTCTAAAGCTCCTAGAGCGGAGACAAGAACGGGTTGTCTTGTAGGGATGAAAATTATATATGATCGAAAGAAATATAAGTATCATCTTTCGGACTTTAATGGAGAGCATAACCATGATCTCCACGCTCCAATATGTGTTCAGCTTTTGCGAAGTCAAAGAAATATAACCGAAAGTCAAGTGGTAGAAGTTGATTTGGCATATGATGCCGGGCTTACACAAAAGAAGGCTTTTGATTTGTTTGGTGTGAAATCCGGGGGAAGGGAACACGTTGGATTCCTTCCATTAGATAAAAACAATTAGCTTCGGACCAAACGAGAAAAAGGATTGCAATTTAGAGAAGTGGGAAGTTTGTTGATGGGTTTTAAAAATCAAGCATCATAAGATCCGTCATTCTTTAATGCATTTCAATTGGATAATGAGGAGCAAATTACTAATATCTTTTGGGCGGATGGAAGGATGCGCATGGATTACGAACTTTTTGGTGATATTGTGACATTTGACACTACATTTGCCACCAATAAAGATCATAGACCTCTTGGAGTATTTATTGGGTTTAATCACTATAGAGAACAAGTCATCTTTGGAGCTTCTTTATTAGACAATGAGACACAAGCGTCGTTTGATTGGATTTTTAATACATTTTTGGAGGCACATAAATTTAAGAAGCCTACTACGCTCTTCACCGATCAAGATATAGCAATGGGAAGAAATGCGATACATGTTGTGATGCCGGAGGTATGACATAGTTTGTGTACTTTTCATATTATGCAAAATGCTATTAAACATCTTGGCAATTTGATGAAGGATGATTCATGTTTTTTGAGTGATTTTAAAGCCTTAATGTTTGAATTCGAGGATGTGAGAAATTTTGAAAAGAAGTGGGAGGCATTGCTTAAAAATTACAAAGTATATGGAAATAGTTGGTTAGAGAGAACTTATGCCTTGAAGGAAAAGTGAGCTAAATGTTACATGAAGACAACGATTACTTTGGGGGTGCGAAGTACACAACTTAGTGAGAGCATGAATACTAAATTAAAGAAGTCATTGAAATCTAAGCTTGACATCCCTACTTTTTTCAAGCTATTTGTCATGGTTGTAAGTGAAAAAAGATACCGAGAGGTAGAAGCGGAGTACAATGCGAAGGAAAAGATGCCTAGGGTAAAAGTTTCTTGTTTGCCTTTATTAAAGCAAGCGGGAAAAGTTTACACTCCAAAGATATTTGAGTTATTTCAAAAACAATGAGAGAAAAGTTTACTAGCTCTTGTTGGAAACAAACAAGATAAAGGTAGGTTGGAAGAATATTTGATTGTTTCTTGTGATGAGGAGGGAGAGTATATTGTGACACATGATGAAGAGCATGCAACATTGTCATGTAGTTGTAGAAAATTTGAAACGCTTGGGATACTTTGTGGGCATGCATTGAAGGTTCTTAATGTGCTTGGCGTTAAATATATTCCCGAGACATATATTCTCAAGAGGTGGACAAGATGAGCAAGAGATGGTTGTGCATTAGAGGATGATGCCTAGATATTCATCGGAGTGAAGGTTTGGATATAAGTGACCGGTATAGAGAGCTTTGGCCCAATGCGGTGAGATTAGCACATAAGGCTTCAGAATTTAAGGATGGGTACATCCTCTACAAAACTAGGATGAAAGAATTGGACAAAGAAATTGAAGAACTTAGGAAGAAGCATTATGACTTTATGGATCATGGTTGTGAACTTAATGGTAGTGATGGTGTGGATAAGAATGCCATTGAAAGTATTATTGGGAATGTGAAGGGGATAAAAAAAAGAGGTGGTCCACCAAAGAGAGGAGGTAAACGACATAAAAGTTGGGTAGAGAAGCAACCAAGGGAGAGGAAACAAATGATGACTAACTCATTGGGATGTCCAAATAATGACTAGGAAAATCAAGATCCATCGCTACATTATGAGGTATTTAAATAATGTATATGTATGCATACTTTTTTATTTTAATAAGAAATGTAAATTTTGCCAATGCTAATGCGTGCTTTTTATAGTGCATGGAGACACCTCAAGCATCTAGAGGGAGTCATTTTAATCATGGCAATGTTGAAAAAGATATATATCGATCAAGTTTTCCCGAAATGTTAAGTGTTCCATTTTTCACATTTCTAGTTGTCTTTTGGGTGCAAACATGTAATTTAGTCATCTCTTCATCTTCATGTTTTTTCATTGTAGGCCGGCTTGTATGACAATTTGCTCTCAAGTTTATCGCAAGGTTCAAATCGTATCCAGTTGAACGATGAAAGAGTATTTGGAGACTTCAACGTGCTTTCGAGTAAAGTCTCGACGTCACTTGGAAGCTACATTTTCAAATAAAAATTGTTCATGATAGGACCTATGTAGCATTTCCTATTTTGAAACTCTTGCATGCCTGAACTATGGATAATTATTTTGTTGTTAACGGTTAGGAAGTTATTGCATGCCTAAATATGAGAAATGCCTTGTTCTTGAACAGTATATTATCTTCAAGTATTTCTGAACATATTTTTGAACAGTACATTATCCTAACAGATTCTTGAACATATTGAATGCTCCATTTCATAAAAGATTGAAAGAACCTCTTCAACTCTGCCAAAATGACTGCATGCATTTAGAACACCAATAGAGTGACATTATGTGGTTTAATGCCTTCTGCTAACATTCTGGCAAACAACTCAAGAGCTTCCCTACCAAGCTCGTGCATTGAAAATCCCCTTATCGTGCTTGTTCAGGTCAGAAGATCCCTTTAGTAGTCCTATGCTTGGCAGTTGGCATGCAAGTGCTCTAGTGGAGCAGATGCACATTCAACAACAAAGGCGATACTTAACCTGGTTTCGAGTAAAAAATGGGAAGCAAAACTGGTGACATCCCTAACAGCCTTTGCTGTTAATTATGGAGAGTTCTAGCTGATTGCTCAACTTTATGCCACAAACCCCCTTGCCAAGGCAAAGCAATCCCATTAAAAACTTGTTTTGCACAATCTATTTGCCCACATTTTGCATACATATCAATTAGAATATGTATCCACTTCCCTTGATCTAATGCACCAAGATGAGCAAAAGCTAATAGAACACTAACCAAAACTGTTTCAAATAATTTTCAAAGTACTTATTTCACTCCAAATGGGGTAAGCATTAAGTAGAAGATTAGAATAAAATGTTTGAACAGTATCATTTCAATATTATCAACTAATGATTCCAAGTAAAGATGAACTTGGCATAGCTTACGGATAGATAAAAGCTTCAATCAAACATGATGTATTATTAGAAATCATAAAACTCTGTACATCATCATCCACAAATACTGAATAGTAAGACAGGTTACCAATAATTAAAACTATACAGCCAAAACTATCCACAGTCTTCACTTTCTACTAAAAAATTCTTGTATATCTCTCCAAGCAAAACTGCATATAAATCAGCTCGGTGCAAGCCTTAGCTTTAGAAGTTGATCCACCGTAATTATGAGTCAGTTCACAGTCTCTCGTGACCTTGGAGCATACGATAGTTGATTACGAGCAAACACTCTTCCACATAGCAACTGAATAAAGGCAGTGAAAGAAAAGATGATTCAAAGGTGCTAGATGTTGTTGGTAGCACAACACACAGCTCTCACCAGTGATGATTCCTTTTGTATATATCCTTAGTTCTCAGGTTTCTGTGGCATACTACTGAACAATAAAATCTGTTCGAGGAATCATATCCTTCCATTTTAATTGAAGCTGCTATGACATTAACAAATGCCAAAAAAGTCAGTTCCTTACAAACAAATGTGGCGAACAAAAAACTACCCAAGTTAGTGACTAAAAAATGTTAACCTTCACAATCTGTGGCACATAACACTGACAAGTCTTGACCTGCAGGCTGCATCCTATATGATTTGTATAATGGTCAAGGTATAAAAGAAAAAAAGATAGTACTTAAAAGCAAAAGGTCAAAATAAAAGACAATTAAGTCATTCATTAAAACTGGAATAAGCAATTGCAAACTATTTGACGTTCCAATCTATCCACAAGCAACTGAAGGAGATCACTCTTCACCAGCATACTGGCAGCAACACTTAGATCTCTCAATTTCGACAACTGCCAATTTCCATTACCAACAAAACCCGTTAAGGCAACTTTTAAGAATCATGCAGTACTTTCATTTAAGCTTCTTCGATGACTTTTCTGTATATTTCATGTTCTTAAAAATTACTCCATATTTCCTCATTACTCAATCATGTGGAAAATAAACAACAAATAAGCACTCCAACAACAAAGCCACAAACCATAATAACTTATCAGCTAGTAGCAAACATTACTATATTATATCACACTGGCAGCAACACTTGAAACCCCAGAGAGATACACAACCACCCATAATACTTCAGCTGCCAACTCTTCATCCCTGATTGTGTCAAGTTGTTTGAAAAAGTTCCAGAGAAAAAAAGAGAGTTTAACTAACATAAAACAATCATCATATTGGACTCTTAAGCGAAGAATTACCAACGTCTAATGTCTAATAGACTGGTTATCATCTGACTAATGCTTTACTCACAATACTAAAGGTATTCAGCCAAGTCACATGGACAGTTTCACATCATTGAACGCAGATTACACCTCAGTTGAACAGGTTCCATGTTTAGCATTGACTTACGATTTCCTAAAGTGCCAAATAATTGCATCAAGTGCAATTTCAGTGGATTTCATATGTTCTCTTATAGATCACCACATTCTTCCATCCCACCCCAACCTCTCAGTGCATTTCATACACTTTAGGGGGGGGGGGGGGGGGAGTTTGAAGGGCCCTTTCCACTTCTTCATGGCTTGATTTTTTAAAAAGTTACGAATTTCGACCAAATGTAAGCTCCTAGAAGTCTATGCCCTTCTCATATTTTTCCACCAAGCGAAGCTCGGACTTGAGATATCCCTCCCACCATCTCCTCCCTTCCCCCATTCTCCCATAGAATATAAGGAAAAGCGTGCATCATTCGAATAGCAAGCATACATATATGTGGTTATACAGTACAGACGAATATATCTTCTATTAGATCATATAGCAAATTAGCAAGCACATTCATTGTCCTAGTATATTGGAAGTTGGAATGCTTACCGGTTGGTCTAAATAGCCTTGGTTCACCATATATAGTCGTGAATATGAACGTTTGATTTGTCCCCTGTGAGAAACATTTGGCACGGTTTCAAAATTAGCATGCCTGATTGTCAGGAGCAATTAGGAACTGCGAACGCTTAGAAATGTTATTTGCCGAACCAAATAGATCCCAATTCCATAATGACAACACCTCAGTAACTTACCTGATACTTTCTCTTAGGAGTGGGTTTCAAGGGACACTCTAGCAACCCGCCAAATACAGCACCTTGCATATCTCTTGTCATCTACAAGTAAATATAGTAGGATCAGCTCTCCAATTGGTGTTTCAAGGGATAAGATCAAGGAGTGTCGGCAACTAAGAGTTTATGAAATATAGATGGTAAACCAGCAAACGAGGAACTGAAAGATTAGCACTCTTGCGAATAAGTGTGCGAAGTGATATACCGTGTTTTGCCGTACATCCCTTCATTCGAACCAAGAAAAAGAGATATTTTCAGAGAAGAGAGAGAGAGATTGCAGATCTTGTTGCCCGAAGGTGGGGAGTGCACGAGGTGTCATCACCGGAAGTGGAGAAGGCACAAGGTGTCGTCGCCGGAAGGTGGGGAAGGCAACCAGTGTCATCGTCGGTGAACAGTGTACTTCCATGGCAGCGCTGGCCGGAAGGTGGAGCTATCAACGCTGGTTGAACGGTGTACTGACACCGCTACATCGCCGCTATAAGGTTTCAACAGATCTGGAGATGCGACGTCTCGCTACGTCGTCGCCGATGGGTGATGGACGTGCCGTCGCCGGAAGTGAGTTGAATCGTCGTCGTCGGCGGCAGATGAAATCGGGGAAAGTGAGATGGAGAGACGACTGAGTTTGGAGAGAGAATCACCGATTCAGGCCACTGCGACTTTTGTCGGTGATTTCGAGATGGTCACGTCGCCGGACGGTGAGATGAAGCCGTGTCACCGGACGGTGAGATGAAGCCGCGTCGCCGGTAAATGGGGCGTTGGAATTATCGTCGGTTTGGAGAGAGAGAAAGAGAGAGAGAGTCATTAATGGAGAGAGAAGAATGGTCTCCTGACGTAAATGTTGTCTCCCCCCAAAGTTGATGACGTGACTTCATCTCAGCCGTTTCCCTCCACTTATCTCGATCCAACGGCTATAACAGTGGCTACAGCACCCCTGCCGTAATCCTACCTACGGCAGGGGATCCAGATCCAGTCTATGCCTACTATCTAATTAGATAGTAGATATGACTCTTTTATTTTTACGGAGTCTAGCATATAAATTACTGACAGGATCATTTCTCTTTGTGTGTGGTATTCAGCTTTCATCCTACAAGAAGCGTAAACGAATGGAGAAACATGCTTATGAGGAATGGAAATCAACTGTTAAATCTAATACTCGCAGCAAGGCAAAAGGTAGCGCGTTTCTCTAGTTTTCTTCTACTCTCACATTTCTACCGAAGATACATACACATTCCAACTAATTTTCTATTTTTTACAACTTAGCAGCTCCTCCTGCTAAGCGAACTAAGCAAGCTCGACTCAACTTTTCAACAAAAGTTCCAGAAAGCAAAGTGGAAGCTATATGAGGGGCGCATTGAGCAATCGATTTTACCAATTCTTTTCGGTTTATTTGGCCGTAATATCACAGCAGATTTCAAGAGAAATTAAATACTTTTACCTTCGGATTTGGGTAAATTAAGTTATTTGGTCGATGCTTCCACCATTTTTAGGGGGTTAATTTTACGCTACACCCTATACTTAGGGGTCAGTTGCACCCAGCACCCCAGGGTTTTAAAATTGGCACCCAACACCAAACAATTCAAAAATCTTGACTTCCATCACCAAATGACGGTCAAAATATATGTTGACCAAACAACTGTTAGTTTTTTAGGGGCAAAAAGGTCTTATCAACCAACCAAAGCTTACATGTCACCACAATCAGCTTTACATGTCCCAATTGGCACTCCACGTCATTTCCCTCCAACGGCTCTCTCCTCCCACATAATATGGTTCAAACGGCTACCTGGGTGTATAGAAGCTCACGCAGATGAGACTCAAGCACACCCACACACATACATACTCAGACCGTAGCTGCCATTAGAGGGAAGAAGAACTCAAGTTTAATGAGCAAAACACGAAGGTAGGGGTAGATTACTGTATGGCTTTATAAGTAGGGTTTATTTAGAAGTAGGGTTTTTTTTGTGATTTGGGGATTTTAGGGATTTCGGGCTTAGCTGTGTTGAATTGATGTAAATTGGTTTTAGGGCTTTCAATTACAAGGAATAGGGTATGGAGATGAGTTCTAGTAGCAACTCAGTGACTAAAATGGGAAAATGCCATGGCTGCTACTGTGGACCTTCTTGCATAAAGTATGCTAGAACGATGGACAACCCAGGAAGAAGGTTTGTTGGATGTGGCAATTATAAGGTAATTTTATGAGTTTCATCTTTCAAAATTGATTCGTGAATTTTGAAATTAATATGTTGGTGTGTTTGTAGGAAATGTCTTGTGGGTGCTTTGAATGTATTGACCCAGAAGTCTGTGAAAGTGGGAAGGTGTTTGGAAAGAAGATCTTAAATCAAAACTCTAAAATTAGTGGCATGATTGTTGAGATGAATAGAGTGATTGAAGATTTGAAGAAGAAGAATGGAATTTTAGAAGCTGCAATTGAGGAATTGACTGAGAAGAATGAGACATATGCCAAAGCAGTTGAAGATTTGAGGAAGAAGATTAGGTTGGCAAAAAAACAAGTATGGGAGGCCAAAAACAGTGGGAAAATCACAAAGAAGTTGGTGTTTTTATTGCTGGGATTGGGTATTGTTATGTGGTTTTGTGGTGCAAATTGGGGGCATAAATATGTTAGTGTTGATGCAGATTATGTGCTGGCATTGAAAGAAATGTAATTACAATGAAGGTTTTCTTATGTTATTGCAATGAAGGTTTTCTTGAAACAATTTGAATGTCTCAAGTGTGATCTCATTTTCCTATGTTATTGCAATGAAGGTTTTCTTGAAACAATTTGAATGCCTCAAGTGTGTTCTCATTTTCACTGAGTTGGCAAAATGACTGCTGACATATATACAAAATGGCTGCATAAAATGATTGCAAATACAGTCAAATGGCTGCATAAAATGCCAGCAAATACTATCAAATGGCAGGTCAAAATATGGTTAAACTCCATATGTATTAATATCATAAGTGGCTACACAATCAAATGGCTCCACAAAATATGTTCCATGTTTTGTGTTAATCAAGCTGCACAAAAAGTGGCCATTACAATTGAATGCCTAAATAAATAACATATAGTTCCCAAGGCACACAAAGGTGCCTCTTACAAAAGATTTCCTAAATACAATTACTTCCTAAGGCACAAAAATGGGCCTATGTATCATCATCTATTGACCACTGCAAAAAAAAAAGGGCCTATGTATCATCATCTATTGATCACTGCAAAAAAATTGTCAACCCTTTTTACAAAAGATATCCTAACCCCACAAAAGATATCCTACTACTAGTAAAGACCAGCTTCTTGCTACTTTTTTTTCTTGTTTCCAGCTTGTAGAAGTGATGCTAGTGACACTGTCTTCTGACTATTCCATGTCAACCTTGATTCTTCTATCCTAACCCCACTGATTTGCACTGATCTTGGGACAGGTGGTGAAACTCTAGGTGTAGCCCTTGTCTCCTGAAAGTATGTGTTTAGGACAGGTTCAACATCATCTTCATCCTAAGGACATGAAAACAAAGATAAGTCTTGCATTAATTAATAACTTTTAAGGAGTGGCAAATAAATTATAGTGTCATTACTAGGTTGGTTGGTTGCTCACATTCATCTGTTGCTGGAGCCACATTATAAAGTACTGACTTCCTTTTATTCTACAAAAAAAGAAGTTACACACTGTATTACTAACATTACTAACCAAATGAAAGAATACTAAACAATGTCACTTACAGTCCTTGTAGTCCTTCTAACAGGTAGTTCTGGCATAGGGGGAATAAAAAGAGGAGTTCTGTGCATACTTGTCCAAGTGCACTTCTAGGATTTTCCTATTCACAAAAAAATATATATAAATATTTAAAAAATATAGTGGTAAATAAAATACAAAAAGCACAAAATCCAATGAATACTTACAGTCGTTGTAGCCATTCCTGGCTGTGTTGGTTGAGTGCATGGTGGAGCATCTTCCATGGCTGCCTGACTTAAAGCAATCTCATCTGCCCTATGGCCAGTTTGTGGTTCAGGGCCATCTTGGGGTTGAGGAACATTTTGCCCCTCTTTATTTCCCAGTGGTGCTGTTCAAGTCCTAGAATTATGATTAACACCTTTGCACCTACTACACCTGACTCCTGTAAGGCCCCTCCTCAGTTTTAGAGAATAGGTAGCACTAGCCCTTGGTTCATCTGCTTGTCTCCTCCTAGCAGTGGATGGTCTACCAGGCTGGGGCTCAGATACAGGTGGTAATATTGAGGGCAATCCTGTCCTGGGCCACAAATCACTATTGTTCATAGGGAAAACCATTTGCTCATATCCTTTCATGAATGTACTTTTCCTATAACAGTCAGCAACATACTCATCTGGCATGACACCCTTGTAATACATTGCTGCCACAACATGTACACATGGGATGCCTGTCAAATTCCATGCCCTACAAATGCAAGTGTGAGAATCCAAATCTACAGTAAACTGACCCCCTCTTATCATTGTTACTTGGTAAATTCCTCTTCCAGACCAGGTTGCAGTAGCCCAACCAGCTGCCTTCTTTATATTATCTAACTTCTTTGCAACTCTAGGTGTAAAAGGGCCATCACTGAGCTTCTTCCTCATTGATTCTCTTTGCAACATCATTCTCTTCATCAGGTACTCCCTAATCACCTCAAGACACTGTATTATTGGTTTGTCCCTTGCATCCAATATATTACTATTAAAGCTCTCACACAAATTATTACACAACAGGTCACACTTAAGGAAAGTCCTAAAGTTTGACCTGGACCAATGTGAAGCTGGTCTATCTGCCAACCACTGCCATGCTTCCTCACTTATTGTTCTAAGCCTCTTCATTTCCTTGTCAAATTGTTCCACATAACTTGCATAAGTTGCATTCCCTAAATGTTCCTTGTATGTCAACCCCTTAAACCCTGCATTCTTGAAGTTATCATACAAATGCTTTGCACAATGTCTATGCTCAGCTTCTAGCACAATAGTATCTAATGCATTTAGTAAACCTTTCTGCTTATCTGAAATAAAGGTCCATCCACTTGGGTTGATTTTAAGGTCATCTATAAGCAACTCAACAAACCATATCCAAGAACTAGTGCACTCACTCTCAACAATTGCATAAGCAATTGGAAACATTCCATTGTTGGCATCAATGCCAACAACAGTAAGAATCTGACCCTTGGTTGCACATTTCAAGTGACAACCATCTAACCCTATTAAGGGTTTGCACTGTTCTAGGAATCCCTTTTTAAGACCACTAAGAAAGATATAGATTCTTTCAAAGATAGGTTGTTCCCCACTATTGTCTACCTGCAAATCAACAGTAGTCCCAGGGTTGGTCCTTTTCAATTCCTCAGCATAGTCCCACAGTTGTGCAAACTGCTCCTTGACACTGCCTTCAATTAGAACCATTGCCTTTTTTCTAGCCTTGTAGCCCTTCCACTTAGACACATTGACAACAAAGTCCTCTTCAACTTGACTTCTGAATGCCTGCACTGGCCATGTGGGATTACTTCTCCACTTGTTCATATACTGCTCTGACAGAAAGTTAGAGGTTGCATATCTAACATTATGGCTTCTACCACAAGTGTGCTCTAGGCCAACTCTTTTTATCTGAAATGTATCTTCATCATGTTTCAGGGAAGCCAAAATCTCCCATGGACATGTCCTTGTTTTGGGCTCACACACAACTAACACCCTCCTCTTCTCAGATTTCTTGAACTTTACAAACTCATTCCCATGCTTTAAAGCATATGCCCTGACAACATTTTGGAAATCACTCTTATCCCTAAAGCACATCCCAACCTCAAACTTAAAATCAACCATAGTCTCAGCATCTCTGTAGTTCAACCATGTCTTGTTAAAGACTGAAAAAGTAGGAGTCATACCAGAGCCCTCATCATCTGACCCATGCAAACTCCTGGATGCAGTGTCATCATCTCCACAGTCTGGATCAATATAATTATCTGCTTCATCTAAAGTCTCAGTCACATCTTCATCTATATTTTGATGATATAATGTATCATCATCAACCTCAACGCCAACCTCATCCATTCTATAGTCAACATCCTCATAATCACCATCAGAATCTTCTTCACATGTAGACCCATCATGGTCATGTTCTTCTTCAACCCTAGCATTGCTAGTATCCAAATTTCCTTCTTCAACCCTAGCATCCTCATTTCTTTCTTCAACTATATCATTGGTAGCATCCTCATTTATTTCTTCAACTGTAGCATTGGTAGTATTGGTAGTATTTCTTTCTTCAACTATATCATTGTTATTCTCATGTTCTTCCTGAACCATAGCATTGGTAGTATTCTCATGTGTGATCTCAACTCTAGCATTGCAAGTAACCTCAGGTCTTTCTTCAACTCTAACATTGCTAGCATCCTCATTGCTAGTATCCTCATTGCTAGTGTATTGCTAGTATCCTCTTCATTATCTGAATCACTATCATCTGTGTAATCATCTAGATCAACCACTTCCACATTTTCACTTCCACTACCCTGCCCACCAACAAACTGCCATGTGCTTGCTGGCAATGCTTGAAAGCTTCATGAAGTACAAAAACTTCTATCACCATCCTAGGGGGTAGCAACTCTGTCATAGTCAATATATTCAGATCATTGGCTAAAAATACTAAGTCATCATCTAAGGTACACCCAGGGGTCAGGTACACAAACCCTAAACAGTCACCATATCCCACCTTCCTAAGCATCCTATGTAGTAGTTGTATGTTCATCTTGTCTGAATCTACATTGTCAAAATAAGTCAACCTGCCACCCATATATATCTTCTTTCCAACATTATGCATTTGTCCACCATTCCATAATTTCAGAGTGAAGTATGGCATGGCAGGATCTACAGTATAAAAAATACAGCTATTATCAATATAATACTAGACATATTGTATCAATACACTACAAGACATATTGTATCAATACACTACAATACATATTGTATCAATACACTTTACAAGTCTTTTAAACAATTCAAAATTTCAATCCACTGACATAGTGGTCCTAAAATTGGAAAAGCATGTCAATTTTTAAAGAAAATGGTCCACTGCCACCCCCAAACAGTAACTATAATCCCCAAATGTCAACGTTGAAACCCTAACATGCACATAAACCCTAACAATTTTGGGAAGAGCAGAAACCCTAATCGGGTGTGTAAACATAATCGGGCGTTTAAACAATTTTGGGAAGAGCAAAAACCCTAACAAACTAGGAAGGATGCTTACCGTAATCGGGCGTGTAAACATCGTCGGCAAATAGATCATCTCGCATGTCGAACGGCTCCATCTCCCTGCGAATCGCCGATCGATATGCCCCTCGAACAAACAGTTGGGAAATTTTGTAATTGGGGATTAATTAGGGCTTTCGAATTTACCGTTTGAGGGATATGTGGAAGGAGAGAGAGAATAAGGGCTGTTGGAGGGAAATGACGTGGACAACCAATTGGCCATGTGTCACTAACTGGGATGACATTTAAGCTTTAGAGGCAATAATCCCATTTTGCCCCTGAAAAACTAACATCCGTCTATTCAACAGGCAGTTTGACCGTCATTTGTTGGGTGCCAATTTTAAAACCTTAGGATGCTGGGTGCAACTGACCCCTAAGTACAGGGTGTAGCGTAAAATTAACCCCATTTTTAGGTGTGCAAAGACTATGAATGAAAGGTGCCAAGGTGCACAGGCCAAATGTTCTATTGCAAATGTCACTGTACAAGATGCACACTTTTCGTAAATGGCTTATAGATCTCCAATACCAATTGGCTGTCCATTTTTACATATGGACTTTCATCTTTGGATGCATTGCACTGTTCAGATATTTAGCTTCAAACTTTACTTTTTCTAGTTATAAAGTGACAATATAAACATCTTAGTTTCAAAGATGCAATCTGCCATGTTCAGTATACAAAGTGATAAACAAAAAATTCTTTTTTTTTGTTTCTTTTTGGAGTTTTTTTTTTTTTTTGGTGTTTGCCATCATCTACTTGCTAATTATTTTGTCTGTTGCTAGGCCAATATGTTGGCCTCTTATATTTTGTTTATTATTTTTTTTTGTGTTTTTCTTTTGTAGTTTAATTACTCTATTGGAGTGCATACGGGAGAGGGATATCATTCATATACGTGTCTCTATTGCTCTTTTTAGGCATAAAGTAACTTATGTATTTTTTAGTACACCAAGCAGTTATTATATGTTACAAAACCAAAATTTTCTAAAAATCCTAAGCCTTGTTGATGGGGTCGTTTTCCTATAGAGGAAGGAACTTTTAAACAACAGTTGTTCAACGCCTCCTACATGAATTAGAAATTCATGTATAAGGTCGTCATCAAATTTGAGAGATGACACTTGGCAATAACTCATGTTGGGTCATCAAATGAATGTAATTATTACAAGGTCACCGTAAATTGTACAATTTCTTCATGGAGACAACTTTGCTTGAACACAACATTTAAAGTCTAGAGAATCATTCCATAAGTATAACTTCTAAATCTAATTAATTGACAAGATTGACCACGGCATATAACTCTTAACAGTAAGAATAAATCAAGTCCTAAACACACCCAACACATAGACATTCATTCTAACAATTAAGCCAATTATCTCTTCAAGTTCATGCAATATACAAGAAACCTTGCTTCTGAAGCTACTGGTTTGAACAAGAAATTGACGATCTAATTAGAATATGAAAAAAAAAAAAAAAAGTCCAGGCAACCTCCAGAGAGAACAAAAGGTTCAGTCGGGCACATTACAAGAGCAAATTCTGCATTATCTTGATGTCCAGTGAGTACCTGCAGAAGGAGAACCTTTAAGAAGTGGTACAAGCACCTTGGCATATAATATAAAGCTGGGAATATGTCCGATGAAATACAATTGATGCATCTCAGGGTTTGTCAACTACTAAATTTACTGTAGCAGATGTTTAATGTACCAGAATTCATTTTATCCTATTTCTTTCGTACCTCCTTTTGGTAGACCATACAACTATTGTCATCAGCGATCTCCCCCTAACCTCCATATGCTTAACACTTCATTCAACCACAACACATCTCTGATTACTTAGTATAATAAATTTCTCAAACGTCAAGGAGTCTCTAACTTGGGGTCAAGCAAACTCTAAAGTGTAGATTTGACATGAAAGCAAATCCAAAAGAGATGATATTCTAAGACATTTTAAATATGCAGTCAGCCAGACCAACTCAAGATTCCTCAGTTTAGATTCCAATATTTACAAGGACTTGGAGTTTATTATATAAACACCATGATAAGCAGAGACCTAAATAGTTGAAAACAGAGGTAGAGAAGGCACAAGCAACATGAGGAATGCAAAATATAAAATAAGTACGTACTGCATTTGGCATTTAGAAACATACCAAGTCTGGACGAGACTCGGCAGCTCCAAGAACAGCGTGACGATTAGGTTGTGCTTCAATGTCCCAAATGAGAACCTGATTTGGTTCCATGAATCAAACCAGAATGAATAAACAGCAGACTTATACATTCCTATGCAGCTTACAATTGACGTATTCAAGTTCTTAACAGGATCACTTACCTCAGGACAATCAGTTGCCACTATGTTTTTGTTTTGCGGTAGTTCTCTTATTCGGTTCACCTGCAACATGATTTTCAGTTATTGCTTAGAAGAACATCTGCTACAGATAAGTTGAAGCATGATCACACATGAACTGCAAAAGCCGAAGTCCCATCAGTTAGTGAGTAGGGCAAAATTCACACCCTTTTAACCAAATCCACACCCCTGTCTAAAAATGTCCCTATGTTGTCATATTTTCCATCCAATGATCTTTTGTTAATACAAAAATGCCCTCATCCTCCCCATCTCAGTCCCTTACCCGTCTATTGCAGTCAATCTCAAACATTAACCACCGTAACTCGTTTTGCGATTAACATGCAACCACAACCATGGCCCAACACCTTTACCTTAAAATTCCAAATCTAAAAGGAAAAGCTAGTTCCCTCTGCAGCTTAAATATAGTTACAGGGTCATGGCTCCTCTTGACTTTCACCAAACCAGTGATAAGGGCATAATCGGATCTGGGTCAGATGGGTCTCTGAATAAGAGGAAGACTGAGTATAATGATGATGATATGATCATGAAAAAGTTCGAAGCCACTAAACAGTAACTCAGTGGTATTGTGCCATTCTACGATAGTAATGCTGGTAAGGTGCAACCCAATGCTCACACCACCGCTGACTGAAAGTTTAAGTGACTGAAAAGATGCTTACATTTTGAAGAATGATTTGAGGCCACGGCTAGGTATATGTTGATCAGTGTAACGGGGTTTAATTAATATGAAAAGTAGCTTCATTCCTCAAGCTATCTTTTGCTATACGTTCAGTTCACTAAAGTGCATGATCAAATTGAATCAGAGATTTTGTAAGAGTTCTACGTGAACTAAGGCCACATGTGGTTAATGGACGTTCTAGCCGTGTAGTTTGGCGATTACCTAGCTCGTTTGACAATGATCAGAGATGGGGAAGGTAGAGGAGGAAAGGAATCAAGATTTAGGGCTTTACACTCTGAGGGTGAATGTGTCAAGATTGGCATCATTATATATAAGGCTGCCAATTTAGTAAAACGGAAGTAAATTAAACCACTACAAATGTGAAACTAACATATTACCAAACACTGCAGATAATATGTACCACAAAGAAAAGTCACATGCATGCATACATATTTGAATTTTGAGGGGGCACACCATCTCTTGTGGTGGTGCAGCGACAGTTCTGTCAAAATAGTGATTGTCCATAATGTTGCTATGGGCTTGATGACATTGGTTTATTTTTCTTACCGAGACAATTGATCAGCAAGGGGAGACTAAGGAACTTCTACTCTTACTAACATTACATCTATGTTTAAGGCCCCTGTGCGTTGATGAGGCTATAATACCTCTCCAGGATGTATGAGAGTTTTGTACTTCTTCACAAAGGGTGATCGTGATTCCTCATTGAACTGGAGAACAAGACAACAACATAGAGATATCAGACAAGCATGTATTAAGGTATTTACAATAATAAGGGGAATGGGAAAGAGGGAGTCTGATATAAGATAGAAATTACATGTGCAATGTGATCTCCAGCTGCAACCTTTCGTTAAACAACCTCACAATTTGCTATTACCAAAGTATTTGGAACACTACCATCAGTCTGCCAAAACAAAAGAAGCAAAACAACAAAATGGGTAACATATTATATAAAATGCTCCACTCACTACATATATATAATCTTTGTACACAGTCCGTTAGACTGTGTAGCAGACGACATAGGAGAGACAATTTGATAAAAAATCTCGTCCGCTATACAGTGTCGCGGACGGCTGACAAACTTTTTAAAAAAAGAAGATATGGGCCGTCCATCCTTTTAGGATGGACAACCAGATCGCATATATATATATATATATATATATATATATATATATATATATATATATATATACACGTCATTTTTTTCCCTTCTGAATCTAATATGTTATTTTTGTTATTTTAATTTATTAATTTTTTATATTCACATTTAAGAGTACTTTTAAGAATACAATAGTCAAAATTAGGTCATAATATATTAGTATATTGATTACGTTGAGTTCTAAAATGTTTAGAATTAATTTTTAAATTATATAATAATCATTATTCTTGAAAAATTAAACAAATTTAAAAATAAACTACCTATCAAAATTCATGTCGATTGTTAGATCATTGTTTTTAGTCTCATAAGTTGTTTAATCTTAATTTTTTCTTCTAAATTGAAAGTATCATTTTCATGTTACACAGGGCTTACAGAAAACCCTCATGATTACTCTTGAAAAATTAATTAGATATAAAAATAAGGATCCTATCAAAATTTAAATTAATTATTAGATCACATTTTTATGCTAAATCTCATAAGTTAATTTTTGGGTCTATGAATTTTAATTTTCATATTAGAAAACACTTTTAAGGACATAATTGTCAAAATGAAGTCTTAATAGATTATATTGATTAGGTAGAGTTTTAGAATGAATAGAATTAGTTTTAAAATTATTTTTTTTCTTCTAAATCAAAAGTATTATTTTCATTTTTTTATATATGTGTGTTTATATTCATATTAGATAGTAGTTTTGAAGATAAAATAGTCAATATTAAGTCTTAATAAGTTAGTATACTGATAAGGTTGAGTTTTAGAAGATTAGAATTAGTTTTTGAATTTTTCAGGACAAAATTGTGACAAAACAAAAGTCTTAATACATTAGTATATTGATTAGGTAGAATTTTAGAATGATTAGAATTAATTTTTGAACTAATAAGATTTACTGATATACATATTAATTAATTTTAAAATAAGGATCTGACGACGTGTCATATAAAGGAGTGGTGATGTGACGCGTAAAGAAGTTATCAATACATTTCTCGCATCGCTTATTATATATTATATAGATATGATATAGATATAGATATAGATATAGATATAGATAGATAAGATATGATATGGTAGGATATAATTTTGTTTTTTGGTTGAAACGATCTTGCATTAAAAAAGGAACAAAGTACAAAGATAAGCTATACATCAGTGTTCATATCTTCTTCCAAGATAACCAAGAAGCTTGAAGAAGGATGAACAAAGTCAAAACGATTTTCAAAGAAAGCTCTAGCAACAAGATTGTGAGCAACCTTGTTAGCTGCTCTAGAAATATGAACACAGTCTCAACCTAGTATCTTCAAGAGCAGGCTTTTGGATTCTTCAATGGATCTTCTGATGTTCCAGGAAGGTGGGGATTGAGTTGTAATCATTTTAATGACTGATTCTGTATCTCCTTAAAAAATGATTCTCTACTTTTGTTGCTCTAAAACTGTTCGAATGGCTAAAAGGGTTGCTTCGGCCTCTGCAACTGTTGGTTCCTTGGTGTTGATCATTGCTCATTTACCAAATTCGCATTCCCACTTTATGTCTCTGCAAATCATAGCAATGTATGCTCTATCTCCACGCACTGCCGCATCAAAGTTTATTTTGCTCCATCCAATCGAGGGAGGGTACCAACTACTCCTTTTAATCTCGTAGACTTTAGAACAAACTATTGCATCATAGTAGTTTTGAACATAGGATGTGATATTTGTTGAAAGAGTCACAGGATTAAAATTTATCTGTTCATGGACTTTTTTGTTTCTGGCCATCCAAACGAGGTCCATCATGGTTATTGAGAACAGTGTATATTTCTTTTGATCTTCGGGATATAGTCCAGGGGGTTTTAAGATATAGTTCAGCCATTCAATAGGGGATTTCAAATCCTGCGGGGGTCTAAAACCCAAGGGGGAAGCATCCCATAAAAGTCCGGTCATGCCGCAATTTATGAACAAATGGGTAGCGATTTCAGATGGATGGTCACAAAGAGGACAACTTGGATCCATGTCCAAATTATGATTAGCTATGTTTTGCCGTAAGGGGAGGATATTCCAAGTGATTCGCCAAATCAGATTTTTGTGTCGTTCCAGAATTTTTGGTGACGAAACGGATTTCTAGAAAAGAGGGGGGAAGGCACTATTCATTGTGAATTTGAGCTCATTGTCCTTGAGGTAGGCAGATTTTGTAGTAAAATTGCCTTTCTTATTAGGGGGTCCAAGCTATTAAATCTTAGGCTTGGCTAGAATGGACTTGAATTTTCAAGATTGCTTCCATGGTAGGGGGGTCAAAAAACATCTGAAGTTTTGATATATTCCAGCTTTGATCAGGGAGGGAGAAGAGATCAGATACTAAATAAAAGTTAATGTTGTTTACCATGGTCTTTGCTAGTTTTAAACCATCAGGCAAGGGAATCCATGCATCCTTCCATATGTTGGTTGACTTTCCATCTCCAATAATGTGCCCTAGTCCTTTCATCAGGAGGTTCTTGCTCTTATAGAATCCTTTCCAAGTCCAAAATGATGTGTCCTTTGGTTTGTGTTCAAGGAAAGGAGTTCCTTGCAAATACTTAGATCTCATAATTTGTGACCATAAAGAATCATGATTTGTAATGAGGGACCATCCAACTTTTGCTATAAGAGCCAAATTGAAATCTTTCATTTTCTTAAAGCCCAAACCCCCAGCCGATTTTGGGATACAAATGAAATCCCATGCCTTTGGATAAAAATGACGAGAGTCATTATTCTTGAATCCCCACTAGAATTTTCTAATGCATTTGCTCAATCTGTTGGTGATCAGTTCAGGTAGGACAAAGGTGGACATTATATATGTGGGGATGGCCATTGCACTCGCTTTGATAAGTGTAGCTCTTCCCATATGAGAAAGAAGCTTAGATTTCTAGCTTGCCAATCTTTTCTCAACCTTTTCAACTATTCCTCCAAAACTTCCTGTTTTGATTGACTCATAAACAGAGGCAGCCCCAAGTATTTTGATTTTTGAGATGCCTTTTGGAAGTTCAGCAACTTGTGTATCTCTCTGACATCATTATTACTTGTAGACTTACTGAAGTGAATCTGGGATTTAAGATTGTTTATACATTGACCAGACCAGTCATTGTATTTCTCCAAGCAGTTGCGGATTCAGTGGGTTTCGAAAGTGTTTGTTCTGCAAAAGATGAATAAATCGTCAGCAAAGAGTAAGTGTGAGATTGTTGGGCTTCCTCTGCTAGCCTTGATGCCATGAATTAAGCCATTTTCTTCTTCTCTAAGGATTAATCTGGTGAGAACTTCTAAAGTTATAATGAATAGAAAGGGAGACATGGGATCTCCCTGGCGAATTCCTCTCTGTGGCTTGATCAATCCATAAGGACTTCTATTTAGCAGAGTCAAAAAACTGGTGGTTGTGATACATTCGGTGGGGATTCGAAGTTGCTCAAAACCGCAAAAACAAATTGCCATTCTACTCTGTCACATGCCTTCTCCATATCTATCTTTATTGCCATCATCCCCGTTCTCTTCTTCTTCCTCATGGTATGCCATAATTCTTGGACAATAATGTTATTTTCGTTGATTAATCTTCCTGGTACAAAGGCTGCTTGTAATGGGGAAATCATTTTCACAAGAAGAGGTTTAAGCTTGTTAGCCAAAATTTTGGAGATAACCTTGTAAACAACATTGCAGAGGCTGTTGGGGCATTATTCTTTGGAATCAGAGCTAAGTTTGTATGGTTGAGGTCATGGAGATGAGAGTTGTTAATGAAGAAATCTTGAACCCTTTTGCACACATCTTCTTTCACCGTAGACCAATATGTTTTGTAGAATAATGTGGGCATGCCGTTGGGACCTGGGGCTTTGAGAGGGTTGAATAAATTCAATGTTTTTCAGATTTCCTCCATGGATGGGATTTCACAAAGAGAAGAAATGTCTTATGAAGATATCACCGGGGATATAAGGCCTTCGTGGTCTGAAGGAATAATCGGATTCAAAGTGAGAAAAACCCGTTGAAAATGGTCATTTAGGCAGTCCACAATTTTAACCCTGTTCGATATCCATCTTCCTTCTTTGTTTCTGATAAAATCAATTGTATTTCTTCTTCTTTCGATTAGTGTACTGAGATGGAAAATTTTGGTATTCAAGTCCCCTTCACTTCTCCAATTGATCATAGACTTCTGATGCCACAATCATTCCTCTCTTTTACATTGCTCATCAATTTCAGTCTTGATTTTTTTTATAGTTCCACATTCCTGATGGATGGTTCCATTTGCTGGATGGAGTCAAGTTTCTCAGACAAAAACTTGATCTGAGTTTGGATGTGTCCAAAGTGAGTGAAATTCCACTTTCTCAGGTTCTGACTTGTGCGAGATGTTTTTTGATTCAAGATTTCCCCTGGACTACCTCTGTCAGGATGCCTCCATGAAGATTTTGACGATATGATGCGAAGAAGGATCTCTAGTCCAAGCTGCCTCAAATCGGAATGGTTTGGAACCTATAGGAATGGACTTATGCGTCTTGACAACTATAGGATGGCGATGTGAACTTTTTCCAGGGAGATGGGTCACTGATACATCAGGAACTAGAGTTCTCCATTGAAAATTTGCATAGGCTTTGTCAATCCTTTCTTTGATGTTGGCTGCCAGGGGTCGATTGTTACTCCAAGTAAAAGGATTCCCATTAAAACCTAGATCCAAAAGATGATTATTGTTGATGACACCACGAAGTCCTCCCACATATGAAGAATGTACTGGGCAATCGCCTTGTTTTTTCAATTGACTTATGATTGCATTAAAATCTCCAAAGCAAATCCAAGGTCTTTCAAATGAATTTGCTACCAAATCCATATCTTCCTAAAATTGTCTCTTGTTTCCCCAATGGGGAGGGCCATAGATAGCCGAAAACATCCCTGGTTGACACTGAGGATCAGAGAACACTAATGCATTAACGATGTTGTTGTTTTGAAGGGTGACTTCAAAGTCCACCCCATTTTTCCAACCTAGAAAAAGATCACCTGCTATATTTATTTGTTCTAAAGGGAAGGACACAACGGAAATTATAAAAGCCGAGAGATTGTAGAATGGGGGTAAGAGAGGAAGAGTTAGAGATGGTTTCGGAGAGGAAAAGAATGTCAGGATTTAGCATTCTGGCATCCTTTTTGAGGGCCTTAATGCGTAAAGCGCATCCAAGCCCTCTGATGTTCCAGGCTTGTATGATCATGGTGGTTGCACATGGGCAGTGTTTGGTGGGAGAGAGATGAAGGAAGGTAGTTTTCTTGCTTGGTGTTTGAGTTTTTTGAATTGGGTTTGACGGGATGTTTGGTTGATGTTTAGGGGGCTCAGGTTTTGTGATGTTGGGTTCAAATTTGTGGGGATTGGGCTTATGAGAGGTGGGGAAAGTTCGGGCTTTTTTGGGGTTTGGGTTTCTTTGTGGGCTATTTTTCTTTTTGGGCTTGGTTTGGTATGATTCATGTTATCAAATGGATGGGGTTGGTTTATATCTTTGGCTTCTTGGTTCGATTACAGAGGTGGGAGGGATTTGAAGTTGGGGAAAAAGGTAATGGTAGTCGTGTGGTGCTGGGTTGCGTGGTGCCAGGATGCGTGTCAGAAGTTGGAGGCTTGATGGTGACAGAATGGGTTTGCGTTGTTGGGTGGTTGGTTTTTGGGGAAGAGTGGGGTTGGTTAGATATTTTATAGTTTTTGGGAAGTATGTTGTCGGAGAGTTGGTTTGGGCTGGCATCGAAAAACTTCCGGTCAGTCTTTACTACAACATGAAGATTAGGAATAAAGGTGTTCAATTGGGTTTTCTGACCTGTTTGAACTTGCAGTTGATGGATTTTTTCATTGAAGGAAGAGGGATTCCATTCAGATTTTGGAGAAACTGCTTCAGAGTATTCCACTAGCAGCCACTGTCCAAAAAGGCTCGAAAAACTATTCAGTTTTTCCAAGGGGGCTTGGGCATAATCGAATCACGTGCCCTAATTTTCCGCTATTGAAGTAGAAATCAGAGAGGCGCTCTTATTGGAGTTGAATCGAAGCTTTAGGTTGATCAATCTTGTTTCGGTTGAAGCCTATTTGGAGTAATTTTCGGACATCAATTTCCACCCTAATCCTAAGGTATTTAACCAGGATATCTTCCCATTGGTTGTAAATCAATCTCCTTGAGTTTGCCTATCTTTTTTCGCAATTTTCTCAGCATTGCGTTTCATCATTTGGTTTGGAGGTAGACCGCAAATTCTGACCCAAAAATGGTGAGTAATTGAACTCAATTTCTTGGATCGACAGATTTGGTGCCCAATCTCTAACCACTGGGTGGGAGATCATGATGGACTAGGGCCTTGATTCAAGGATTCTTGTTCTGTACCACTCATGGTTCACTACAAGAAAATATATTTTTTGCGACGAAACCAATTCCGTTGCTAAAAGCTCTTTCAGCGATGGAAAACACCATCTGTAAAAGTCTGTCGGTTAAAGTTTTTATCGACGAAATAAACCATCGGTAAAGGTATTTGCCGACAGACTTTTACCGACAGTGTTTTAGCGACGGTTTTTCTGTCGCTAAAAAGATTTTGCAAAATTTCTAATATTCGATCCCTTTTTTAAAAAAATTAAGCAACGAAATTAGACCGTCGCTAAAACTTCCGTCGGTCAAAGGGTACTTTAGTGACGGCTTTTAGAGACGGAATTTTTGGTCGCTAAAAGTCCTACATAAAACCCATTTCCTCTTCTTTCTTTCTGCCCGTTTTTCTCTCTATCTACGTAAAACCCACCCATCGACGTCCAAAAGCCCCTGATCCACCGTCGTCCACCGCCGCACCCAGTCACACTTTGCAACCTTAAACCCCAATAATTACCCCGGCCGTACGTCCACCGTCGTCCACTACCGCACCCAGCCACTCTCTGCAACCCTAAACCCTAATAATTACCCCTGTCGTACGTCCACTATCGTCCACCGCTGTACCTAGCCACTCTCTGCAACCCTAAACCCCAATAATTATCTCAGTCATTCTGGGCGAGCTCAACAATTTGCCCAGTTAGCCCAGCAGCACGTTGACCCAGGAGGTATGTTGATTCATTTCTCATATGTTCCAAAATTTGCATGAAATGAACGGACTTCTGATTATGTTTATGGATTGAGTTTGTGAAGTTGGTTCTGATTATGTTTATGGATTGAGTTTGTGAAGTTGGGTTGATTTTGTGAAGTTGGATTGAGTTTGTAAAGTTGGATTGATTTTGTGAAGTTGGATTGAGTTTTCGAAGTTGTTCTTTTTGGTTTCATTTAATTTACATGAATAGTTTGGATTTCTCTCCGATTTGATTTTGGGGTTTCGCACATATATTAGTTGTATATTGCCTGTCCAAAGAGAAATGGTAAAACAATTAGGTTATAATGTTGAGATAGACTGTGTGAGAAAGATTAAAGATGAGTCTGAACAAAATTAATAACTGAAAACATAAAACTTTTACTTAAAAAAGACAACAATGCCTCCCATAATGAAAGCTTATAGTTCATCTTCTTTCTGTTTTGCAGGACTTACACAAGAGAGTTCATACTATCACACACAACTAAAAAAAAGACTTAAATTTCTAATGAACGTACTCCATATCATTTAATGTATCAGACTCTTAGGCATCATTAAATAAAGTTCATCGCGTACTAAAATAAAAAAAGGTTTAGGTGGGAGGTAACAAGGATCAATAATACAAACGCTACATACACAAGTAACAATTTTTTATTTACAGTTTAAGACTGCATTCCTACAGTCTAGTGTATGACCCGAGTTTACTTGAGTTTGCACTTGCATAATGAAAATGGAAGTGTAAACTCATCAGAATGGACTGCACTATTGCAATGCACATAACATTGAGTAAATGCCGTTGTTACCTCTTCAGAAACACTATCTTGTATAAGGGAACTCGGTGAGAGGTATACACAAACTTGTTTAGTAGCCTACTGGCATAGAGCCTAGATTCTTTTAAGTTGCCGACATATATAGATGTACACTACAAGAAAAAATAGATTTAGCGACGGACTTTTAGCGACGGAAGATATTCCGTCGCTAAAACATCTTTGAGCGACGGATTTCCCCGTAGATAAAAAACCGTTGATAAAAATATTTAACGAACCCCCTAATTGAACCCACAATTGAACTAATAGAACCCCTAATTGAACCCTAAATTGAAGTAATTGAACCCCAATTAAATCCTAAATTGAATGCCCTAATCGAATTGAAAGGATAATTAAACCCTAAGTTCCAAGGGATGAAGAGTCACGACTGCCACGTATTCATGGAGAGATTCATTCCTATTGCCTCTCGGGGACTGTTGCCATGGGTTGTTTGCGAGACTTTGACTGAATTATCTAATTTCTTTCGAGATATATGTTCTTCTACGATCCGGGTGAGTAACATGGAAGCGCTTCAGAAGAACATTGTGGTGACGATTTACAAGCTGGAGAAAATCTTCCCACCTTTGTTCTTTGATTCAATGCAGCATCTGCCTGTTCACTTGGCATATGAAGATAAGATGGGTGGACCCGTGCAACATCGGTGGATGTATCCCTTCAAGATGTAATCTTTAAATTGTTACAGTTGTTCGTTTACACTTAATGCGACACCTGTTATCATTGATATTCCACCTAACTCGATTCGCTAAACTTCTAGGTTCATGTTCTATTTAAAGAAAAAAGTCCGCAATAAGGCTCGGGTTGAGGGCTCAATTGTGGAAGCTTACTTAATGGAAGAACTTGTAAACTTTGGAAGTCAATATTTCGAGTGATACAAGGTTAAATCAACTAGGCCGAAATGACCCCGGATCAAGCACAAATTTGGAAGGGCAATTGTCAATATTCAAGCAGTCAGGTAGTCTGTTCAGCCGAACGTATACTCGATGGCTAATGGATAAAGAGTATAGTGCTGTAACAATATATGCCCTTCTAAATTGCGATGAAGTTTTGGCATTTGTTGAGTAAGTTAAAGTCTTAATTCACTTACATTGTTGTACATATTTGAAAGTGTGTGATAAGCGAGTTAACTATATTGGTTTGCAATGAGTTCGATGCGAAATCTTTAATCACTGATCTCGCTGGACTTGAATCTCATCAAAAATCACAATTTGTACAGTGGTTCAGAAGGCGTGTAAGATTGTTTAACGAAATTATATTATGTGCTATATACAGTTTTGTGGCCAATTAGTATACTAATTTATCCTTAATGTTTACCGTCATCTACAATATGTTCAGTCAGTGGATAGACCAGTGACCTCCTGCTTGAAATTACTAGCCGAAGGCCCTAACAAACAAACATCCTGTCATGGAGGCTATATCATCAACGAGTTTAGGTTTAACGTAAAAGATGATGAATGAACAAAACAAACCCAAAACAGTGGAGTCTTGGTCAACGGCGACTGTTATGCCGAGAATTGCATGGACTTCAACGAAGAGCTAGATGAGATTGTTGAGCTAACATATCTGGGTTCCCAAAACCGCCTGGTAATGTTCAAGTGTACGTGGTTCCATGTCACATGCAGTAGAAGAATCCGTGTTACCTCTCAAGGGATTGTAGATGTCAATGTCAAGTCAAGACTTTCATCAGACGAGCCCTTTATGTTTGCTAGTCAAGCTGTACAAGTCTTTTACGCGGAGGACGTCGCCAATCCTAAATCTCATTGGTATACAATTATCGAGTCCAAGAAATTGCCCATGACATATGATAGTGAGCTCGAATCCTTTCAAGCCGACCAACCACCTGTCTTGTTCCATGTTGAGGTCAACAACGAGGATGACGATCTTCCTCTTCCAACAACACTTCATGTAGGAGAAGAAGTCGTAGATGATGACATGAAAGACGTGGAAAGTGTTGGAGATGACGTGACTGAGTCTACTGATGAAGGATGAATTAGAAGATGAAGAGGACGACGAGTCCCATGAAGAAGAGGACGACGAGGAAAGTGATGAAGATGATGATGATTCTCAAACTGAAAATGATTGACTTGTAATGTTGTAACATCACGGAAAAAATGTAGTAACATTTTAGAACTTGGTTCATATTGATGTGTTTTTGCACCTCCGTTCATATATATAGTGCCGATGATGATTTCTGCCAAATTATTGTTTTTAATGTGTTAATGTCCTTGTAATTTATCTATACGAAGTCAGATATGGATAGGATACGGGCTATTCGTGGCCGGGCTGGATGCCGAGCTGCTTCCTCCCCAGTGGGTCCCACCTCGTCATTGCCACTGATGACGAGGCACAGAGTGCTCGCGTACAGCAGATGGGGCCCCAGCTCCAGCCCCAGCGCCAGCCATCGCCCTAGCCCCAGCCCCAGTCGTCGCCCCAGCCCGACGCAGATTTATCCCACACACGCGTTGATTCTTCTTCCGTGGGTTCTACATCAGGTATAGTTGACAACGGTGTTTAGTACATTTTCGTTAGCCTTATATTTAAAGTATATTTGAACTGTATTAATGTCTGTGTTTTGTAAGATCTCGACGAGGCCGTGGTCCGACACGCGGGGTACGCATCGACCCCCAGCGTAAATAGAGAGTTACGCTCTCCCATGAGGGCCTGTAAGTAAAAAAAATCACATCATGCCTTATATTTAAAATTTTGGGGTGTTAATTTATATTTGAACTATATTAATTTATTTATTTACTTCTTTGGCAGGATTCTGGAGAATCAGGTGAGGACGAAGATCAGCGTTCTTGTGAAGGGCCGATTCTTCGAGCCACGCCTGTACTGGAAGGACTGGGATGCCGCTGCGAGGGAGTCCCTACGGGAGGAGTGGCTGGTACGATGAAATATTTTTTTCTGCGATAGTATTTGTTTAATTAGAGTTTGTTTTATGTAGTTAATTTGTGTTATTAAATGCCTTACATGAGGGGTTCACGTTTGACTCTCCTAATCAGCAGGCACTGGGGCAGTAAGCCTTCTTTGCTTACATCGGCAAGAATTACCGCCGATGGCTCCACGACGCACGGGACCGGGCGAAGAAGATGCTGCCCGAGGGTGCCCCGATGACGGAGATGACGAGATATCCCCCACATTGGATATCTCCGACTGTATGGGGGGAGATGATAGATCGGTGGGCTGCGGATCCAGGTTGGTATGCCAAGAGTAAGAGCGGGGCCTAGAACAGACAGAACAGAGATCCGACGCACACGGGGGGAGGGGGGGTCGGTGCCACACGACATCGTCCGACACATGAGTACGGTCGAGCACCCGGATCTGGAGGAGGATGAGGTCGTAGCTCTGACTGACGTATAGTCAGACGCACGTGCAGAAGAAGGACAAGGACGAGGCGCACCGGGCGGGTGACTATATTTCAGATATTGCCTGGCAGATCAATGTGAGTCAATTTGTTTAAGTTGTTAATTTTTTGTCTTGCTATCCTCAATGTCTGTTGCGTTAATTAATGCCCTAATATATCTTTAAATCACTGTTTTTGCAGGCCTCGTATGAACAGCTTAGGGGGTCCGAGCAGCAGTCCGGACAACCATCAGCATCCACTAGTATGGGTGCGAGTATTGGGGCGTTGCAGCGAAGGCTGGATACGCCGGAGGTCGTCAATCGGCCGAAAGGCCGCATACGCGGCCTGCCTAGCACGAGTGCTCGTGCTGTGATAGGAGCGTCATCACCCCTTGCTGCCCCTCCACAGACACTGGCTCCTCGACATCTGTTGGACGACGAGAAGATCCAACGCATTGCTACGGTGGTGTTGAGGATGATCAGGGAGCAGGATCAGCAGGGTACCGCTGTTGGACATGCCGAGCCAGCCCCGGATCAGTAGGATCCAGATCCGGGACTCGGCAACCCCTAATGAGCCCCTTCTTGTGCCCGGTCCCAGCTTGCCCCCCCCGACTTGTACTCTTCTCCCCTCCCCTAACCGGCTGTATCCGGTTCCCGGCTTGTACATCATGAGTATTTTTTATAATAAACATTTTTATGATTGATTATATATATTTCTTTGTGTATTGATTATTGTGCGTTGTTGTTGAGAAATGAAAATTTTATTACAGGTCTGGGTTATAGAAAAATAAAAAAAAATTAATTTATTTTTACTTTTGGTGACGTATTAATTTCCTTCGCTAAAAGTGTTCCTACTATCAGCTTTTTAGCGACGGAATATTCCGTCGCCAAAAATCTTATTTAGCGACGGAATGTTCCGTCGCTAAAACATTTATTCCGTCGCTAATTTCACAAAACAGAAAATAAATTAAAATACTTAAAATATAATTAGCGACGAATATTCCGTCGCTAATTAATAAATAACTCCGTCACAAAAAGTGAAATATTACACGACGGATTTGAAAATTCTGTCGCCAAACATTTAGAAACGGGCTTTTATACGAGGGACTTTTAGCAACGGTAAATCCGTCGCTAAAACCTTTAGCGACGGATTTTGGGCTTTTAGCGACGGATTTCCCCGTCGCTAAAAGACTTTTTTCTTGTAGTGGTTGAAGGCTATACAAATGGTATTGTCTTCCAACGGAGTGATCTTTGTGCCTTTTGTTGGATTCCATGCTTTGGATAGAATACTTTGCACTGCTTTGAGATTGGATTTCTTGCCGCTGATTATTTTTGCTAGGAGCGTAAGAGAGTATTCTCTGTTGGCATTGGAGTCGTCTTCTTCCGGATCAATGGTTTCTTCACAGTTTAGTTTAGTGGTTTTGGTGATGATTGAGTCCAGATCAGGTTTTTGTTGTGTCAGAGCCATTAAAGGATGTTCAGGTGTGTTGGTTTTGAAAGTGAGATGGGTTATTGAATGCTATAGCAACCTAAAAGCATTGGTATAAAGAGTGAGAGGGATTGAGTAAATAACATGGTAAGCTGATGTGGGTGTGTTGTTCGGCTTGGGAAGTAAGAAGCTTATACAGGGATTTGGTGAGTGATTACCAGGGAGACCTTCATAGAAGGAGAGGAAGACGCTACTCACAGGGGAGAGCGTGGATTTTGAGTCAGGCTATATCATCATCCGCGGGATAATCGTTGTCGGATGACACATCAATTTAACTTATGAGGAAGAAAGCATTGAATCTGGAGGTGCCAATATGGTAGGGACTAGGGAACAACATTGCATGTTGAGATAAACCTGAGACCTGAGATGTTCCTATGATATGATATAGATTGCCGAAAGATATAAGTTTTATATGGAAGAGTTTGAAAGTCTACTTGTCGAGAAGATAACAAAGTTGTATCCGTGAAGGTCGGGGACAAGATAGAAGCTTGTTCTTCAAAGCTCTTCAAAGACGCAACACGACAAATGTTGAGAAAAGCTTGTGAGCAAGGGGGATAAAGTGATGACGAGAATATGTAGGTTTATCTACTGGATGCACAATAGAAGAAGTGATGACGAAGATGTAGGTTACCCCACGGGAAGTTATTCTAGTACACGAAGCGCATATATAGTACACGATCGTGGTGACGAAGCTATTCATTCTAGTACACGAAGCGCATAACTAATGAAGTGAGGGGAGCCAAATGTTGTGATCGACTCAAAGGATAACCTGATCATGGACATATATATGTGATTTGTATAGTATGTTTAGACATTTGACAAATAGAAGCGATTTTAAACCGTGGTGCTTAGTGTGTGAATTGGTTGATTATTTGGTCCGATGGGTGCTACGAGTAAAGTTTCAACACAAAAATATTCAAATTAGCACTAAAAGAATGAAAGAAATATTTTATGGTAAAGAAAAACTGCAATGTCACCTCCCGAGATGCTACACTGTTATGTATTTATTGTAATGCTTTGTTTTGGTACGACACGACGGTAGAAAACTATGAAACTAACATACTGCCGCTCATGCAGGAAACTAATACTTGACGAGAAACCAATACATATTTCATACACTATAGTTCACTAGAATTCTCACTTTGGGAAAGTTAATCCTCTTATTCTCCACTTCCTACTTCTGAGGAAGTAGCTACATATTTTGTTGCACATACTTCTGAGGAAGTAGCTTCAGTTGTGAGGCTCTGCCTGCACGGCCTCACCTGCTGCAACAACTATTGCCGCAAATGCCATATGGGCAAGAGCCTACATTAATGGGGGGACCTTGTTCATAAGTGGGGATATCGTTGGCCTCACTTGCATACTTGGTCTCTTTTACTCCATTTGCACCCTTTGTTGCCTCAGCTGCAAATCAAACACATGCATGTTAACGGAGAAACCTCTAGAATGTCTGCAATCTAAGTACATAGCCCAAAAAAAGATGCCCCTACGTACTAATTAGCACAAAAATAAACCAGAAGGCATCAGCAATGCTAACAGTATTACGGCGAAGAACACAATGCCTGGGATGAGCCACTGTAAGTAGCGGGCACCATGAATGATGCGACTCAAGGGATGAAGCAAGATAACTATATCACTTAATCATAGAAACATAAAGAAGTTAGAAACGGCTAAAACTTACTGTTTACGGTGAATTTAGTGGCAGTCTCAGCCAAATCCCTAGCCGCAACCTGTGAGGATATGAGAAGAAAAATAGCCAATGATAGGCCAAGATACATATTTGCCTTGGAAACCATTTTCTGTTTATCGTCTTTTTGACTGGCTACGAGTGTAATGCCGAAGGATAAAAATACCAGAGTGCTGGTCTCAATTTATAGAAAGAGATTTAAGCTGTGGAGAGATGAAGGGGAAGGGAGGTTCGACATTTAGCAGACGGCCCAGACAATGGCCTTTATCTTTTTTATTTGTATAGACAAACACAAAGTTTGACTAGATTTTTCTCGCTACTTAATCTCAAATATTCATAACTGATGCACTCACGAGTCTTATACGCAAATAACATTTACTAGAATTATATCTAAACCATTGTGCATGTCTTCAAATAAAAGTCAGTAAAACTAGAATGTCCGAATCTACGCAAATTATATAGTCTTAATATAGCTGTGATACTGGTGTTTTTACACATCCCATGAAATTGAAGACTAGAAACGTTTCAAACTCAATAATTGATGTCGCTTGCTCTAATAAATGTGATCTCATTAGGTCATTTTATTAGACTAGCGAATAAAAGTTTTACATACAATTTTTGGTCTCCATCAATTTGTCATCCGGGGTCTCCCTGAATAAGAAACTTTCCGCGGATTGAATTCTTGGAGGAGGAGACTGGAGGCAAGAGTAAGGGACTTTGTCAATGCCAGGAGTAAGGGATTTTTTTTTTTTTTTTGGTTGGTGGAGTAAGGGACTTTGTCAATGCCAGAGTACGTTCAAAAGACGAAAACTTCAATGCCGGAAGCTGCGTCAATAAATCCAAGAGTACGTTCAAAGTTTGTGTACTCCAAGCTGTGAAGAGTCCTAGTCAACGGCTGAAGAGTAGAATATGTGGCATAGATCGTAACAATGGCCTTTATCTTTTTGTTTTGTATAGACAAACATAAAATTTGACTAGATTTTTCTAGCTACTTAATTTTAAATATTCATAACTGATGCACTCACGAGTCTTATACGCAAATAGCATTTACTAGAAGGTGGCTATCGGCCGCCGGTAGTCGCCTGAGGTGGCTATCGGCCGCCGGTGATCGCTGGAGGTTGCTGCCGGCGACAAGGAGTGGGTGCCGGCGGTGGGAGGGTGGTGGTGGTCTCAAAAAAAAAAACCAAAACTCATTTTTGGAATTTTTTTTTCTTCTTCAGTTTTAAAACTGATTTTTTAAACTGAAGAAGAAAAAAAGAAAAATGGTTAACAAACGCAACTTTTTTTTCCAGTTTCTAAAACTAAAAAAAAAAAACTGGAAAAAGGAGTGTCAAACAGGGCCTTAAAGTGTAAAGATAATGATTCGAAGAAAAAAAAAAGTTCTACATGGCATAAAAGGTTTCATTTTGTTCGGTTCTTGAAGTTGTGGATCAAGTTTACAATGACCGTCTCAAAATCCATATTTATGCTTTTGTGCTATCGAGATGGAAGATGGCCTGAGTCAACTCTTGAATGACACTAAAATGTTTTGTTGCTTGTGAATTGCTTCATCTGAAGCTTTTCACAAGTGTTTAAGGAAAAAGTGGTAATCCAAAGTTATACATCCATGTCAACGGAATTTACTTGTTATCATGAAGTTGTCACCGTAGAATGAATATATATGGATATACACCCAATTGGAAATGGTACTGCATTTTGATCGTTAGATTATGTTTATATGCTTGGTAGTGTATGCTTGAAAAAATTTGTTTATATTTTGATTGATTACTGCTTTCCTTTGATGATTCCATAATAGTCATATCAACACGTAACATAGTGATGCCAAGGAAAGTGGGTTCGTACTTACGTGGAGGTGCCACAAAGGCTGCAGTCCGAGTCAGCTTCCAAGTATGTTGATGTGAGACACAGCAAGGGTGGAACAAGGGCAGAGACCAAGGGCTTTCCAGACAGAACTCGAGGGTGGCAGTACTGCGAGGGCGATAGCGCGAGATGAATATACGACGACAGTCACAGTCCGATGCTTAGGTCCAGAGTCAGGGTGCTGTATGTTTCTCTCTCTAGAATTCTAGAGTGAGAAAGTAAAAATGTTCTGAAAATGTCCAAAATGTTATCCTCTGTCCAAATGAATTCTCAAGACCTCTATTTATAGAGATTGAGATGATGATGTCATAAACCGACACGTGGCGCTCCCCGGGAGTGACACGTCACCGGGGGGTCCACGGGTACCGGTGCTCCATGGACTGTCGGATCGCATATTCAACCGCCATGCTCCTCACAGCGTCGCTCCGTCTGTCAGGAAAGACTGGCTCCCACCGCGTTGGTGTGGCCAGAGAACCCCCTTGACCTAGCCTCCAATCCAAGCCCTTGCGGAGTCCCACAGGCCTGGCAGCGGTGGGGAAGACCCGACGCCCAACTGTCAGGTGAACTAGGCGCGATGCCCTCCGAAGACCTGCTCCCGTCTCGGAGTGACCCGGGGGTCATAGTCCCTAGGGGTGCCGACGCAAGCCCCCAGTGCCGGAGCACGTAGGCCAGTCACGCAGGCACCCTGACGGAGATAGTGTCCCGGAGGAGTCGTCTATTCCGCAGGCCAAGGTAGCATCCCGGAGGAGCCGTCTACCCGGCCGGCCAAGGTAGCATCCCAGAGGAGCCGTCTACCTGGCGGAAGGGGAGTTGAAGAGCTCCCTGGCAGAGATAGTGTCCCGGAGGAATCGCCTATCCCTGCGGGTGAGTCCTTATGCCGGAGCACTTGGAGCAAGTCAAGGTAGCATCCCGGAGGAGCCGTCTACCCGACTGGCCGAGGTAGCATCCCGGAGGAGCAGTCTACCTGGCGGAAGGGGAGTTGAAGAGCTCTCTGGCAGAGATAGTGTCCCGGAGGAGTCGCCTATCCCCGCGGGGTGAGTCCTTATGCCGGAGCACTCGGAGCATGTCAAGGTAGCATCCCGGAGGAGCCGTCTACCCGACTGGCCGAGGTAGCATCCCGGAGGAGCCGTCTACCTGGCGGAAGGGGAGTTGAAGAGCTCCCTGGCAGAGATAGTGTCCCGGAGGAGTCGTCTATCCCCGCGGGTGAGTCCTTGTGCCGGAGCACTCGGAGCATGTCAAGGTAGCATCCCGGAGGAGCCGTCTACCCGACTGGCCGAAGTAGCATCCCGGAGGAGCCGTCTACCTGGCGGAAGGGGAGTTGAAGAGCTCCCTGGCAGAGATAGTGTCCCGGAGGAGTCGCCTATCCCCGCGGGTGAGTCCTTGTGCCGGAGCACTCGGAGCATGTCAAGGTAGCATCCCGGAGGAGCCGTCTACCCGACTGGCCGAGGTAGCATCCCGGAGGAGCCGTCTACCTGGCGGAAGGGGAGTTGAAGAGCTCCCTGGCAGAGATAGTGTCCCGGAGGAGTCGCCTATCCCCGCGGATGATGTACACTCCGGAGAGTGGGTTGAAGCATGTTCCATGACCAAGGCAAGGTGCGCATGGTGTGATGAATGAGTGCGGTGCCCGGGGGCATGATGATATGATCGTGGCGCATGGGCGCGATGAAGTGAGTAAGGTGCCAGGAGCACGTCTGTGTCAATGGTGGCGCATGGGCGCGACAGAGTGTGTAAGGTGCCGGGGGCACGTTGGTGTCAATGGTGGCGCATGGGCGCGACATAGTGCGTATAGTGCCGGGGGCACGGTAGTGTGACAGAGAGCCTGGGGGCACGGCTGTATCAGCGGCGCGGCGCACGGGCGCGGCGAAAGGTTGGAGTGTGACGCCCGGACGTCGGTGACGGGGGTCACGAAGACGACGTCCGGGCGACGGATGATGAGCGTCGTGGAGTTGTGTCTGGGCGACGGGGTCGCGGAGTTGTGTCCGGGCGACGGGGGTCGCGGAGTTGTGTCCGGGCGACGGGGGTCGCGGAGTTGATGGACGACGGACGACGGACGTCGTGAAGTTGATGTACGAACGGATGTCGGGAGGTTGTTGCAGGACGGACGTCGCGAGGTTGATGTACGAACGTCCGTAAGGTGATGCACGACGGACGTCGCGAGGTTGATGTACGAACGTCCGTAAGGTGATGCACGACGGACGTCGCGAGGTTGATGTACGAACGTCCGTAAGGTGATGCACGACGGACGTCGCGAGGTTGATGTACGAACGTCCGTAAACATCGCGGAGGTGCAAAGACTCGGGAAAACAAGTGCGCGCAGAAAGGAAGGCCATAGGCCAAACATTGGGGGGAAGGCCAAGGCCACCACCCCTGGGGAGGCCGAGGCCGACCCCTTGGTGAGGCCGAGGCCGACCCTAGGGGGTGGCCAAGGTAAAAGGCCAACTCCCATGAAGGGAGGCCAAGGCCACTCCCCCCTTCGATGAACTTCGGGCGCGCCGACGGTAGGTGTTTTGATAAGCAATGACGAATCCGAAAGTTGTGTTGTGACGAGCATGCTACCAAGAATCGTACCCACATGATGAACAAGGTGCCAGAGTCATGTACGAAACGTACGAAATGAAAAAAGTGCAAAAAGGACTTTGCGCGAAGAGTGAAGAGCCGGGGGGGAAAGGCCAAGTCCAAACCTCCTTGGGCACGTGTCATGGCGCATCGACGGACAACGTGCGAAGTGTGACGGTCGAAGCGTGATGCGGCGTCGCACGATGATGAGTTTCTTGGCGACGAAGTCGCGTAGAAGAAGTAAGAAGTGCACGTGACTTGAGCGTGCACGCTTTGACCGGTTGTGAGCGTTGAAAATGTCTGTTGCTTGTGCGGAAGTGTCATGCAAAATGGGACCGTAGTGGGCCTTTGGGTGCGACCAGAATAGGTTGGGAACACATAGTTTCAATGTTTTAAATTATGTACTATTGCTTTTGACTCCTTTAGATACAATGTTTTAGAAAATCGATATATTAAGAGCTAAAAAGTTTAAGAGGCGACGGTCTTTCAAGACCTTAAGATTTTAAATTAAAATGCAATGCTGAAGTAAGGTACCAAACGTGTTTAGAATTTTAGAATATAACCTTTTCAAGAAAGAAATAGGGTTGTCAATACTCTTCAAAGTAATTAGGCTGAGAATTGTGGGGGGTAAAATCTAGTACTAGATTAATACAGTTTTTTAATACCTGAAATATAGTAATTGCATGTTATAGCCTTTTCATGACACTAATTCAATGCCTATAACACCGGTACCTTTACTATAGATAACTACTTTAGAGTGTATAAGCAGTTATACTTCCGAGAATTAATTTTTACACTTATTTTAGAAAAAAGAAGAAAGGAAAACAACTCAAAGAAAGGGAGCAAAAAAACTCTTTCCATGGTATTTAAGTTTAGTCCTTGATGATTTTCTCTTTGCTTTTAAAAAAAAAAAATACATGTAGTGCTTTAGTTTTTTTCTTTTGAAGTATAAATAGTGTTGTCAAAGTCTGATGATAGAAATTATTCTTTAATAAGGATGTTACACTATGGTAATCGAAGTCTTTGACTTCTGATTATCGTGACTATTTGATATTTCCATAGTTGTGGTATTGATATCTATTTCAAATGGTATCTAAGTTTTGATTTTTAAAATATAATGTTCGTTGAATTTTTTGATATTTTAAGTCTCGGATACCAAATATTTACAATATGATCGCAAATTTGAAGTATGTTTACAAATGGGTTTTATCTAGCTTTGTCAAAGCTTGAGAACTTAAATTCATAATCCTTGGAACTTATCGGAGGATTTTTATGAAGTTATTATTAATGTGAGATTTTGTTATATAAAGCAAGATGAATGTTGAGAAGAATGTGGCTTCTAATAGCTGAAAGACTATTGGTCACAATATATCAAAGATTAGTTCCTAGTAGCAGAATACTAATCAAAAGTTTGATTCTTCGTAGTGAGGCTACTGAGACTATTATCGTTGATGCTAAGCAAAATGGATGTTACCACTTAAATTTGATTTACTTGACGAGATCCATAAAGTTGCCTTGATGTGCACTATTGGGCCCTTAAAATTCTGCAGACTTGTGATTAGGGGTGCAACTTAGGTGGGCTGGACGGGCCCAAGGGTTAGACCATGACCAGCCCACTCTCTAAAAGTCGTGCCCATGTCCAGCCCACTCTCTAAAAGTCGTGCCTATGTCCAGCCCAACCCATCTACGGGCCAAATAATATGTGTCCACACCAAGCCCGTCAAAAATTTTGGTGGACACGGGCTGGACGCGGGCGGTCCACGGGTTGTCTATGGTTAAAAATTACTTTTTTTTAAAACGATTCCGAAACATATCATTGACCATCCAACTCTACAATTCAGTCATGATAATGAAATAAAGTACATTAAAATCTCAAAGAACTTAAATATAAGCATGGAAACAACTATTTGGGACATAATGAGAGAGAAAAAGATAAGAATCTCTAATCATATAATAAGAAATAAAGTAGAAAAAGTAAAGTCTTCAAATATCTTTAAACATGAATAAAAGTGGAAACCGTCGCTCAACCTGATTCAGAAAAATAAGACAAGAATATGAGCATACCTTTCGCTTTGAGACTTTGACTTTGTCGAAGTGGGGCCTGAGAGTTCAGAAAGTATAAAAAAGAAATAGAGTAGTATTCTATTAGGTTAAGAGTTTGAGGGTCGAGATTGCATAGACTTATGTGATCCACGGTTTTTAATGACGAAAGAAAACAATATATATATATATATATATATATATATATATATAAAATAGTTAAACGGGCTGGTTTTTCCACGGGCTGGACGGGCTTGTAAAAACCTTTACCCATGTCCGGCCCATATTTTTAACGGGCTCAAAATTTTGAGCCCATGTCCACCACGGTCACTACAAAAGTAAGTCCATGCTCATATTTTTGCGGGCTGGCACGTGATGTCCACGGGTTGCCCGGCCCAAGTTGCACCCCTACTTGTGATACTTCATCGATGAAAAGAAAATAAGTTATATAGAATTCATAAAAAGTTGCGCAATTAGCCTTTGGAAGCGTAGAGGCTTCACCTGAGGCGGATGTGGTGAGCCCCTAGGGAGTCTCACTAGCCGGAGAAACTCATCCTTTGTGATTGGAGATTCCATGAGGAAAGTTTAATGGGTAGGAACAACCCGTAAAGCGTGACTCATAATAAAAGTAGCACCCTTTTGTTAATAGGAGAGTGCCTTCTTCCATCTGTGCGGTGCTTGAGCTACTTGGTGTGACGTCCAGGAAGGGGTCTGAATGAGTCCGAGGTAGATATTTTTGTGAGCTACATACCACACGTACCTTTTGAGGACCCGCCTAAGTGAGAGAGGCTCATTACTTCAACTACAATAACGAAACAACATTTCATCTTTTTAGTTGAAACTTTAGGAGGTTCTCTAAAAAGTAGTCGTGAGACCACAACTATGGGAACCATGGGCCATTCCCTAAAGACTCTCATGAAAATCAAAGATAAATTTCCATGGCCATTAGTGTCGTTAACCCGCGACTCAATTCCCATGTCAGTGTTTTGTGTGTGACAACTGAAATTTAACCGAGGGATCTAATTCAAGGGGTAGTCCATTATGACTCTCTCAAATGGAAGTTGTCCACACTAAGTGTTGATTCAAGCCCGACAGGCACCACACCTATTGCACAGTACAAGTTGCCGAACTTATTCATGTATTTTTTATTTTTATTACTTTATGAATTTTTATATAGCACAAGAAAATTCACTTTTAGCAACGGGCTGTCCGTCGCTAAAAGTCTGTGGGTAATAACCTCGTCGCTAAAAGATTAGCGACGTAATTTGGTGATCCATCGATAAAAATCTTAGTTTTACCGATGGAATTAGATACCTTTACCAATGGAATTTTCTGTCACTAAATGTATTTTTCGAAAAAAAATATTGTGTTTTTTTGCAAAAGAATTAAAAAAATGACTTTTAGCGATGGAATATCTTCGTTAAAGTTCGTCACAAATAGTTGAACATTTTCAGTAACTAAATTTTGAAGCTAAAAGTATGTCGCTAACAACTTTTAGGAACGGATAGTCCGTTGCCAAAAGTCCAACCGTAAAAAAAGAAGACCTCTGTCGCTAAAAATCAAATCTGATTTATTTGAAGTACTTTTAGTGACAGAATTCCGTCGCAATAAGTCCGTTGGAAAAAGTTAAAAAAATTGTTTTTCAATTTTATTGTTTGTGAATATTTAAACCAATGTCTATCGACCATTAATCATAATCAACCAGTCTAACAACAATTTCATTCTTTGAGCTAGCATTCATTTTTTATCAAATTTCAAGTAATACAAATAAGATTTAAGTCTTACACCACCGGCTTAAAATCAATACACAACTAAAAAAATTAGATATTTACTAATAGATCACATCATATAAATCTATAAAACAAAACTACAAGTTTCGTCGAAACATACAAAATATAAGCCAGGAACCTTGCTCCAACAAAATGATACAAAAAGCTTAAAACTAATTATAAAGTTAAGAATGCTAGCTGTGAGTTTCTGAAACTCTTTCTTTTACATACCATCTTCTTGAAAATAACATACTGCAACTGCTATAACCACTGAATCCCATTCTTATTTTGCAGGGATGGAGTTGATATAGTTAGGGTTGATTCGAGGAGTCCTACCTGCTATGACTTGTAATGAAGTTGTGCATTTGTTCAGATAACATAAAACCACAATCACGTCATGTTGGATCTATGACCAGTATTTCTGATGTAAGAGCTGCCACCCTTTACTAGCAAGAAAAGATGTGAGCTGCTATAACAAGTAAATCCATGACACCACCGCCCTAATAGCAATTTTTAGCATTGTCTACCCCTAGGAATTAATGCTCCATACAATGAGCTTCACTTGTAGATTCCATGACCGAGCTACTTCAACTGATCGCGTTTGTAACATAATTGTCAAAAAAAAGCCAAATTGGTACCCGTGCATAGATATGAATAAATTGGCATGAAGATATTAGTAAGATTACCTCCTCCTAAATGCCTCAATAGGGTTAGAACCAAGAAAAGGGGCTCCACCCATCGTATAGCCCTTTCATAGTCAGAACCTTCGGATCTTCTACAGAACATTCGATCATATACAGACGCAATATTGGGATCAATCACAGGTCTGCATGCAAGCAGCAAGACAAACTTTTAGAGAGAGAAAGAGCTGCAGCAACATAATTTACTCATTTTTGCAATACAGTAAACTACCTTCATTACAATAAAAGGGACCTTTAGCGACGGACAAGCTAAAGTCACTTTTACTGACAGACTTTCCCATCGATGAAGATGGTTCTTTTCGACGGAAGTTCCGTCACTAAAAAGTTTTAAAATATTTTTTGTTTTCGGCTAAATTTTTTTATAATATTTTTTAAAACTTTTTATGAAGGAATATCCGCTAAAGCCTTTAAAGATAGCCTCTTAATCAATTGCTAAAATATCCGTCGCTAAAAGTCTTGAAAATTTTGAAACATGACTTTTAGCGACGGACTTTTGGCGACCGGCCCAGTCCGTCGTTAAAAGTCATGCACTACAAGAAAAACAACTTTTAGCGATGGGACAGTTTCCGTCGCTAAAATCACCTTTAACGACAGATATGTCCGCCGGTAAAAGTCCGTCTTTAACGAGATTTGCCGACGGAATATTCCGTCGGTAAAGATCTTTGGCGATGGACTTTTACCAACGGTATATCCATCGCTAATTTGATTTTTAATTTTTTTTTCCTTTCTTGAATTTTTTTTTCAGAATAATTTTTAAATTATTTTTTAGAGATGGATGTTTACCGATGGATTCTGTTCCGTCAGTAAAAGTAAATTTATTTGAATATTTTAATAACTTTAAGCGACGGATTTTTTACGACGGCCGTAATCTGTCGCTAAAAGTTTAATTGGGCCCTAATTCTATTCTTTCCTCCCCGCCGATGCATTCTCTCCCTATTTTCTCTTTGTTTCTTGCTCTTCTTTGCCCCACCCACGATCCTCTATCTCCCCGGTGCGGCCACCCTCCCCCAACCCCACGATCTAGGGTTTTGACAAATGACGACGGTGGAGTGGATTGGAGCCCACCAGCCACGATCTTGGGTTTTGATGACCACCGACCAGTCAACCACGTCTTTCTCTCTCTCTGATAGCACCGACCGACAAGTTAACCGGTGACGGCAAAGAGGTAATCTTTCTGTTCAAATTTGAGGTATTGAATCTTGATGGTATACAAAAGAATCTTTATGTTCAAATCTGAGGTATTGTTGTGGACAAAAGAAGTGACTCGTATTTGTTGGCAAGTGAGAGTAGGAGAATAACCCTTATGATGCAGAGGTTGTCTTGAATGTGATGCAAAAAATGGCATCGTTGAAGATAATTGTAGAACACAATCCGTGCGGCGATATGCATAGAATGTACATGGCTACAGTTAGCTATATTACACAAAAAGATGTTGAACATAATGATGACGCTGCTCAGGATGTTGCATCCGCACAAGTAAATCTGAGTGAAGGAGAAGAATAATAATGTGTAAGTAAAGACGTCGCAATAACCATGCAAGAGCTAACAGCACAACATCCGCTGTCGCCGAATTCTCGTCAAGTGAGAAAATATGATCAGTATAGACACCAGTTAGGGTCCACGAGGAGCTAAACATCACCATGCCAATACCAAAATGCGAACATGTATCAATACCTATAAATCTTTCTGACCCAAGTACCAATGCTACAACTACCGTGCGTCTTGCGGTTTACCAACAAGAAAAAGGAAAGCACTTTTGAGACTAATTACGTGAGCTAATCATAAAATCCTGAACTTCTTTCGTTCAAATTTTTCTGGTTAAAACCCGGATCGTATGAAAAACCTACAATACTATGTATAGCGAAAGCTAATAATCGCTAAGCAAAATTGACAGCATTTAACTAATGATACTAAAAAATAATGCAAAATTTGTCGTTAAAAGTATATGTAAAAATGTAACTAATCAAATTTATCAAGTATTAAAGTTGGTTACCACCAAGCGCGTAGGTCAGCTGGTAGGGGGTTGTCCTAACTTAACCAGAAGTCTCGAGTTCGAACCCTGGGAATGCAGCTGCATTAAAAACTTGGTAGGGAGAGCTTTGCCACCCATGTGGTCCCATCCGGCTCGAACCCGGATTAGTCGGCTCCCAATGTGGTGTCCGGATACCGGGTGGTCAGACCAAAAAAATATATATATATATTAAAGTTGGTTATATGAGGGGATCATAGGCTGTTCCCGCAAACCTACCTGGACAGCACCTAAAATTTGTGCCCATAATTGTAAAAAACTCAAGCATGGGGCTCATATACAATAACATTAAAGAGTTGGACTATGGCAGCAAAATGGGAGTGATGATAATGCTATATAATACTTGCTTCAACTACTTTGCTTGCCCTAAAGCTCTTTGCGCCGCTCCTCCTTTGCAGACGCCTTTGTTCTACCCATGATAAAACCCTGTACCTCTAGAAACATCACGGATCTGTGAGAAGCGACCAGCAACTGGAGTTGGAGAACTGGGCTGATCTGGGTTCAGCGGCCTCTATGCTTTCTTTACGGTGTAAGCAAGCCGTAGATGCAATCTCAATAACGAAATTCAATTCGTGATTTCTCTGTATAATCAGGAAGACACAGGTATGGCCTTCTGATTTCGTCTTGAAGCCTCTTCTTCAATTGTGTTGAAGTTTCTTAATTTGTTTTTGATGATATTAAATTATTAGTAACCTTAAGTTTCACTTAGGTGATTATTTGTTGGACGTTTGTTACATAAAACTGAGTATTACAAATCAGTTGTATAGTTTAGTGCTGGGATAAAAGTGTGTGAAAGTGTTTCCTTTTGTCTGTACCGGAGGAAGCAAAGGACGGACCACAAATCTGGGGCAAATGATCAATGGATCAAATCTCTAGCCATAGAAATTCTCAGCCTCTTAATTGAAGTCTCCTAGTTTTGTGCAATAAGTGATCTATAAAATGTAAAGTCATCTACCAAACACTTATTGCCATCCTCATTTCTACCAACTGCGTGATCTCGCAGTCCAGATGATCTACTAATGGCTCACTCAAAGATTGCATGTGCAAATTCAAAATATAACTTGGAGTGCATTGAAATATGCAAGATAAACAGTAAAAATTAAGAATATTATTATTGTTATTGAAGAACCAGAAGAAATATCAAAAGCTCTCACCAGGCGATCAAGAGTTTCTGATGATTGTTCTAGGAGTTGATGACAGATATATGGTCACATATTTTTGGAGTTTGAGTTCAGGGGACATGATTTTGGGGGTTGTCAATTTGAATTCAGGGGTCATCATTTTGGCGATTGTTTGATACAGAACATACACGACCTTTCATTATGCTTCAAGTAGCACTGCGTTGAATATGCTTTAGGTACCGTTTCCTAATAATTTTCAGTTAACGAAAGTGCTTCGGTTTTGAAAATAGGCGGGTACTTAATAACATGGAATATTTTAGAGGGCATCTTGGTGATGAAAATGTTTAGAAACATGTCTAAACACATTAGTCTTTTAAGATAGAGGGATTATTCCTTTGAAATACTATCAATGATCTTCTATTTCTATTTTTCTTTGGTTGGATTGGGAAATTTTTGTTGCTTCTGTTGATTATCGGCGTCTTGCGCATGCTAGAGTTAATTGTGTAGTAGTCATTTTTCTTTGATCTTTATATTAGGTTTCTTTTTATTCTCAGCGCAAGAGGTACAATATATATTTTTGACTGAAATACATCTTTTTGTTCTTTTTTCCTTCACAATCTTGTTATAATACATGTGATGTCAAGGAAGTGTGTTCATAGCTTACGTGGAAGTGCCATAAATGATACATTCCGAGTCATTTGTCAAGTAGTCAGTAGTGGGACACAGTGAGAGTGGAGTAAGGGCAGAGAGTAAGGCTTTCTTGACAGGCTGTGAGGAGTGTAGTGCTGTGAGACAAGGGTTGAGACGAACAGGGTCGACAATCGACAACCCAAGCTGAGGTCCAAGTAACAGTCCAATGTCACGGTCCAGTGTTATGTCTAATTGTGTCTCTCTCTCTCTCTAGAATTCAATACCTCTAGATTCTAAAGTGAGAAAGTGATTTTGTCAAATGAAAGTTGCGTCCCCCAATGAAGTCAAAATTACTTTAATTATAGGCAAAAGTATACATGTGTCATCAGTTGACACGTGTCGTCCCCTGAGAATGACACGTCACCAGGGGTATACGTATGCAATGTCCACAGACAACGTGAGTGTGACTCAGGCGTGCCTTGTGTCATGCAAGTCGCCTCAGGCGGTGATAGTGTCTTTGAGAGTGAGCCTATCGCGCTTCCAAAGGTCCTCATGCCAAAGCACTACGAGCGAAGCCCCTCAGAATGCTGCACACTCTGGAGAATGGGTCGAAGCATGTTCCACCTCCAAGGTAGGGGCGCTTGGTGTGGTGAATATATGGACCAGTGCTGGGGGGCTCAGTAGTGTGCCAAAGAGCCGGAGGCGTGATTATGTTAGTAACGTGGCAGTTTGTGGGGTGCCCGGGAGCACATAATATGGGAGAGGCGCACGGGCGCGACGATGGTTGTCGCGGAATAGAACATGGTGCCAGGAGCACATGGCATGAAAACGGTGCATGGGCGCGATGACATCTATTGCGGAATATAGCATAGTGCCAAGGGCACGTAACATGAAAGCGGTGTATGGTTGCGGCGACGTCTGTCGCGGAATAGCGGAATAGGGTATGGTGCTAAGGGCACGTGATATGGTAGTGGTGCATGGACGCGGCGACGGGTGTCGCGGAATAGGGCATGGTGCCAGGGACGTGCGACATGAAAGTGGGCATCGTGCCGGGGGCACGTGTTGCCTAGACGATGCATGTGCGTGGTTATGGGTGTCGGAAAGACGGCGTGCGGGCACGGGTGATGGGTGTCGCCGGGTCGACGCGCGGGTGAGGGCAACAGTCGTCGCGACAACGACGGGCGTGCAAGGGTGACGATTGTTGCCTGAAGAGAGTGATGGGGGTTCCAAGGGGAAGGCCGAGGCCGACCACCCATGGCGAAGGTCGAGGCATGCTAATGTTGCTCGCTTAGCAAAAAGGGGTTTGACGGACGAGGCACAAGGAGCGCGTTTCCCTAAGTTGCGCAAAAATAAATTTCTTAGCGTAGAAGGAATGCAGAAATGGAAAATTGGAACAAAAAAGCACGTGACTTGAGTATGCGTCGCTTTGACCGTTTCAGGAGTGTTGTAAATTGACCATTGGCTACGGTCACGTGTTGTGCAAAACGGGACTCACCGTGGGCCCATGGGTGCGGCCACGATAGGTTCGGGAAGAGCGTTCGGCCGAAGTTGCAACGGGGAAGGAAATTGAAGGAAGAGGCGCGGCGAAGGGGAGAGAGGAAGGGCCGAGGCACACCAAGGCCTCTTTGCAGATGTTGCGGTAAAAATAAGAAGAGAGCATTGGGCGAAGCCGAGGGGAGGGATGACTAGTCACGCACAGTAGCCTTGGAGTATCGTGATCGCACCTCGGGGCTCATTGGGAGTGCTAGTGCTGGCCGAGGGGTCGGGGGTGCCTTTGACGTTTGTCGATGGTGGAGTTAAGAGTTTTGATCCGAAGTCGAGTAAGAGTAATACCTTGTTAACCGTGAAGGGGATGATGCTTAGCTGGCCGGCAGTGAAGCTGTGGGGAGCGTTAGATCGTCGGGTAGACGACGAGGCATTCATTGTATCGTGGAATGGTCTGTCGATGGGTAAGAGTCCCGGTGTGCCCTCATCGTATGTTCAAGCTCTGAATATGGAGGTAGCCCCTAAGATGTAGCCGAGATGCCTGCCGGCCTTGCTGGCTGAGAGAAGGGATATGCCGTGGTCGCTTGTGGTGTTCAAGGCACACAGTAGATGCCGATAGTGTGGGACTTTGGTGTGATTACATTGTTGACGGTGCGGCCCGAATGGTTTCGATAGAGGCATTAGGGTGGTTGTCGACAATTGAGGTGACTGCGAGGGGGGAGGGGGGGGAAGAGTTGACCCAAAGATGTGAGTGGCCTGAAGTTGCTATTAGCTAGGTGGAGTCCACAGATGCACACATCTATCACCGAGTTCGGGAAGATATGCCCTACGTTGCTTGATGTCGTGATACTGATGGGGTTGCCCATGCATGAAGTTGAGGATATTCGTACACTGCGGCTGATTGCGAAGGAGCGGATTGTGGAAAAGAGGATGTTGGTTTTTCTGGCTGATACGGAGAGGAACCAGAAGGGTACTTACGGCGGATGGTCAAACACTTCTTCGACATTGCAGTGGCAAAATAGGAACAAAAGTTGGGTGTGGCCACGGAGTTTGTCATGGGTCATTATTAGGACGAGATATACAAGATGGTGGCGTTCCTCGCCCTGCTCCCGTCAAGGTAAGTACTTTTTGCAGTTTTCCTTTTGTATATTGCTTGTATTGCACCTTCACTGTCTTGTCATGCGTAGTATGTGAATCATATACTTAGAGAAATTCTGCACTTCAAGAAGTCACTGTACTCACACTGTCATACATTGCACCTGATGCTCTATATATGATAGGTCAGTTGTAATATATGTTATCTTGTCTGCACTTGGAGGTTTATATTTGAGGGGACACTTGAGGATGGCATTGCCCCGAGGGTGTTCCTACTGGCTATCAGGATGTCGAGGGACAAGCGGGTTAGTTTGGCCCCTATATAATTGGTCAAATTGTATTCATGTCTGGATCAATTCTCTAATGACGTGGAAAGGTCAAATGGGCATTACCAGATTCTACATACGTTGATTGGATGGTCCTTCAGACGTAAGTGGTCTGGATGTGAGCTGGCTAGCATGTTTAATAGGATGGACGAGTGATTGGCACGTCTATATTTGGGGATGCATTCGTCGTACGGGACTCCCCGTGGCTGCACATGCATGATATTCGGACGCAGCTGTCTAAAAGGGCATAGTTGATTGAGGGGCAGGTGTCGTTGGTAGCTTACTTTTTTGGGTGGCTCCCTGTACAAACTGATGATGCTGACAAGTTGGCAATGACGAGATGTTATGTTGTGAGGTATAGCTTGGAACGCCTATCATTGTATATTGGCTATGACTTAGAGCCCCCATGTGGCTATGATAGACTGTGGAGACGGCCTTTCGATACACCATACCTGATAGAGCCTGAGAGTGGTCGGTGCTAATTGAGGACTGGAGGCGGTCTAGTACGTTGTCGACCGAGATAGTGACATTTGAGTATGCGAGGTGGTGGGAGCGGCTGAGGGTTGCCCTGGGCAGACTGGCTGTCGCAGCCATCGTCTAACAAGCGCAGGGTTGACGTCTACTTCAGTGACAAAGGGCTGGGGTTGATTATAGCACATGGTGCGAGGCAATCTAGCTTGTCTGCACTGAATACCATTGGCTCTAGTTCTAGTTCAGAGAGGGAGGTAGAGGATCACGCCTGGCAGGCGGGTGATGTTGAGGAGGGTGCTGTTGGTGATGAGCCGGGGGTCCATGTAATGAGGATATCAGGTGCCAACAAGGGTCCCTTTTCGACATTGAGTGTGGGTATGATGGCGAGGGTACTTCGGCGGCTGGAAGGCCGGGGCCGAAGAGGCTGTGAGAGGAATGGGATGAGTCCGACTCTGAGCTCAGAATTTTTATCTTTGCTTTCTTTGTATAGTTGTCGTGTATTATCTATATCTGTGTTCTGATATCACTTCTTGTTTGCTTAGCAGGGGTTCGACGATGCCGATGGTGATGAGGATGATGAGCTGGGCTATGAGACTGAGGATGCCGTGGCAGCCGAGGAGACCGAGGCAGGTGATGTCTAGGATGTCGAGGTGATCGAGGCTGAGGCAGTGGAACAGGCGATAGGGTATATTACAGAGGCGGATTGTTGAGTGGGCCTGCCACATAGTCACCCTAGAGTTAAGGGTGCTTTTGAGGAGGTGGCGATAAGGCCTTCACGTGGCGACCAGGTGGGTGACGTCAAGATGTTTGATACTAGGGGAGACTGGTTGATCGGGACAGAAGCAAACACTATGACAGGGGGGCGTGATGAGCTTGTAGCTACACGTGCTGCTGTTACAGGTCCGGTGTCGCAACAGGAGGTTCATACTTCGTCATTTGTGGAGCTTCCTCAGGACACACTGTCAGGGTTAGCGGTCGATGCCGCTTCTACTCTCTTGGCTATGCACTCTAGCACTGTCAGCACTAGGGCTACAGTGGCACTTCTCGCTCCCTTCTCAACGAACGTCAAGGGTACAGTGATTAGTGATGCCGGCGGGCGATCTTCTGTTGGAGAACATGACGTTGCACCGTGGGAGGGCATGGGAATGCCTGCTGAGACGGCGCGTCGACTGGAGATGGTTAGGATGAGATTCCCACAGACATTCGACGCGTCTACGATCTTGAAGAACGCGATTCTCATGAGGATAGCATATGGTGCGCTTATTGAGTGGCTGGTGGCACTTGCTGGCATGTCGACGTCAGATTGGACTCTGGAACTTATATCGCAATCTCTTTCAGAGCTTGTGTTCTTTAAGGCTTTCGGCTTGCAGGTGGAGTGGTTGGCAGACTTTTTGAGGTCAAGGAGCCAAGCCACTGAGGTGGCAGAGAGGCTAGCCCTTGTGAGTGTCCAAAAGACCGTGATGGAGAGGCAGCAAAAGGTGCTAGACGAGGTGGTGATTGAATTGGATAGGGAGCTGGCAATTGTCAACAGACGGCTGGCTGAGTTGCAGAGACAGCGGACCGAGGTGGAGGGTCGGCGGGCAGGGTTAGTGAAGCGATGTGCTGAGATGGATGCCAGATGGTCCGATCTACAGACACAACGGCAGACACTTGAGGCTTTCAGTTCTGACCCTATTACATTGATGTTGGCTGCTCTTCCTTAGACTGTTTATACTTTATATTTTCTTATAGACATTGAGCCCGATAGTGGCTTGCAAACTTTGAGTTGTATTCATTTTGATTATGTTGATATTTCAATTGTGTTTGCCACTTCTTGTTCCATGATGTTTATGTTTCACTGTACATGGATGAATTGTATGTGTCGGCAGACTAAAATGGTCGTCTAGCCCCCCTCACCCCCCGCCTGTAGCAGGATATTTAATTGATAATGGTGGAAATAAAATTGTACAAGTGTAAACAAAAGTTGAGGCAAAAGAATGATCTTGCATTGATAGTATTGAGGCCAAAATGTTATTACATGAGTGAAGTAAGAACTTGTAATAATCAACAAAAGCTTTGAGTCTATAAACAGGTATGCATGTACAAAATGTTACTTCTTTTGTTAAGTGTTCTAAGCTTTGGGTGGATGGGTTTGGGATGTGTTAACGACGAACAGATGAGAGATCATCCAATCAGCATTAGCACCTGTACGGTATGCTTGTAGTGTCGTCAGGGGGACCGAAGGCAGCCACCAGTCCATCCAGACCGAAATCGATCGGCCATCCCCGATTTGCCATTGTAAGCCCTGATTAAGAATACGCTGCCCAACTAGAATTCCCCTCCACGTCCATGAACATGCGCGCGGTTGGAATGAGTGCAAAAAATGACGCCTGGCAAAGTAACGACCTTTAAGAACTCGAGCTATCAAACTCTGGGGGTCCCGCCAAATCTTCCAGGCCTGCTTAGCAAGCAGGGACTGATTGAAAAGCCGAAAGTCACGGAAGCCCAACCCATCAAAGTGCTTAGGAAGGCATAGGGTAGGCCAGGCCATCCAATGAATAGAGCGGTGAGCAGCATCCCCAGACCACCAAAATCGCGCAAGGACTTGATCCAACTGCTTACAGACCGACACTGGGAATGCCAAGACAGACAAATAATTAACTAGGAGGGAGGAAAGAACAGAAGTAATAAGAGTAGCTCGGCCCGCCTTGTTCAACAAGAGTCCCAACCAGTGAGCACACCTGTCCTGGACCCGCTGGACAAGGCCTCTAAAGATTTCCTTTTTGTTAACAGCGACATCCAGTTGGACTCCCAGGTATTTACCAAACTCTGGGGTAGACGAAAATGCGAACGCACTTTCAATGCTGAGACGGCACGCATCACTGGCATTGGGGCTGATTACGAGAGAGGATTTCCCCCAGTTAATACACTGGCCGGACATCAGACAATAAGTGTCCAAGACTTGTTTGACTGCCTCGATATCTCTAACAACGTCCGTTGACAGCCGAACGAAAAGGAAGATGTCATCAGCGTACAGTAGGTGTGAGATCGGTGGGGAGGATTTCCCAACCTGGATACCATGGATGAGGCCTAGCTGCTCAGCCTGAAGAAGGCTGAAGGAGAGAATGTTCGCACAAAGAAGAAACAGGTAAGGGGATAGGGGATCACCCTGTCGAATCCCCTGGGTAGGTTCAAAGAAGGGGGTCAGGGCGCCATTCACTAGGAGAGAGTAGGAGACCGTGGAAATACACTGGTGAATGAGCTGCACCCAGGTGGCAGGAAAGCCCAGAGTTGTCAGGATTCCCAGGAGAAAATCCCATCGAACCCGATCAAAAGCTTTACTCAAGTCGAGTTTAAGGGCAACCAGCACAACTTTTCCTTTAGTCCGCCGACGGACGTAATCGGAGAGCTCTTGAGCGAGTAAAACATTATCTGAAAGACATCGACCCGACAGGAAAGCATTCTGATAGGGAGAAATCAAATCAGTCATCACCAATTTCAACCGATTAACCAGCACCTTGGAAATAGTTTTGTAAATTCCATTGCAGAGGCTAATAGGCCGAAAATCTCCGGCCGTTTCGGGGGTTCGGGATTTGGGAATCAACGCGAGGTAGGTACGATTGACCTCCCGAAGAAGCCTCCCTGAGTTAAGGAAGGAAAGACTCGCACGAGCGAATAAAGGACCCATGATCCCCCAGCATCTCTTGAAGACAAGAGCTGGAAACCCATCAGGCCCTGGGGTTTTAAGATCGCCCATATGGAAAAGAGCTGATTTGATCTCACCTGGGGTGAAAGGTTGACAGAGGTGAGCATAGTGAAGAGAAGAAAGACGAGGGAATGGAAGGGGCAAAAGGTAAGCAGTGATATTACAGGGGGAAGGTTGTGACAGAGGGGAGGGAGCTAGGAGGCTAGAAAAAAAGGTAAGCAGAAGAGAACGCAGGCCGGATTCGTCAGAGACCCATTCCCCAGAAGAGGTTCGGATGGAACTAATGAAGTTTTGACGGCGCCGAATAACTGTAGAGGCATGAAATAGTTTCGTATTACGATCCCCGTCTTGAAGCCAAGAAATTTTTGCCCGTTGAGCCCAAAACAACTCCTCACATTTGAGCAAAAAATCAAGTTGGCCGCGTAGCGAATAGTCTGCGAGCCCAAAATCACGGGAGAGTGACGGGAAGGACTGATGAGCAACTAGTCGACATTGGACGTCCTTAATTTGATCTGGAAGTCGCCGACAGTTAATCCCATTCCACTCACGCAATGCACGAAGAACCCTGGACAGTTTGCGCATGAACTGGAAGAGCGGGGAGCCCGACACCGCAAGAGACCAGACATTACGAATGAAAGGAATACTCTGAGGAGAGGCAAGCCACATAGCCTCAAAACGACTAGGATAGGGAAATGAGCTACTACCTGTGACAGTAGAGCATAAGATAGGAGCATGGTCCGAACGTTGAATTCCTAAGTTCCGGGCCACCGCTAAGGGGTGAAGAACAACCCAGGATGCAGAGGCCAACACCCGATCTAATTTCTCGTAGACAAAGCCACGCGAGGGGGAGCCTCTGACCCAGGTGAAGAGCGGGCCCTCCCAACAAATATCGCACAAGCCAAAACATTCCAAAAAATCACGGAAATGAGAACTACCCAGGGGGGTGGAAGGACCCGGCCTGGATTTTTCCGAGGGATCCAACACTTGGTTGAAATCCCCGCACAAACAGGTAGGGGCAGGGAACTGCCGAAGAAATGATGCGATATCGGACCAAGTGGCCGACCGAAAGGGAACCTGAGGATGCCCATATATAAAGCCGTACAGCTCGGGTTCTCCAGATCGGTTGACAAGAGTCGTTAAAATGCAGTGTGGGCTGATGTGACAAACCGTGAGTGGAGTCGAGCCCTGCCACCCAAGCCATAGCCCTCCGTTACGACCAACGGGATCGACCCCCACAAAGGAGCAAAACCCTAACTTACGAAAACGGGAGGCAACCAACGAGAACTTAGCTTTGGTTTCCATGAGAAAGACGATATCGACTTTATACACCCTGGTCATGCGTAAAGCGGTGCGAACTGTGGCAGTCTGACCAAATCCGCCACAGTTCCAGCTCAGAATAATCATTGAGCTGAGCGGGGTTGGTAAGGCCCAACCACCCAAGCCACCCGTAAGCCAACAGCACAGACCAATTGATGGATGAACCACTGACGGAAAATAGGGTTGAAACCCAATCGCCTCGCACTCAGGGAGCCGAGGCGCAACAGAGAAACCCAAAACCAAAAGTACGACACCCCCCGATTCCACAAACAGCAATCCACAAATAGACAGCTTAAAACTAAGAGATGTAGTGAAATAAAAGGAGAGGGTGGCATAGACATACCCGGCGGGTACCCGGATGGCAGCAACTCCAGTTGCCGCAGCTTTTTTAGGCCACTCCGTTGTGCGGGATCAGCCGGTGAGGTGCCTCGTTTCAGTCGCATAGAATTTGACGAGGAAGCAGCCGAGGTTGACACACTGGAGCTGTTGCCAGACAACTGCCCACACTGGTCAGAATGCAAGGTCAGCGCCGGAATCGAAAGAGTCCTTAACTTTTTCGATAGAATCTTCGTGTCGAGGCCCCTGTCCATTACTGCAGCGCGACGTTTACGCCCGTGGTGAGAGGACCCAGAAGAAGAATCAAAAGCCTCGTCATCCAAACCTATTCGTCGCAGAAATTCGGCCCTAGTCATTATCATACTACGCAAAATTAAGCTTCGAGTTGAGGTAGACGCCGCAGATGAGGGACGTAGGAAAGAAGATGTGTGAACATAATTTTTTTCCGTTTCTGATTCCTCCGAAGATGATGAGCTCAGGCGGAGGCTAAACACCGGGGATAGGCCGGAACGGCGATCAGGGGAAGCTAGTTGGTCGTCGGCACCGGAGGCAGTTGCCTGTCCAAGAGGCGATGGGCTTTGCGCCAACGGAGGAGAGGCCGGCCCAGCAAACGGGTCCAGTCCTGAAGGCCCTGCCGCATAGGCAAGTGGGGGGGATGGAATTATTGGGCTGGCAGAAGAAACAGCGGCGAGCTCCAGTCCATATTGTCCCAGGAGCCCAGTGCCTTCGGAAATAAAGTGCCAGAATAGGTTGTTGTCTCGTATGTTAGGCGCTGGTGGTCCAGTAAATGGGTTTGACTGCTGAGGAGAAGTGGACAGCCCAAACAAGCCAAACAGGTCAATGCCCAGTGCACGTGCAGTGGACCCCAACACAAAATCTGCCCATCTTCGACCAAGCCCACCCACTAAGCTAAGGTGATGCTTTGCGGCTGCAGCTTGGAACGTAGCAGACGCCACCGCTGAAGCCAGCACATCAGTAGTGTTCCACGCGGCAGAAGCGAAGGCAGCCTCTGATGCGGTGTCGGCACCAGCGTCAGCTGAGTCACCCAGCACGTGGCTGCCTGTGGTGACCTGCGCGAAGTGTCCGGAACTGTCAGGGAAAGTCACCGGCGGTGAAGATTCCGGCAGCGTACCAACCGGCCTGCCTGACTGTTCGCCATCTGACCTGTCCGAACCTGCCAATGGAATTTTCGGGGACTGAAGGGAGAGGTCAGAGTCGCAGGAGTGGAAACTTGAGGAACTGGAGGACGACGGAGTCAGAGACAGAGCCGAACCCATGACTGAATCAGTGCTGATGGAAACCGAGAAACCCATTTCGTCGTCAGTAGTGAACGACGGCTCAAGATCATTAGTAAAACTAATGTGGCTGGTGCGGTTCCTATGAGTATTCGCGAAGGCCCGGAGGCGGCTGGTGAACAGAGGACGTTGTGCCTGATAGCGCAGTGCAGTGTGGAGAGGAGCATACCGCGCTAACACCTTTTCCATTAGCCTGCGGGCACTGTGAAGCGAAAGACTGCATTCCGTGTTCACATGCCCAATGACACCGCAATGGTAACAAATGCGGAATACGCGTTCGTAAGAAGCCCAAACCCAGTTACAATATTCAGGCACCGTAGGCAGGAAAATCCCAGCGACAAGTGGATCGGCCACATGAACTCGGACGCGAATGCGAAAATAGTCACGCCGCTGCTGGCGGCGATGAGACCAGTCGATGTCAATCACTTGACCAAAGTGAGCGCCCAAGTCAGAAGCTGCCTCATAGAAAAAACATTCCGCCGGAATATCGTGCAAACGAACCCACAAGTCAACGTGCGAGAAGTCGAGCCGGGGAACACACGAGAAGGGAAACCAACGAACCAATATGAGCAAGGAGCCATGGATTGTCCAAGGACCTTCCGACAGGAGCAGCTCCAAGTCCTCCGCAGTCGAAAAGTGGAAGGCAAACACATCTCCAACCTCCTCCACGGATACAGGTCCCAACAATTCCCAATTTTGGTTAACAACCGATTGCACCAGCTGTGGGGAAAAGATGCGAGAGTCAGCAAAGCGACCCATTAAGGTGAGGGACCAGTGTCCCTGTTGAGCCGAGAGGAGTTGCGGGTCTAGATGAACCATAGAGCCAAAACGTTCTAAAGCTTCAGGGACCTCCTCGTTAGAGGAGGCAATACTTGACGTAGCCAGAAGGGGAAAGAGGGATGGAGATGAGGAAGAAGGAAGGGGAGACAGAAGACTAGGGAAGAAGAGGTATGAAGGGATACATGAGACGCAGAGCACTAGCTTGACTCAGAACGAAGCGCAAGCGACACATACTTCTTCATAATACTTCTTCAGGTGTCGACTATGTTACACGGGCCCTTCACTTTGGGGTGAAGGGGCGGCGTCCAGACGACACGACCCTGACACGGGTACGGGAGCCGTACCGGACCCTTTGGATTGAGAACGGACACGGCTCATCTCTCTGTCGCTACTTAGAGAATGAAGAAGATTCTTGGGCTTTAATCCGGATGAAATGAAGAAGGAAAAGATGAATCTGCAGATCTTGTTTACCCATTTTTCCTCTTTGTTTTTCGTCAAATTAATGAATGAAATCCTTTAATTGATTGATCTTTGTTATTGTGAACAGGTTTCATTTGTTTGCTAAATACGTTGCAGTCTTGCAGAAGAAAGAAGAAGAGAAGGAGAGTGGCCGGAGACGGAAGAGAAGGAGAAGCAGAAGATGAGGGAAGAGGAGGAAGAGCAGCAGAAGGGAGAGAGAAGGGTCTGTACCTTCACCTCGAGAGACGCACAAACTTGTCTGGAACTCTTGCAAGTTGAAATGAAATGAAGACCCTTTTTTTCCTTTTTGCCGTGTAATCTTGCACAAGCCCGGTACTAGTACTACTGTAGTACTGTACCACACATCCTTGGATGGGATGCAAAAGCATGGCCTCTTCTTAAATGCAAAGCATGGCCTCTTAACTATTGCCTATTGGGGACGGGGGAGTGACGGCCTCCAGTTTTTTTTTTTTTTAATATTTGGGTTAGAGTTAAAAACAGTGTACAATATCTCCAATTCGTTAAAATTTTAAAATATGCTACTTTTGACAATAGCAACTCAATTTTTAAATTCATAAATCTTAATTGCAGCTTAATTTTTGAATTCATATATCTCTTTAAAATATATTGGGTATGTAAAACTTGGAAAAAAAAATGTAATTCAACATTCACATTGCATATAAAATTGCATTTTATTTATTACGTTGTGTTACACTTCACTTTTGCCACTATAATTTAAATCGTTCTTTTTAATTGCACGCAATTTTTAAGTTTTACGAGCAATTTTTAAGTGTCAGCTACAATAGAAATGATAAAAAAAGAGTGCAACTGTAAATCCTTTACAAGAATGTTTGGCTAATGTAATTAAAAATAGAAAATTTTGACAAACTCATTGTAATATTGTACATTTTTAATGTTAAGGAATTATTGAGACAGTCTCATTCCCATGATAAATTTTTCTATGCCATTAACTTTAAAAATATATATATATGCCATAACCCATAGGCCATAGCTACCCAAAAAATATTGCTTTATATATTATGCGGTTGAACAACAAAAATAAGATTTTATTAGACAACTATTGATATGCTTAGCGTTAACCATATATGTCATGTGTGGTTCAAACGAGTAGTTTAAATACTGAAAATGAATGTTATTTTCAAATATAGTGGAATATACTACCTATGAAAAATCTAAAATATGCGTTAATATAAAAATGACTTCGCATCAAATAATTACGTGCCCTATCATTTGAACTTTTGATTATTAGGAAAAATAGTTTGTTACAGTTGTCATATGTCATAGATGTTTATATTCTGTGTGTAGATATATGTGTATAGACGTGTGTGCTTGTGTTTATGTATCTATTATTATGAATAGTTGTATTCAAAGAAAAAAAAATAGATTGTAAACTCAAATTTATGACAAATCTCACTTTCTAACAGCTTTTATCGTAATTAATTGAAGTTAAAGCTAATTAATTTATTGTTTTATCGTAATTAGATTAACCGTGATACACCAAAAAAAACTGATTAACTTTAATAAAACAATGAGAGAACAAGAAATTCCACGATTTACCAGCTTAAAAATATATATTACCCATAAAATTGCAAAAAACTCCTGCTACAATCATGTTATCCAACATATTGCTAACTAATTAGGAATTTTAATACAACAGGGTATTTTTGTCTATAGTAATATCTTTTTCACCACATTGATGCCACCAACACCGCCAATCACCACAACAACCACTATAGTATGTTACATTACCACCACGACCACCATTACTATCACCACCACTTGACTGTCATTGTCGCTGTTGCCTCCGCACCATGTTCTCACCACCGTTGTTGCTGTGAGTATTATCACTACTGACTACTGTCACCAATGCTGCCACCAACTACTCTTTAATACCACCATTATCACTGTCGCCACCACTACCATATCCATTGCGAGACTATCCTCCACCACCATTGCATCGCCATTGTCACCAACACTGCCACCAGCGACGTTCGAATACTGCGAGCACTACCATCACTAGACCGCCCAACACCACCACTATTGCGAGACTATCCTCCACCACCATTGCATCGCCGTTGTCACCAACACTACCACTAGCAACGTTCGAATACCGCGAGCACTACCATCACTAGACCGCCCAACACCACCACTATTGATGCGACACCATCACCACCACCGCTAACAGAAACTGTTACCACTATCATCACTGTCACCAACACTAGCGACACTTCAATAACAAAATCCCCATTACCACGTTACCTTCATTAGACTGCCCACAATTGCCACCACCACTGTAGTCACCGCCACCACCATTAATGACACCTTAATAACACGACTGCTAATATTGCAGTTTGCTACCCCACCACTTAATGCCACTCCACGCTAATCACTTTCACCATTAAGGACGCCTTAATAACACGACGACTACTAACATTGCAGTTTGCTACCCACCACTTAATGCCACTCCACGCTAATCACTTTCACCATTAAGGACTCCTTAATAACACGACGACTACTAACATTGCAGTTTGCTACCCACCACTTAATGCCACTCCACACTGATCACTTTCACCAAAGTGCCGCTACACCATAACTTACACTGTGATTACAACTCGCATGTCATGCTAATGTATGTCCAATGTACATGGATAACATGAAAATATACTCATATAATTATACTCCGATCTCATTAACACTATAATTTTTAGTGGTAGAATTTAATCATAGTAGAATAATAAGAACTATAGATGCAACATGAAATTACACAAGTAGATTGTGTCATTCAAGTATTAGTATAGTTTACTAAATTTATTAAAGTATTGTAAGGGACTAAAATTTTGAAACAAAGAATTTCACGATTAACTAGTCAAATTAAAATTAAATTAGATAATTTTGGATATAAACATTAAATTTAATTTGCCTTAGGAAAAAAAAACTTTTTGGGTGCAACACCCTAGCATTCCTAGCAATTCCTAGCAAATATTTCGGTGGCCAAATAGTACTCTTTACTAGAGTAGATCAAGACTTGACCTTAGTCACCTGACTATTTGAACCAACCCACGTAGATGATAGATGAAATCTAGTAGAATAAAACAAACTTGTCTAAGTCAGTAGACTTAGGTTCCAAATAAGAAAAGAATGTGATGGACTTAAAGTCTTAAACAAACCAAGCCTCCCATACCGCCAAATCACACTCCCATACTGCCAAATCCCACCAATTTCGCCACTATTCAGCTTTCTTCTTCACTCTTCTGTGTCCAAATTCTCACAAACAACAGAAACAGAGGAAATTCTAGTGAATGCCCAAAGAGAGAAACTGATAAAAGCAATCCTACAAGAAAATCACAGCACAAAGGTAATATTGATTTTGAGTTTCCCTTTTCTACAATCAAGCATATATTCCCATAAGGTGCTCATAATCTTTTATTCTTTTGGGATTGACGATATGTATTCATCTTCATTTTCTACATTCAAGTGCATAATTCCATAAGAAGCTCATGTCTCTCTTAGGATATTAAGCCTTCACCTTCCTTTTCTACATTCAAGCATGTATTTCCAAAAGAAACTCAGTCTTTTTTCTTTAAGGCAGTATGTCTTCAAGCATGTCTCAGTCTTTTTTCATTAAGGCAGTATGTCTTCAAGCATGTCTCAGTCTTTTTTCTTTAAGGCAGTATGTCTTCAAGCATGTATTTCCAAAAGAAACTCAGTCTTTTTTCTTTAAGACAGTATGTCTTCATCTCGATCAGCTGCAAAGGGTAAAGGCAAGGCTGCCCTGCGTCCCTCCCAGATTCAAGTTGGGGGTGTTGATGATTCACCACTATGGAACCATGTGAAAGTCACTGGTGGTGCCGCTGGTGGAGGTGGCAATAGGCATTGGATGTGCAACTACTGCAACAAGAAGGTAACAGGTTCATACTCAAAGGTGAAGGGTCATCTATTGGCTATCCCTCTTTGTGGAGTTACTGCATGCAACAATTTGAGTGCAGAGGTCATGAAAGCAATCAAGAAAGAACACGATGACGCCGAAAGAAAAAAGAACGTACGTATTATGGAAGCAAGAAAACAGGCTGATTACCTCACTTTACCTAATGGATCAGATTTGTTACAAAACAAAAAACACAAGGCAAGTGGCCCTCTAGAGAAAGCCTTTAACGTGGTGGAAAGAAATATTGCCGATAAGAGAGCAGCCCGCATGTTTTATGCTTCAGCTTTGTCATTTAACCTAGCTAGGTGCCCTTATTTCAGGAAATATTCTCAGACACTAGCTAACAGCAACATAGCAGGCTACTCTCCACCATCTTATGATAGGCTTCGCACTACTTTGCTTGCACAAGAGAAAGCACACATACTTCGCAAGTTGCAGCCCATAAAAGATACGTGGAAGAAGAAAGGAACATCATTGTGCTCTGATGGTTGGTCGGATAGACAAAGGAGACCTCTCATAAATATGATGGCTGCGAATGTTGGAGGAGCTATGTTTCATAGTGTAGTTGATGCAAGCGGAAATATTAAGGATGCAAACTACGTACTAAGCTTATTTCTCCCTATGATAGAGGATATTGGAGAAGTGAATATTGTTCAAATTCTCACTGATAATGGAAGCAACTTCAAAGCTGCTGGGCAGATGATTGAGGAGATGTATCCTCGCATTTTTTGGACACCATGCGTTGTCCACAGTCTGAATTTAGCGATTAAGAGCATGTGTGATCCTTCAGAAAAGTCGCCCCAATATTCTGAGTGTAAATGGATAGCTGAGCTCGTTAATGATGTTCAAAGCATAAGAAACTTTATTGTTAACCATGGTATGGCACTATCCATTTTCAATCGCTACTCAGATTTAAGTTTGCTAAAGGTTGCTGAAACAAGATTTGCTTCAAGTATTGTCATGGCAAGACGTTTGAAAGATGTGAAGCTAGCATTAGAGAAGATGGTTATGGATTCTAGTTGGAAGACCTATCGAGGCGATGGAAAAAGCCCAACAGAAATCAAAGCTCAAGAAGTGAAGCAATGCATCGTCAATGATACTTGGTGGGATAAGTTGGAGTTTTTCTTGAGCTTTACAGAGCCATTAATGGACATGTTAAGGGCTGCCGATACCGATGCACCAACGTTACATCTAATCTATGACATGTGGGATACAATAATCGAGAAGGTGAAGTTGATAATCTTTGACCACGAAGGAGAGAACATAATCACAGGTAAATCAGCTTTTTTTGATGTCATCCACAATGTTTTGGAGGCTAGATGGAACAAAAGCAACACTCCGTTGCATTGTATGGCACATTCCTTGGTTCCAAAGTACTACAGTGTTGTGTGGCTTGAAGGAGGAACTAACGGAACTGAGAGTGAGAGAATATCCCCTCACGAAGATCAAGAGGTGTCAATGAATAGGATGAAATGCTTCAAGCGGCTTTTCCCAAATCAGGAAGATATTCGGAAAGTTTGTATAGAGTATGGTGTATTTTCAAGTGGCTCTGGATATTTCAACCAAGCTCATGTCATTGAGGCTAGAATGTATGAAGAACCGTTATCGTGGTGGGCTAATCATGGTTCTTCCACACCATTGTTGCGAGATTTGGCATTCAAGCTACTCTCACAGCCTGCATCATCGTCTTGCTGTGAGAGAAATTGGAGCACATATTCTGTGATTCAAAGTATCAAAAGGAACAAATTGGCAACAAGTAGAGCTAAAGATTTGGTGTTTGTTCACTGCAATTTTCGACTTATGGCTAGAAAAAAGAAGGCATACACTGAGGGAGCTACAAAGTATTGGGACCTATGTAAGTTCTTTGGTTAAATTCTTTTGTCTATTTAGAAGACTCAACATTGATCAAGCATTTGTTAAGAATATACAATGGTTGCAATCTTTTGAAGGTGGAGAAAAGTTTGATATTGATGGACACGCGTTGACTGAGCTAGCAGAACTATCCCTAGATGAACCAGATCTTGAAGCAGTCACCTTTGATGACAATGTGGAGAAAGAACCAGTTGAAGTTGACGAACTTGGAGCTCAAAATTTGGATGGGGACGAAATGGAGTAGGCTGCTCACTGTTGCAAGTCTACAACAAGAGTTAGCATCAGGTTTTATCTATTTTTGTATGTGATACTGTGATACATGATCAGTGAACTAGTGAAGATTTAAAGATTGATAGTCTTTTGTTTGTTATAAGTAATATACCTTTTGTGTCCCATATGGTCCATATTTGATCTTCCAGTTAAATTTTTGTAATTCTGAAATGATGATATATTGATATTTAATAGATGCTTTGGTGTTTATGAGTTTATGCATTCTAATTTCTAAGATAACTCAGTGTAAGCTGCAGATTTGTCATTCTATCTTATCTCTAGTATTATTGTGTTTATCTTTGATTTGGTAATGGCATAATGCTCAGCAATTCAGCAAGTTCCAAGTTCAACATGAAAACATACAGGCATACATATCTTGATGCCACCCTCTCCAATAGCCAACAGGTACTTCAGCATATCTTGATGACAACAACTCAGGCTACTCAGCATATCTTGTGACAACAACTCAGCAACAGGCCAACAGCCAACAGGTACTTCTTTGCCACCCTCTCCAATAGTCCAATTTAATTCATATGTTGATGCTCCACCTCATATTCCTAGCATTCTATTCAGAATATTTATGATACTTTAGACTATAGTAAATTAGTAATTAGTTATATACTTATATAGTTATATGTTATATATGGTGTTTAGTAGCGCAATATAGTAGGAATATAAATGTAATATATATATTATGTACGACGTGTCCCCGTACCCGTGTCCAACTTTTGGACGGTGTCCCCGTATCCTAGAATTTCGAAAATAGGCGAGTCCGACACTCGGACACGTACCCGATCCGGACACCGACACCGAGTCCATGTAACATAGGGTGTCGACCGTCGATAGTCGATAGGGGCCATGATATGTTCGTAATCGGGGTTGAGGAGGAGGTAGGAGTCGTTATCTCTGCTTGCATGCACCTGGAAAGGGCCTACCTAATTTGGAGTGAACTTAGAGCTGACATGCTAGCGCGCACATGCTTGGCGGCTTGAAGAATGAGGTCGCCTTTAGCGTAAGACTGTGGTCGGACTGACTTACCATAAGCCTTGGTTAGTTGCTCGTGATACTTCTTCGTTCAGCGTAACACATTAGCTCTTCTTTCATCAAGACCCTCAAGGGTTGCAAGTCTGGTTTCTTCCTCCCCGAGGCCGCTTCACAACGAGAGTCTGGCTGCGGCGACTGCGATCTCGGCTGGTACCACGTGCTCATCCCTGTCGACAAAGTAGAAGGGTTTGCCCTTTGTTGTTGTGTCTAGAAGTTTCGGTAAGCCCAAAGTGCCATACTTGGCTTCTCGGACTACAGCCTGCTCTCGTCATGAACCATTCGTGAGAGAACGCAATAGAGTTTTGTTTGAGGATTTAGCATGACCATTGCCCTGGGATAGTGAGGAGTTGATGTAGCATGGTTGATGTGGTACCCCTGCATAAGGGTTCAGACCTCCCTGTTGATGAACAGCTTGCCGTTGTCTGAGATGATACATCAAGGAATGCCAAAATGACAAATGATGTGGTCATGCAGGAAGTTGAAAGTGACTTCTCCCATAGCTCTCCTAAGAGGTATGGCTTTGACTTGCTTCGTAAAGTGTCCAATTATGACTATAAGCCATGTGGCCTCTGGATGACGTGTGGATAGGGTCAATGAGGTCGAGAGCCCACGAATGAAATGGCCAGGGGGCCAGGATCATGGGAAGGTCAGACGTTGACGTGTGCCAGACATGACAGATAGAGTCGAACTCCATAATCGGCCAATAGTACCCCAACCTTAGCAATTCTGAATGCAGCTTCTGGGAGCTTTGGTGCTCGCCACAATCGTCATTGTGCACTTTATTGATTACTTTCACGGCTTGGGCACCCTACAGGCACCGCAGCGTGTGCCACAAAAAACTTTGCCAAAGAACTCACCTTCTGTCACACAAAATACCTGACTGATTTTCCTTTGATAGACCAGGCTGAACTACGGTCAGGGGGCAGAATCCCGTGGGATAAGTATTGGATGAAGGGTTGGTGCCAGCCACCCTGGACATCAATTACAAGAGCCTCCGCATTGGCCGGTGCATATAGGCATTCAGGACAATCCCACTGGATATCTGAAGTATCCTTGGCCATGGATGGCCATAACACGCCCATGCACTGAGGCGATGGTAAAGAGGGGGACTGTCGAGGCCGCAACATGTCTGATGGCCGAGTTAAAATTATTGTTTTGCTTCTGCAGCTACCAAACATCTGGTTAGAGTGCCTCCGGGATAATGTGTACAAAACATCTCCTAACATCAAGAAGTCTGTTAGGGTAGAGGCATAAGCAAGGGAGGGTGTCTTGAGCTCGTCGGCGATCGACTGCCTCCAATCGTCTGAAGTAGAGTCCTTCGGGATAATGTCAAGCTTGTGGAAGGTTCGGTCCTCTATATGATTGTCAGCGTCCGCTGTTCACCATCGACTTCTATTTTGGGTGCTATCATGGCCAAGCTGCCCGCATGTCTATTGTGATGTTCATCTTGGACATGGCCAAGTCTTCCCTCCAAGTGATGCACCAAGGCACGATAAGGTGCCAAGGCTAGCTCTTTAACTGCGTACTCCTGTCAACATACTTCATGATCAAGTTTGAGTCCCCTTTTACACATAGTGACTTAGCTCCCATGCTGATGGCTAGCATGAGATCAATGACGAGCGCTTCATACTCAGCTTCGTTATTAGACACCGGAAATACAAGCTTGTGGGTAGGGAGGTGGTAACACTATCCAAGTTTCAAAGAACTATGCCCCCTCTACCGAAGGGGTGCTCCACTAGGACCGTTGTTAGTGGCTGAGCCATCGAACTCAAGTGTCCATAACTCAAGTGTATCCTCCCCAGGCAACTGGTCTGAGGTTGGCTCATAATGTTGGCGTGGGAAGAACGCCAAGAGGTCGGCAAGAGTTTGACTCCGTAGAGCTGTAAGGTTCTTGATTGTCAGGTCGAGCTCAACCAGGACAACAACCAGCAGGTGAGTCGCCCAGACAAGGTGGGGTGGGTGAGCTTGTACCAGAGTGGATCGGCCTTGGTAACAAGTATGATCTGGTTTGCTAACAAATAATGTCTGAAATTCTACGAGGCCTACACTAAGGCTAGGCAGTGCTTCTCGAGTTCCGAGTAATTGGCTTTAGGTCCCTTGATTGTTTGACTTAGGTATGACCAGAAAAACCTTTGCAAAATAACTCGTCTTCCGTCCCAAAATACCTGACCGACTTCCTTTTGATAGACCAGGCTAACTGTGGTCAGCGGGAGAATCCCATGGGATAAGTACTGGATGAAGAACTGGCGCCAATCACCCTGGATGTCAATTACTAAAGCTTCCACATTGTCTAGTGTATATAGGCATTCGAAACAGTCCCGTTGCATATCTAAAGCATCATTGGCCATAGATGGCCAGAAGAGGCCCAAGCGCCGGAGGCGACGGTAGAGAGGGGGACTGTTGAGGCGGCAACATTTCTAATGGACAATTTGAAGTTTCTGCTTTGCTTCTGCAGGTGCCAAGCATTTGGCTAGAGTGCCTCTGGGGCAACGTCTGTATAAGATGTGTCCCAACATTATGAAGTCCGTAAGGGTAGAGGCATAAGCTAGAGATGGTGTCTGGAGCTGGTTGACGATCGGCTACCTCCAGTCTTCTAAGATGGAGTCCTTCGGGACAAGATTCAAAGTTGTACATGGTTAGGTCCTCTTTATGATTGTGAGCATCCACTGTTCACCGTGAACTTCTATTTTCAATCCAATCGCGGCCAAGCTGTCTGCATGTCTGTTGTGGCACCGTTTGTGATGTTTATAATGGACATGGCCAAGTCTTCTTTCCAAGTGATGAACCAAGGCACAATAAGGTGCCAAGGCTTACTTTATGATCAAGTTGCAATCCCCCTTTATATATAATGACTTAGCCCCCACGCTGATGGCAAGCATAAGTCCAATGACAAGGGCCTCGTATTCAGATTTATTGTTCGATATAGGGGAATGCAAGCTTAAAGGATAAGGAAGTGGTGACACCGTCGAAGCATTGGAGGACTATGCCTGTACCCCCTCGCCTGAGGGGTACTCCGTTGGGACCTTTGCTAGTAGCTGAGCCATCGATCTCAAGTGTCCATAGCTCGCCGATGTCGGTGAGCAGGGTTTCTCCTCCCCAGGCAATTGGTCCAAGGTTAGCTCATAATGTTGGTTTGGAAAGCAGGTCAGAAGGTCGGTGAAAACTTGCTATGTAGAACTGTAAGATTCTTGATAGTCAGACCAAACTCGGTAAGGAGAAGCAGCCAGCGGGTAAGTCGCCCAGACAGGGCAAGGTTGGTGAGCATGTACCGAAGTGGATCCGCTTTGCTGACGAGTTTAATCTGATGTGCCAAGAAGTAGTGTCAGAATTTATGAGATGTGTACATCAGGGCTAAGCAGTGTTTCTCGAGTTCGGATTAATTTGCTTCGGGTCCCCTGATTATCTAGCTGAGGTAGTAAACAAGACGCTCCACCCCATTCACCTCCTGGGCACATAAAGCCCCTACAGACCTGGGAGTGGAGAACAAGTAGAATAGCAGTGGGATACCCTATCGAGGAACTATCATGGTTTGAGGAGACATGAGGACAGACTTGATCTGGTCGAAGGCTTGCTGCTGGGACGCACTCCAACTTGAAGGGGCGCTCTTGCGTGTTAGATGCTAGAAGGGTATGATGAGTTTGGCCAAGAGGAATTAATCGACGAAGGTAAGAAACCTTACCAAGAAAACTCTTCATCTGCTTAGTGTTCTACGGAGTTGGCATCTATTGTATATATACTGCTTTGGACGGTTCGACATCGATGCCCTATTGACTGACAAGAATTTCGAGGAATTTGCCGGATGACACCGCAAAGGCGCACTTCAACGGGTTCGGCTGTACTATCGGCATCGATCAAAGACTGCTTGGAGGTTGCCGAAGTGGTCACTTTGTTTCTTGGACTTGATGATGAGATCGTCAACATGGTCTTCCACTGCCCGGTGTATTATGTCGGGGAAGATGGCTGGCATGGCCCTTTAATAAGTAGCATCAGCATTCTTGAGGCCGAATGGCATAACCTTCCAGAGTGCGGAAGGCTGTCTTGGTAGAGTCATCTTGAATTTGGTTATAACCAGCGAAACCATCCAGAAAGATAAGGTTTTGTGCCCCGCGGCGGCTTCCATGAGCATGTCAATGTTAGGCAGGGGAAACTCGTCTTTAGGGAATGCTTTGTTCAAGTCGTGAAAGTCAATACAAACACAACTTGGCCATTTTTCTTCTATACATGGACAACATTGGCCAACCAGATGGGGTGACTGATAGGTTCAATGAAGCTGGCCTGCAGGAGGCGTTTAATCTCTTGTTTGATTTTTAACTCAAGCTCGGGGCAGAAGGTCGCGGGTGCTGTTTCGCAGGGATGGAACTGGTAGCAATATTGAGGTGATGCATGACAAGCGCATGGTCCAACCCGGGAATTTTGTTATAGCTCCAAGCTAGGGTGTCGTGATACTCGCGAAGGAGGGCAACCGATTCATCTCTTTGACCCAAAGGCGAGTTTGGTGCCAATGTAAGTCAGTCTGGGTTCCTCCCACGGCTCAGCCAGGTAATTTCTTCAAGGTCTTTGCCTTGAGGGCGAGGGGCATCTTTATAACAGGGTGGAGCTGCGCCAGGGGTGAGCTCGAGGTCGGGCGGGCAATGTTTGGCCGCACAACACCATTCAGTCTCCTGGGCGAGTCAGGGTCAAGGGGGTCAGATGAACCATTTGAAGCCCCTGTGCACTGTCATAACTGGTAGATGACCTTGCGATCCTTAACGATGCGCTTGGAAGGCCTGCTTATGTTTATGTTTCTTGTACTTGGGAGACGGGGGAGCTGGCCTTTGGAACAGGCGGGTAGTTGAGGTCCATGCCTTAGCCTTGCCATTTTTCTTAGTTTTTGACTTGGGCTTATTTCCAGAGAGTTCTTCTTAGTCTGACAGTTAGTTGAACGGATGTGTGTAGAGTTCTCACCATCCTCAACAAGCTCAATAAATGAGGCCTCAACGAAGTAAGATTTCAGCACGTTCAAACGGAGCCCTGGTGGTTGAAATAGTCATGGCCATCGCGCGACCCGAAGGATCGGCCACAAACTTTACACTGGTGGTAATTTGGAGGGACAACCTTATTGGCATGGATCCAGGATTGGCCGAGGAGCAAGTGGAATGCTGGTTCCATGTCAATCACATGGAATGTAGTGTCATGCCGGACCTGGCCAATCATGAGACCTACAGTTATATGGCCAAGGGTGGCCTAAGGGCCTTTGCCCAAACTGGTGATTTTGATAGGGTCACGGATTACCTTTCTGATCGGGATGCCAGGCCTTTGCAAGATAATGAGGGGAATGATTTTGACGGAGGCGCCACAGTCTACTACTGCACGGTGGAAGCTAGTGCCATTAACGGTACATTCCAAGAATAGGGGTCAGTTGTGATGCTCAGACGGCGGCGAGTCTTCATTAGCAAAGACCAAGGCAGTAGGAGAGAGATGGTGGAGCTCGGCCTGAGCAACAAAGTATTTGGGACCAAGGGCAGTGGTAACCTCAATCAGACAATTGGACAAGTACGTTCTCACCACGGTGAAAAACCCATTTCATCAAAGAAATCTTTGATCTTCGATATTCGTCTGAAGGTTGGTGTTGGCTTACTAGCTGAAGGCACCTGGGGTGCGACCGGGGGAAACAACCTTTGTCGAGACACCGGTGGTGGTGGGCTGAACATGGTCAGTGACAGCCATGAGGACCTGGTGCTCTTTGTTGTTGTCACCATGAAGGGGTTAGGGGTGCCCGCACACATTATTGTTCATGCGTAGCTTGAGGTTGCCCAAAGCAACATTTCTAGCAAACACGTCTCTTAGTCCATTGCAGTCTTCAGGTAATGCCCCACAGCTCGGTGATAAAGGCAATAGTTTGGTCAGGCCTTGTCTGCTTCACCGGGAGTTGTCTTTTCTGGCAGCAGATGGAAGTTTGTGTCATGTTCAATGCATTCCTAACACTTCCTTTATGGTCTTAAGATCACACGGGTACTTTGGGACAGGCTCCCGTTGTCTTCTTTTGTCAGGGCGTCAATCCCCTTCCCGGGATTAACGCTTGCGGTAATTGTAATTGTTGTTAATTGGGCCGAGTCTTGAACAGGCCTGTCATGGCAAGGAGAGCATTTTAGGGGGAGGTTTACACGGCTTAGGAGGGCCAACCGACTCATAAATGTGGCGTGCAATCTTCTTGAGGTGGCCCTAAGACTTCAACTGTAGGTTCTCAATATGAACACGGTAAACATCACTCGTGTTCTTTATGCAAATGGGGACTAACGTCTTGTCCCTGCTAAAATTTGTGCACTCACGGCATTTGAGATGGAAGTAATGCACTTATTTGTTCAAGTTCTTCCCGGGATTTTGGCGGATGCCAACAATGTCAACGATGGTGATTATTTCAACCTCTTAGTGAAATTTGTCCAGGAAGAGTCGCACCATGTCATTCCACGAATGTATAGTCCTCTCGGGGATCTGGTGATACCAAATGTAGGCAAGCCTGTTAGGAACTTGTGGAATTCCCCAAGTTTCAAAGCATCACCGAGTCCATGTTTCTCTAAGGAGCCTGCAAAGTCAGGTGCTCATCGGCATTGCCCTCGCGATCGTTAAAGAGCATGAAGGTCGGTTGCTTGTACTTGTGTCGGTAGGGCATGATAGAGATGTCACTGGCATATGGTGCATGGCCAGACAACCGAGTTGAGGATTCAGGTCTAGAAATCTTTGATAGGCGGTGGATGATGGCTTCCAAGTCAGACTTGGTGATGTAGTAAGCAAAGGGCTCCTTGAGGCTTGTAGGGATGTGGTGGCCAACATGGGCTCTGCGAGCCCTCGAGCCCCCAGACAAGTCAACTTAGAGTACAGGGGCAGGAGAGGGTTGTTGATATGTAACAGGGGCTAGCAATGGCACTTGTTCAGGGCGTGGGCGACCGGGCGAGACATGTCCACCACCTGGCCAGTGATTTGGTGCTGGTCAGCTGGATAAGGGTTAGGCTACATCTCAATGAGTCATGCATTTCAAAAGAGCTTCGCGCTAGCATAAGGCGAGATACTACGACGGCAGGGAGAACCTGTTGCAACACTGGTCCAAGATCTGTCTGTGATCCACGGAGTGATACTGCAGAGGGGGGCACATTGGCTACATGTGGTGAAGATGTCGCGAGTCCTATCGCCAAGGGTCTGGATGATCGAGGCGGCGGTGGTCGCGACACTGGGACCTGGGCAGTGTCTACGTCCGGCCAAAGGCTCTGAAGGTTGGATTTGAGAAGCACCTTGTTAGAGGCAAATGCTTGTATGAATTTTTGCATCTCCATGATGGTGGCCATAAGAGTAGACTGGGGTCCTGTAGATTGGCTATGATTGGGGTAAGCTGTTGAACGCCCACGTTAACAATAACTTGCACATCAGGCGTAGTGGTCGTTGGTCGGTCTTGGAGTCGGACGACACTAGTCTGCTCCTGGTCGTCCAAATGATGCTTCTCTTGGACAGCTGGGTTGAGGCCTTGGCTGGCTGTCTTGGTAACTCTCTATTGTAGATGCATGATGGCTAAGTGTGTCAGACAGGCGGACTGTACTACGATGCTCACATCCCCAACGGAGTCGCCAAAAATGATGCCCAGGAAGTGGGTTAGTAGCTTACGTGGAGGTGCCACAAAGGATATAGTTAGAGTCAGCTGCCAAGTAGTCAGTTGTGGGACACATTGAGGGTGGAGTAAGGGCAGAGAGCAGGGCTTCCCAGACAGGGCCTAAGAAGTGGCAGTGCTGTGAGGAGGAAGGCTAAGATGAATAGGGTCGACAGTCTAAGTTGAGGTCCAAGTCACGGTCCAATTTTAAGGTCTAGTATTTAAGTCCAATTATGTTTCTCTATCAAGAATTCCTTAGCTCTGAATTCTAGAGTGAGAAAGCAATTTTTTTCAAATGAAATTGTATCCCCAAAATGAAGTTCAAAGTCCACAATTTATAGGCAAAAGTATGCATGTGTCATCAGTTGACATGTGGCGTCCTTTGGGAGTGACACGTAACCAGGAGGTCCGCGAATGCCGGTGCTTCTTTGGACTATCAATTTTCCTATTCGAGCTGCCTGCCCCACATAGCTTTGCCCTGCCTGTGAAAAGATTGACCACATAGCGTTGGCATGAAAAAAGTATGCCCTTGCCCTAGCCACTAGTCCAAAGCCCTTACTGAGTTCTATAGGGGGGCGTCAAGAGACGCAAAGTACCTGACAGTGGTGGGGGAGGGTCCATACGCCCAACTGTCAGGCGGAGCAGGGGCGATCCCCTCCGAAGACCTGCTCCCGTCTCAGAGTGACCCGGGGGTGTCGACGATTACCGATAACGTGAATGTGACTTGGTCACAGCTCAGGCGTGCCTAGTGTCATGCAAGCCACCCAAAGTAGAGACAGCTTCTTTAAGAGCGAGACTATCTCGCTGCGAAGGGTCCTCATGATAGAGCACGCTCAGGAAAACAGGTCGAAGCATGTTCCACGTTCACAGCGGAGGCGCTTGGTGTGGTGGATGCTGGCGGTGCCGAGGGGCACGTAATATAGACATGGCGCACGGGCATGGCGACGGGTGTTGCGGAATAGGGCATCGTGCGATGGGCGCATGTCGCGGAAGTGCGCGTCATACCGGGGGCACGTGACGCATGAACGACACACGAACGCGGTTTATCTATTGTGGAAGTGTACATCGTGGCGAGGGCACGCGACGCATGAACGACGTACGGGCAAGGCGACATCTGTGGCGGAAGTGGGCGTCGTGCTGGGGACAAATGACGCAAGAACGGTGCATGGGCGTGACAACCTCTATCGCGGAAGTGGGCGTCGTGTCGGGGGTACATGACGCCTGAATGGCGCACGAGCGAGGTGACAGGTGTGGTGGAGTCGATGCTCAGGCGCGACGACGGGTGTGACGAAGTCGGCATACGAGCACGGCGGCGGGGGTCACAAAATCGGCGCGGGCGACGGGCGCTGCGATGGCGCTCTCATAGCGCTTGGCCAAAGCAGAAGGGAGTTAGCCTAAAGGGGAAGGCCGGCTGACCCCCTAAAGGAGAAGGCACGCCGACCAAAGCTGAGGCCAAACCCCTTCCCCCCGAGAAAAACAGAGGCTCGCCGAAGTCGTCACGCTAGCGATAATAAGCCGCGTAAAACACTACAAGAAATAGAGGCTTTAGTGATCGCCACAACGGTGGTCGCTAAATTAGGCTTTTAGCGATTGCTATCATTAGCGGTCGCTAAGCATATGCAAATTCTGGCGGGTCAATAAAATTATTGGCGCGAAATTTAGTGACCGTGGGACAGTCGCTAAATTTAGTGACCGCGGGACAGTCGCTAAATTTAGTGACCTTTGTGCAGTCGCTAATTTTAAATATCGCGTTTAGTGACCGCCGTAGCCGTCGCTAAAATAGTTAACAATTTTTTTTTTTTACTTTGCACTAATTTGAACTCCCCTACTCTCTCAACTTATATCTCTCATTTCTCTTTCTCACTTCCCCCTCACCACACATCCGTCGCCTCTCCCTCTATCCCCCTTCCTAACCGCGGACATTGCATTCCGCCACTGCGTCTCTTCCATCGCCTTCCTTGCCGCCAATGCTAAAGACCACGCTAGCGCGAAGCAGGCCACGTAGCCCATGGCGCAGCCAAGCCCACGCCGCCGCCTAGCGCACGTCGTCTCTTGCCCCAACTCACGTAATTCTTTCACCTTTTCTGCGTCTTGGATCTGTTACTTTTGGATCTGCAATTTTCTACCTCTTTTGGATCTGTAATTTTCTTATCTGTTGCATCTCTACTCATGTTTTTACCTTTTTAAGAGCCAAATTGTGATTTTCTATTTCTAGGGAGAGGAACTCAGATCTGTAATTGTTGTTTGCTACTGTATGGAGTTATCAAACATTTCTAGGTATTTTTGGGGCTAACATATGATGTATGTGTGAGTTATTCACTGATGGAAGCCATTCTTAATTGCTTATACTTTGCTGCATCAGTGCCGGTGATTGCCGTGGTGTACATGATAGTTTTTTCTGCCAGAGTCGGTGTTAGTAGTCGGATTAACTAGGGAAACAGAGACTTTATGTCTTTTGGAAAAGCGTTCCTCTAAGAATGCTCGGATGTTCAAGACAATGCCTTCATTTGATGATACACTCTCATAACTTTCTGTATAAATCATGATTTTCTTAAATGTTGTTAAGAAGTCATTGCTTTTTTAGCAATACGTTTTGACTTTTGGAGATCGTTAAAGCATGAACATCTATGAAGCTTACTAGCACTTCAGTTAATGACTGACCTCCATACTGAATCACATGCGAAGTGATTGATTATGTCAAAGTTTTCATGCTCTTTATACCCCAATGTTGAAAATGACTAGGGATATATCCTATTTGAGAACTTCGCATCTAGAGTCCTTTATAAACGAAAGGATCCAAGTTCGTAATAACTGCTGAGTTTCTAACTCTTAATGTTGATTGTGATTTCTGCTTGTCATGATATTCTAGTACAAGGGTTTCAAATGAATTGGGTGCTGGGCGGCCAGAAGGTGCACTTTTAGCTGTATGTGTTGTGGTTGTAATAGCCATTTTGGAGGGTGCAATTGTTGTAACATTTACCATTCTTGTACGCCATGTTTGGGGAAAATTATACAGCAACGAAGGAGAAGTGATAGGATATGTTCCGAAAATGATGCCACTGCTTGCTTTATCAGACTTCTTGGATGGGTTTCAATGCATGCTTTCAGGTTCTACTTTTGGTCATTAGTTCATACTGCATATTCGCTTTTCCATCAAAAGGATCACGAATCTCATGATTTTCTAGACTCTCCATATAATTTTACTGAAACTTTTTAGATCTTCAGGCGCTGCTAGAGGATGTGGATGGCAAAATCTTTGTGCAGTCTTCAACCTTGGAGCTTATTATGCTGCAGCAATTCCTTATGCTGTCGTCTTTGCTTTTGGCTTACATATTGGAGGCATGGTTGGCCTCTCTCTCTCTCTCACACACACACAATTAGGATCCATTTACAATTTTAACGACTGATAGGAAGATATTGCGATTATATATGCTATTTGTCAATGTGGAATTCCCTTATCCAGGTGGCGTTCCCGGGAATCTGATCAGTTAACGTCCCATTTTTGGCCAACTTCATCCGAAATTGTTTTGACAAGTCTAGAAATCCAAATTGTTATGTCTTTGTTATTTGATTAAGGCTCTTGTAATTGTTACAAGCAGGGACTTTGGATGGGAATCATCTGTGGACTTTTGATACAGGTTGTGGCACTTGTTACCATTAATCTGTGCCCAAATTGGGATAATGAGGTCAGTCATTTCTGTTATAATAGAGTCCTTATGTCTTGTATCACATGACACTTCTAATAGTATGACATCGAATATAATGGAGTTTCTAGCAATTTGGTTCTAGTAGTTAGTATCCTTTGGCCAAAACAATGGAATACAACCACTAAGCCATTTACTCCACAACACTAAGTGCCCACTATGGTTGCACCTGGGTAATGATAAGAGTCTGAATTGTTCTTTCCAACTTCCAAGCACTGCTTCTCAGTTTCCAAGTGTTTAACATTGTTAACTGATATTTGAAAACCTCCATCCTCACATCATTGACAAATCAAAATTACCGGTGCTTTGTGCTTTCATTATGTCCATTGCAGAAATTAGCAGCTTATTATCTATTTCACTATAACATTACGACCCTTTCTTTATATTCTGTTTCAGGCCAGGAAAGCTACCCAAAGGATTTGGATAGCTGCTGAATGACACTGTATCTTCATTTACCAGAAAATGTATGTTGCCCTTTGTTTGTTATAAAGACATTGAGATACTATTTTACAAGTATTGAACACATGCAACAAAAAAATTCAACTTCCCAATAAAACAGCTTTCTAATGTAGCATTTTAATATTCTTGAAGAATTGAATTGATTGTAGCCTAAACGGCAAGATCACACATGCCGTCTGAACATTATGGTATTTATGTACTGTATGTTGGCAAGAAGATGACACTTGCTTAAAATGGGACTGTATGCTGCTTGTTATAGTGCCCCAGTTCGCTCGAACAGACAAGAAAAAAGGCAGTCATTAGTTGAACAAATATACCACTCCTAAGCTTCAGTCTTACTTGTATTGTATGAAAATGGGGCAAAAAGAAAACAAGTAGGTGAGTCACACTTCATACTAAAATAAGCTCTATTGCTATTCAGTTTATTGTTTCTTATAACAATTTCTTGTTTATCAATATACAGTTCTAAGCGTAGCTGTGTTACAGGTTAATTGCGTGATGCATTGTCGAATCTGCTAGGAAATGCCTTCGAATCTATTTTATGAGTTCATTTTTTTTTTCTGAAAATCTTTCAGGTTGTGCCAAAAATGTGCTTGCAGGACTTTGTTGAGAAGAATGGTTTAGGTCTGACTTGTGCAAGTATGGCAATGAGTTCCTCATGTGATGGTCCTGCTGAGGAAACTAATCTAACTGGAGTGGGCGAGATCAGGTTGAAACCAAATTTATCAACCAATGCAGAATCCCATGGTACTTCATCTCTTTCCATCTCTCCCTTCTGTTTTTTAAAGATTTATCAACCAAATGAGGCATTGACATATTTAAGTAATTCTGCAATCCGGTATACATATCCTGATACCAGTTGCAACTTGTCTACTTGGCATTTTAGTGGGTAAGCCAAAAGACTAAACCCCAAATCATGCTATCCCTTAATCAGTGGCTCAATCCTTTACATAACTCAATCCCCTAATTTTTGCCTAAATCAGAATACTAGGTAAACCGATATGCTGAAGGTGCCTAAAAGAAATCAGTTCCAGTTATTACTCAACAGATTGTTCCCTTCAAAGGGGTGGTCTTTGAGAAGAGATGTAGAGTAATTGGGGAGGATGGTGGGGTGGTGTACTTTGGAGGTAGTACTTTTTAAGGGTTGCCTTTGTTTGGCCTATAATAAGTTCTGTTTAGCCTTTTCTGGTAATTTATGAGTGGGAATCACTGAATTGTTTGATTTGTTTAGCAAGCTCACTCTGTTCATGTGTTTTTGTGTTCAGAGTGTTACATAGTATCTGCATTAGATGATTTTCTTCTATTAGGGTCTCAAAATATTGTTATTTTTCTTGATCAACTTGCGTAGGGATCTTAGTCGGGTACTTAAGTCTGCTAGTGTCATGTAATGTTCTTCTACAGCACAAAGATGATGATGAGTTTAGAACTTCAGTAATGGCGTGCTACATGACAATCTGGCTAGCTTGCATAAATAGTTACAAGCAATTCATTTTAGTTGAGTGAGGTTTGCTTCAGATTTGACAACTTTCGTGAGACCATTTTTCTAACTCGGCATTTGTGGTGTCACTTCTGCTTGTAATGATTCATTTACAGCTTGACAGTTATATAAACTGTGGAGCGTCTCGTTGAGCAAAATGATATTTTTCTTCTATTAATAGAGTGTGAGAGCCAAGTGCATTACGTTTCTTTGAACTGAATATATAGTCTGATTTGTGGGGTTGCAGATTTTGTATGGATAATGCTAGAGGTTACTTTAAAAAAAATATACATTGGCTAAATTCTTTTGTTTCATGCAGTGTGGACTTGTGCCTAATGTTGGTGATTCTCAAGGTGGTGAGAACGATGTAGGACGTTGTGTGCCTTCAACAACCCATGAAGAAAATGCAACATTGGCACTTTCTTGCCTAAAAATGCTGTCATGATGCAAACGTTGATGAAGTCTTATGTTGATGAATTTGTACGGTCTCAAGAGTAGTTAACTTCTGGGTTGGTCCTAGTTTAGGCGTTTAAGACATTTCTTTAGTTTGGTATTATAAGATGAATGTCGATTTGATAGAGAGTTAAAGTTGTTGATTATCATTTTGGATATGATTGCTAATGAAATAAAAAGTTGTGTACAACTTTATTGTGAGTTTGGAATCAATTATGTGTCATTAGTTTCATTTGATAGTGTGATGATTTGGGATTTTACCAAATAAAATGAAAATTCGTCATAAAAGATTAAAATGCAAAAATAACATGCAACCGCAAAAATTAATTGCTAAAAAAATAGCGATCGTTACAGTAGTTGCTAATATGGTCAAATTGGTCGTTAATAGATTTTTTTTTATTAATTATCAAAAAGATTTAGCAACAGCCTAGGTGGTCGCTAAAGTGGTCGACGTGGTCGCTAAATTTAGCGACCGAGATAAAATCGCAGTCACTAAAATTTAGCGACCCAGCCTCTAGCGACTGTGTTAGCGACCAACGTTTGCAGTCGCTAAACACGATTAGCGACCGCCATACACCATTTAGCGACTGCGACCGGCGGTCACTAAACGGGCAGTTTCTTGTAGTGAAAATAATTTTCTTGGTGGGAAACGGTTGTAAAAAAAAAGGGAAAGATGGAGCGAATGCACGTGACTTGAGCATGCGTTGGTTTGACCGTTTGGGATAGTTGAAAAGTTGACAGCTGACAATATCGACGTGTCGAGCAAAATGGGACAACAGTGGGTGCATTGGTGTGGCCAAGATTGGTTAGGAACACATGTACTATAACCGTCGGATCAAGAATTTTGTTTTGGCTGCGGAATAATGCGTATTTTGGCTGAAATACATCTTTTTCTTCTTGGATTTTGCAGTTTGTTAGGAACTGATTTAAGTGATTTTAGTTGGATTTTGGCCAATGTTGAAGCTAAAGCCTTCTTTGGTTTTTGTTTCTTCTAAACTACTTAGCAAATTTCCGAGCAAACTACTTTGCTAATTTCTGAATTTTGCTGGGCTTGTTTGCTAAAAGAGGTGCATTTGAAAAGTGAACAATATCAAGGAATACTTTTGATTTCCTTAAATATCCTTCTTTCAAAAGACGTGTAACTAAAAGAAAAAAAAGGTTCATAAAATTTCATACTTAGAACATTGAAGGGTAAAAGTAGAAAAAGATGTGATTTTAACGGATATAAGTAGCATGCACCTCTTTTTTGTGCGATAACTCAAAATGGAAAATGCACCTCTTTTTTTGGAAGGATGTAGTAAGAATAATGTTGAATTCATAAATGTCGTTTAATTGTATTCTCTTATTCAGTGCATTTAGTCAATTTATTTTTCCTTGCAGCTACATGCAATCTACCACCATTTCTTACTCTATTGAAGTTACTCTCACATTGTCTAATTTCCATTACATTTACGTTATGGACTAATTTCACATTGTGATATTAATTAGGGTAAATACAGTTTGCCCCTTCCAAGGCATTGGGTGGTCATACAGAATACCCCCTCCGGGTATATATACCCGGAAAATTGCCTCCCTAAACTGTAAACAATTCAACCCGGACTGAACACGTCACGGCGTAATCAGAAGTAGGTTTACATAAAACCTTTTTTTAGATATTAAATAATATGTAATAAATGGAGAGTTATTAAGAGAGAGAGAGAGAGAGCAAGCTTTCCGGGCAAAGAAAAAAAATATGAAAGAAAAAATAAATAAGAAAGGAAAAAATTACAAATCGCCCCCTTCAAAGATATCAAGTTATACAAAATGCCCCCTCGTGTGTGTGTGTGTGGGGTATTTTTGTCTATTAATATGTCACCTACATGTGTGATCACTTTTCGACATTAAATTGGCCCGTGGCCCGCCGGAGGGGCGGAACATATTGTCTCTTATTAGTCAACTTATTATTTCCTTGCAGCCACACAAAATTTTGTAGCAACTAAGATTGAACGTACCCCTGCCTTGTTTGAGTTCTTTAAGTTAATAAAATACAATGAAATGAAAAAAAAACGTATATTACTGAAGATGCTAAAAAGGAGCATGTAACGTAACAGTTGATTATAAGTTTCCTTTTTATATCTTTCCCACTTTACATGAATTTGTTTTTATTTCTTGCATGTAATTATAGGAAGAGATGGAGCAAGAGTTGAACATAGTCTCAAGCAGCGGGTGCAGAACCAATGAATGAGGAATCAATTGTTAAAACGGTTCTTAGCACCAAATGAAGTTATTTACGCTACCGTGGGGCTAACCACCAGTATAACCTGTCCTTGTCCAAGCGTCCAATAGAAATGGAGTTAACGGAGACAGAGAATATGGCAGAGCTCGAACAACAATCAAACGATTTAGCAACAGAAATGCAAGAAATGAGGACTTCACAAAGGGAGACAAACCAGCTGCTCCAATCTTTGTTGGCAAAAGTGCAAAATGACTGCAACGACTCTTCCTCTTGACGTTGAGTTACTACAACGTACTGGAAAATGCTTCTAATGTATCTTATTAGATTAAATCACCTCTTCTCCTTCTGACCGTCGACAATGCTTCTAATTAGTCTCATTAGTCCCTGCCTTGTATTAGTTCCTTATTGCAATGTTTTAGACTTTTTGAACGTCTGAATAAAGTCGACCTGCTGTTAATTTAAGTTAGGATTATATACATTTTTGACAATCGGAATGAAGGTAACAAGAGGTCATGTGCGGAGTTATTTATATATGGTCATGTTGATTGAAAAAGAATCTTGTTTGCATAAGTTTGTATGTACTTGGTTAAGTGGTAACCGTTATAGGTTCAGGTGCACAGAGGTACTCTAGTTATCAGTAACAAGAGTATTGGATTTGCTTTTAATAAAGTTCTATATGTGTTACTGGGGCTGGTTATGCCAATACTAGAATGGTACTAATGAGAAAGGAGGTGGTTTGCATCAAAGGCAATTGCTTACCGGAGACCAAAAACAAAGGCAAAAGGATTTGCCACTTCATGAACATAAATGTTCACCTAAAATTGTAGGGAATCCACGATACCCATGAAAATAAGTCATGATATGTCTGGGTTTGTGTAGTGCATTTGCTATGTTTTAGTCAATATTTGCTATATAGGCTTCCCTCTAGTATGGTTATATAGCTGTCTTGTTTTGTAATTCGGTGATCATGTTATTTATTTATTAATTTTTTTGTACAGTGAAAAATTATGGTTGGGATTGAGTATAAGGTATTGAAGACGGAAGATGTAGCAACAACTTATCCCTAGAGTTATTTTAATTAGTGATTCCGTAACCGGAACCCTTTTAAGTTTATATGACATTAAGATGACTCTTGTAATGGAATGTGTGTTTATCAAGTATGGTTTTGAATTCAATTCTCTTAAATTAAATGTTTATTTCGTTATTTTGTAGAAGAGTAATACGTAGAGGGGACAAAATATGCCAACTTACAATTGTCATTATTTTCATGAGGAAAAAAACAAATTACTGTTGTCACTACGTCAATATAAGTTCGTCACTAATATGTATAGTGATAACATAAAAAATCAAAATGGTAACAAGGACAAGTGTTCTATAAATAATCTGGTGACAACATGAATAATTGACACAAATGACAATTTTGACAGAATCAACTTTGACACAAATAACAATTTTGACAAAATCTACTTTGACACAAATGAAAATTGTGACAATATCAAAATTATCACATATTTGAAGTTTTGACACCATCGTTGTTGTCACTAGAGACAAATTGTGACTTGGTATCTTGTCACCGGATCTTAATACTAGTTGGGAGAGTTCCTTGGTGACAACATGGGGTTTTATCGACAACATTTGAGAGCATTAAGTAACAATAAAGTTGTCACTATATGTCATGAAAAAGTGACAACTTTACAATTTTCAAATTTTGTGAAAACTTGTTTATGGTTGTCACTTAAAGTCTTTAGTGAGGGAATTATAATGACAACTCATTTGACAACAAAATTTCGTCAATACAGCAATCAGTGACAACTTTTTATTTTATTGTGACAATTGGTGACCATTTTTCTTGTAGTGAATGTGGGGACAACAATATGCCAAATAAGGTGTAAGTCATTGTTGACGTGGATACTAACTTGGATCCAGGATAGTGACAATACTCTTATAGCCTGTTTGCGAGTTTTTTCAGGAGAGAAAAGAGAGGAAAAGAAAGAAGAGTGGCTCATTTCCTTCATTTTCTGTAGTTTGTGAGTTTTCGTAAGGAGATAAAAGAAGAGAAAAGGGAGGAAAGTTTGTGCCTCTTTTGTCTCTAAATCTTTTCTCCCAAAATTGAGAAGAAACAAAGAGAAAGGAAATTCTCATAAGTAATATTTTAATAATGTCCATATTACCCATGAAATTATGTGATTCAATTTGTAATGACTTTTAAGTCATAGTGTTTCCTACAAAAAGCCGAGGGCTTTATTTGGCTGTCCACCCGAGAAGTGCAAGTTCATGTTAAAAAAAATTAGTGATTAGTTAGGATCATACTGTAAAGTATTTGTTTGAATTAGCACACTGTTGTATAAGAGTAAACATGTAATATTGTATATTTTCTTTTCTTTTCTTCTGAACTCACAAACAAGAAAAATTAATGATGCTTTCCTTTCTCTCTTAAACTCACAACCAAGAGGAAAGAAAATTGTATTCCCTTCTCTTTCTTTCTCTTCTGTTATGTTATCTTCCTTTCTTTTCTTTTTTCTCCTCTCAAAACTCACAAACATGCTATTAGTGGCAATACTTGAAACTGTTGTAGCCATGTCTTTTTTTTCCCAACAAGTTAGGCGGTGTACAGGTACACACACCAACTTTAGGGAAGGGGGGGGGGGGGGGGGGGGGGGGTGTTGAATATTGTGCAGATTTGTAGCACTTCAATTACCAAACTCACATCTGTAACTTCTTATTGCAACATATTTTCAGCCCTTATTTTTCTTCAATTAGGCGGTTCCTTTTCTATTTTACAAGTGTAAATTGAGATAAATAATTAAATCTATGCTAAGTGAAATCTATGTACTATAATTGGGCTTTTTACCCGAACATAATATAGCACAAAAGTTTCTTCTTGAAAATCTCATCACTTCCTTTGGAAGTTTCTTATGAACTCATGATTGAAGACAACTGTTTTCTTTACATGTATTCACCGAAGGGTCCTTCCACAAATGTGATAAAATGTTGTTACATGTGGCTCTGGTAGGACTAGAACTCTGGCCTGCTAGACCAACTGCTGAAGCTAATTTTCTTTTCTATAGATTTTAAAGTGTAGCTTGTCACACTTAAAGGTAAAAGATCATTAAGGCATTTCACCATAAACAATATTTCTTTCTTAACAGGTCACTATCCCTAACTAACTATGATTGTCATTTAACTAAAGAATATTCCCAAAATACGTACAATTTTTTTAATTATTACAAAAGTTATTCAAGCATATCCTTGATTGTAGACATTAGTTACAGTAATCTTTCTGACTATGAAACCAATGCTACAACTACTGTAATTTTTTAGTTTTCCAGGGAGAAAATAGAAAGCGCCTTTTAGAGTTGATAATTTGCGGTGATCACAGAATGTGGAATTGCTTGTGTCTGGAATATTTTTAGTCAAAAATCGGAATGTATGAGTAGCCTACAAAAAAATATCGTTGAAATTATTTGTAAAAATTACAAAAAATTATCGTTGAAAGTATTTGTAAAAATATGACTAATTATATTTAGCAGATATTAAAGTTGGTTATTTGAGAAGATTGTAAGCTCTTCTTGCAACCCAACCCGGAAAAAACCTAAAATTTGGGCCCACAATTGAAAAAAAATCAAGCATGGGGCTCGTATAAAATAACATCAAAGAGTTGGACTACGGCAGCAGAATGGGCTATATCACCCTTGCTTTAACTGCTTTGTTTGCCCTAAAGCTCTTTGCGCCGCTCCTTGGCTTTGGAGACGTGAGCTGTCTTTGTTCAACCCATAAGACCTTGTACCTCTAAAAACATCACGGACCAATGAAAAGCGACCAGCAACTGGAGTTGGGAGAAATGGGCCGATCTGGGTTCAGGGGCCTGACCTTCACTATGCTTTCTTTGCGGTGTAAGCAAGCCGAAGATGCAATCTCGGAGATGAAATACAATCCGACTGTGATTTCTTTGTATAATAATCAGGAAAATACAGGTATTGCCTTCTGATTTCGTCTTTGATCCTCCTCTTCAACTGTGTTGAAATTTCTTAATTTGCTTTTGATGGTATTAATAACCTTAAATTTCAACTTAGGTGATTATTTGTTGGACATTTGTTACATAGAAGGGAAAATTAATAAAACATGGGTTTTCTAGTTAATTATTTGGGGTTGATGGTTTTTTTTTTGGAAAATTGTGAAAAGAGGGGGCCAAAAGTTTAAAATCCCTGAAAAGTGGGTGGGTCGGAAAAAAAATGGGTTTTTTTAATTCTCATTATTTGCCCTTCCCCAAAATACCCCTCCCCACATTTGACCCACATCGTGCACTACATCGTGCACTCTGCCCAACTCTTCTCCCCCAATCCCTTCAGACCCCCTTCTTTCCAAAATTCTACCTACCCCACTCCACCCCCACCCGCAGGTTACCCCACCCCACCCCCTACCCTGCTGCGGTCACCCCCACCCCCATATTTCCCTCCAACTAGGACTTTTCCCCAATCCGAGAGACACGTCGTCCACCAACCCGCACTCTGTCTCCCGCCTCCACGCACAGTTGTCTCCTCTCCGCACACAGCACCGCCACCACCCGCACCCGCATAATCCTTCATCCCCATCGCCCAACCCCTCAGCCCCCAACCAGCACTACGTGGTGGTCCTTCCCCGACCCCGCTGCCGTAACGGATGCCGTGATGAGAAAATCAAGGATCGTTTCATGCATGTCGCTGTAGAGGCACTGAAGATCGCATTCTGAAGCTCGACGTTTGTGCGCGCCAGTGTAACGGTACTCCCCTTCTTACATTTTGAGCGATCAGCAGGTTTTATCGACGTTTGTTTGTGCGTGCCGCTGTAAAGCCCGACGTTTATCTGTTGCTGTTCTATTGTCCTGGCGATGAATGTCGTTGTTCGGTTTTTCTGTTCTGTTGCTTTTCGTTATAGTTTAGAAGAAGTCGAGGTGGCACATGTGCTGAGATTGACGAGGAGAGGCACTACCAATTTTTTAAAGAAGGTGAAGATGGAATTAGAACTAGTAAAAGGTCGTTGCGTACTTTAAAACTTGTGGTATCTTCTAGTTCAAACTTGCCAAGTATCGTCATTTTAACCGGTAAAAGCGAAACTGCTGTTTAACCAGCATGGCTGCCGGCTTTATAAAGTAGTAGAGAGGTGTATGACGCGCACGACTGTATTAAGGAAATGACAAGGTTGGTGTAACAAGCACTTCTGGTGTTGCACATTGAGATGAAGAAACGTTAGCAACTGTAATATAGGCAACATGTTTTGAAAAAGACCAGAGCGAGTAATTGATACCTTCTCAACATTTGCAACTTCCTTTTTTTTTTTTTTTAAGTCTGTGAGGCTTGTGCCTTGGCAACTATTACTATTTATTAAAGGAGAGAATTCTGACGGTATCATCAGTGAAAATGTCAGCTAATTAGTCATTGCTAGAATTCCATTGCAGTTTTAGAAGTTAGTCTCCTTTGTTTTCTGTCATTGATCCATTTCAGTTCAAGAATATAGTCCTCTGCTTTGAATTTATGCCTTTTCGTTTAGTTGATTGTCTTTTTACCCATGCATATTGTTCTAGGGGCTTGGACATACATGATGCCTTTGTTGATAAAAAAAAAAAAGCAAATAGACACTGTGACAAATTTAGAAGTGAGATATGAAAATAAAAGGGAGAATCAACTTGAATCGACAATATATGGATCAGATAAGCGAATTTCTAGCTTACGAGCTTATTGATATTTAATCAAAATCGTTGCCGATAATTTTACCCGACAACACGTAATATGCTCTCACTTTAATTATAAGGTAGAGAAGATGAGGACGAGAAGGGGAAGAGAACATGGGCAAAATATATGTTCCAACGGTTACAACAGTTACAGGTTCTCATAAAGCATTCTGATGGACGACACAGCTGTGGTGCCACTACTTTTTCAGTTATTGGCCCTATCAACGTTACCAATAGAATACGCAGCTAAAAGCATGCGGGGCTGTGAGTGTAACCAGGAATTTTTTTTGAGAAGCCAGATCACAAATAGCCTATGTAACAGAATGAGTGTTGCTTTTAACTTAGATGTGCACCTCTCTCTCCAAGGTTGAGGTGAGTGTGTGCTTTGAGTTTAGTTCAAGTAATAACAAGTTAACTTCTTTTTCTGAATAGGTGCTTGACGTATATTATTTGCTTTAGTATGAAGATATGTACATGCTTGTGTATGAGAGTATACATATGTAGCTTGTGTAACACATGGATGATTTCCTTTTAAGATTCATGCCATATACCCGCATATTTATTTTATGCACACATGTGTCTGCACAGTGATTTACTGCTATCATGAAGTTTACCTTGGAATCATATGCCAATTATCATGGCTAAGTTAAATTAGAATTATAAGTTACATAGTGAATGATTAAGTTGTTATGGGGCACTTAGAGGTTTCAGCACTTCAAAGTCTAAGGAAGGCCCTCAAAAGTTTAAGAAATGAATTTTTGAGGTCAAGATTAACGTGTCTTCTATTTTGGAGACCAAATTTCAGATTTGGTTACTCGAGCTAGATTCGGTTTAGTATAATTTGACATTTGAAGTTTAAGGTAACATACTTGGTTCTGTTGTTTATGTTGAGACTTGAGACCAACATTATTGATGCAATTTCAATGAGAGGGAAGTGGTAGTATTCGGAATTAATCGGTCAAAGGTTTAGTTTGTTGCATGAATCTTTCCAGTAAATCCTTCTGCTTCACAAGAGTGTATCTTCACATGGTCTTTGTAGATTTATGAGTAGCAAGCTCTAGTGAAAAAGGAGTCCCTATAAGCTATGTTGATTTGATGAAGGATATGTTTGAACGAGCTACTACTAACGTGAGAACAATAAAATGGACTTCACCAAGGCTTTGATTTTAGATCGTATCATTTTACCTTGGTAATGGAGAAGTTCACTAATCATATTTAGGATGACGTTCGTCGTTTTATTTTATTTGCGGATGATCTAGTTTAATTTGATGAGGCTAGAGTAGGAGTGAGTTAAGTTATGGGGAGTACTTTAAAATTCAAAGGTTTTGGATTAAGCAGGACATGAGATTCAATTTTAGTAAAACTAGGAGGCACTCGGGAAGAAATTAAAATGGATGGGCACAAGGAGGGAGAGATTAACGAGGAGGATGGGCACAAGGAGGGAAAGGTTGACGAGCATGTTGCCTGTAGGATTTAGAGCAGTCCGTTAAAGTAGAGGTTGGCTATTGGGTGCTTTGTGATATTGTTATTTTTCTCAAAACGGCAGTGAGGCTAGTGACGTTGTAAGAAGAAGTTGATTTGTGACACGTTGATTGGGTAAGACGATTTAGAGGTAGAAGTTGTGTGAAAGTACTTGATTGCTAAGGATTTGTAAGAAAACATGTGCTAACAAGTCCTATGCTTTGATTGAGGGAAATGAAAGAAAATGATTCATTTAGCCGAACTAACGATGTGGGACGAAGGCCTAGATGACGATGATGGCTCGTAAACACTGTCCACGAGTTCAATGCAATCTCATACTTCTCTCTACACCTTGCTGTTGCGTTTTACGCCAACTTAATGTACACCAATTGAAATGACAAAGGAATGAGTGCAATCTAATGAGTGCAATTACAAGAAAAAGAAGAGCTGAAGACTTAAACAAAAAAACCCACCGTGAGCGGGAAGTATTCAATTGGGTAGAAGAAGATATCACACGTATAACAAAAGAAAAAGAAGAAGATACGCACTTAAAATAGAAGATTATTGCCATTGCAAATGATTTTACATGGAAGATTTTGTTCGAACTGTCATCATGAGCTATGATAGTATCGTCGTACCATTGAAGTTTCCAGAAAGAAGAATTTTGGGAACTACAAGCCCACTCTGGACTGAGCATCATCATAATGTAGAGCCACATATGCATGTCATGCTTGACGATGAATGTTGAATGCCATTCTTTTGCTTGCAGCAAGATGTGTCCCTTATGCAGACACACATTGATTTAGATGTCAACCAAGTTGGTTTTGGCGTCATTATGCATCTCTCACTTGTCAATTATAAGGGCCCCAGAGGAAGAGTTAACGTTTAGACCTGATCTCAGCCAGTGGTAGACACCTCATTCTGGAATGATTCATGCAACAAACTAAACCTTGTTGCATGAATATTTCCAGTTATTCCTTCTGCTTCACAATATGTTTAAGCTAGCATCAATTAAGGAGCATTTTATGGGACATTAGTATTTGATGATAATTTGAAAAACATGGTTTTAGTGATACATCCCGAAGAAGATAAAAGTGGTATTAGAATATTCTAGACACAGATGTATGACCACAACAGAATATGCATTCTAATCTACTCTGCGTATTACTTACGCAATTTGCAATCTAATTATGTTACTTTTTGTTTAATTACTCCTATCTATACTATCACAAATCTTTGTTCTTTAGTCAGTTATATGAAATCTTTAGCATCAAGCATATATGAGAAAAATAAAGAAAATGCCTTGAAATAGTCATGCTTTCAAATAGTCATGCCTTGATGTATGCATCGTTCAGTTAGGCAATAAAGACCGAATCAAACCTAACATTTCTATTCTCGAGAATATAAGCCGATGTAGGAAACATCAATGGTTAATAATTAACGGCTTAAAGTTTTACCAAGTATGTTAACATGTTAATCTATATGAGCAGATTTTAAATATGGTCCAGGGGAGGTAAGATGCTTTTCATGCTTTTTAGTGTTGTTAAGGCAACCTGAGGAGCATATGATGTCAATTGTCTTCTGAAGTTGGTTAATATTTGTTTGTTTTTGTCGGATGTTGTTTCATGACATAGAATTATCTCATTAGCAATAACATAGTAAGGTAACTAGCAGGGAACAACAAAGAGAACATCTAGGTGGTAAAAGATAAGGGGCAAGCGTCAGGTCTCCAGCTTCAAAAACAATGTAGATCATAAAGAAAAAAAAATTCTGATCCTAAAGTTCAGCCGCTTATTATCAGACTTAAAAAATTTTTGTTGGCTTGACAAAAGACACTATCCTGTTATTAGAAAGAGACATGGTAATAGAATTAATCTGTTAAAAGTATATGCCTGCTTCGGTGTGCATCTATATGCTAGACATATTCGCAAAAGTGAATGCCTTAGAGTCTCTTATATTCTGCTTCTCTACTCTCCAGTTTTTCTTTTAAACCCTTATTGTTCTCTATTTATAGTTTGATTTACTGCCCTTTCATGGATTATGCCAGATGTTGGCTGGATCATTGAGGGAAAGAGAATGATAAAACTCCATTGGTTAAAAGAAATGAGAAGGTAGACTGAGGGCTTAAGTATAGTATCAAATGATTGCAACTTCTGAAAAGTAAACATGTTGGCATCTAGAACAAACATTCTACCTCAATTCGGGTCCATAATCTTAATTATGTTCTAGCTATGTTATTTGAAGAACATAGCTAGACTATGTTTTAAACACGATCAAGCTTTTTGAATCTTCGGAGACTATTTATCTATTGTACTTGACTGGTTCGTGTCTTTAATTATTGATATGTTATATATTTAATTACAATGTATTTCATAAATTTTATTCTAGAATGATGAAAGAAGGCTTAGAAACTCCAAGAGATTTGAAATAGAGTAGCATTTTATCCCTTGAGATTGCTAAAAGTAACTCCGGAGAAAATCTTATTAGGTTTTAGTACACTTTTTTGTGAGTTTGTGGTCTCATACACTAACCTTTTAAGATGTTACACTTGATTTAGAACCAATTCTTTTTAAAATTAAATTACAAGAGGTAATTGAATTTAATTGTAGCATAAACAGTTCCAATTAGAATAAGTTTGAAAAATTGAAAAAAATGTTAGATAAATGAGATCTAAGACAACTTCTAACTTAATTACAAACCATACAACTTTTAGCATGTGCAAATCATGGAGGTGGACGTGGCATTGGCAGTAAAGGTGCAATTGATCTTGCACATGTGAATGATATCATATTTTTGGTAATGGTGGTGGTTTTGCATGAGGTGGTTGTGGCTGACTGTGATAGTGTTATACAACGGAAGTCATAGCAGTGATTGTGGCAGCAATGATGGTATTGGTGGTATTAATGATGTCTGTCTTGACAACAATGGTGGCTGTATCAGTGGTAGCGGTTGTAGTAAAGTGGTAGAACTTAGCTGGAGGGGATCCCAGCAGAGCTTACCTATAGATAGAAGGATGGGAAAGCTGGAGGGCATCCCCTCCAGCTAGGATCATTCACTTTCCGAGAAGGCTGGCGAGGTCCCTGCTATGGTGAAGTGAAAGATCTTTCACTATCGTGGGGAGAAGACAGGTGGGAGCAAATAGGAGTGAGAGCATGGCAAGCTATAGTGGCGGGCTGTCTTCCACCTGCCTTCAGATAGGGCGAGGCTAGTACAAGACTCTGAAGTACGACAGATCTTGTCTTAGGAAATGGTACGCGAGGCCTATCTGACCATTGACTGATTCCATTTTCCAACCCTTTCTTTGGAACCAACGTGGAATGCAAACCAAACAAGGAAGGAAACGGCTTTGAGGTTTGAAACTTGGTTGCGCTCCTCGTATTGACAGATTCCTGGAAAAAATTAACGCCCTGAGGTTTTTAGGAGGGGCCTTGGAACGGATCCACATCTTATTCATTACTGAATCTCTATATGTTTCACCAACTTCCTCGTTTTGTTGCTCGAATTCGAAAGAGGGCCTTTCAAGACTATAGACCTTAAGGGAAGATAAGATAGATGCAACACTTATCCCGATGGATGCGAGACATCAGATGATACGATGTGGGAGGTGTGTTTCCCAAGGAAGAGAATACGAGAAAAAGAGATCAGCAACGTTAACTTAGCCCTAGCAATGCGCTCCGAAGTGCATTGCTAGGGGTGCAATCCAACTCTCTTCCCCCTTTGAATGGATTGGATACGCTACCCTGAACACACAATCTGAATATACCGGGGTTAGAGCTTTCACCCAGCTTCCCCTACTTCAATGGAAAGGGGGAATTCTAACTACAAATCAACAATGATTTGTGAGTAGTCTATCACTACTCTCCATTGGAGCGTTAAACATAAACAATAAGAACGAAGATGCTTCAACTTTTGATCTAAAAGTGTCTATACAGCTTGCAAGTGCTATTGTTTTCCATTTGACCGATTTTAAAAAAATTCCCACAAGGAGTTACAAGGAGTCATGGAGTTTACGCACAAATGCTAAACAAGACTATGCAAATAAAAATGGTCTAACAATTTGTGACAAAAAATGTTTGTATTCTCCTCGCCAAAGATTCTTATACGTGATCATGTTTAAAATTTCAGGAGGAGTTCGGCACTAATTTTGGGGATATTAACTATGCGGCAAGGTTACTGCAAAAATCGTAATTGAGTATCCGTTGATCGTAAGTAAGTTTGAAATTTCCATTATTGTTTCTTTCCCATTATTATTATTGTCGCTCTAAGCATCAAACTTGTCACCATTTTACGTTCGATTGAGAGCTCTGCTTCACTTACAGGTAGGATATAATATCTTAGCATAAATGAAATTGCCTGAATTTGTTTTATACATATAGGCTAAATTAGTTGGTTGGTTTAACAATGTTGTGAAATGGGCAATTAGACGCACTATTGTTAGTGTGATGCTACCAACTAAGATTAAGATAGATTTTTTTGGGGTCTTTATTCATATGCTTAACCAGGGGCGGAGGGAATGGGGGGGCACAGGTGGGCCGGTGCCCACCTGCTTCTCGGTGAATTTTCTATTCTATATGGTATATTTTATCCTTAATGAAAAAAATGCCCACCTAAAAATTCTAAAAATAGTCACTTTACATGTTAAGCTATATGAAAATTCTAAAAATAGTTAAAAACAAGTCTTTTTAGTCATTAGAAATGCTAAACTTACTAAATAAAAAAAGTTCTATGCTTAAAGTCAACACAAAAAAATTCCTTATTTTCTATTGTTTTCAACGTCTCCCTATTTCCAAAGCCTGAAAGCCACATAATGGAGAGAGGCGCAGAGCACACCATCTTCTCAGTCCCCTTACTGGCCTTTCGCCCTCAACGCCACGGTCCACTGCCTCCACCGGCAGGTCCATCTCCGGCAACTTACATAATCGCATAGACGGTAGATTCAATCACGATAGAGTGGTTGAAGTCGTGATGTATTACTCGAATCATCGATTCATCTATTCCTCCAGCTTTGTCGATTCATCATGGTGTATTTGCAGTGACGCTCTCCTCATATTTTCTTTTCCAAATTATCAGTGTCTCGCCTAATTTTCTCCACGATGATTCCTTTAACTTAAAAATCATGAAGAACCCTATTTTTTTCCCAAATATAAAGCCACCATTCTTCCACTGATTACTGGAATTGCTCCACTGCTTTCATGCAAAGTCGCAAACCCCAATCTTCCACTTTAAAAGCAAGGTAAGATTTAGAATTCCGGTGTTTATTCTTAGAATTTCTAATTCTTTAAACTTGAACCCTTTCCTTTTTGTTTCAAATTAGAATTTGATAATTGAGGCCGCTAGTGGAATTCTTAATGTCAGATTGAGATTTTGGATTTTTATTTTCAGATTGCAATTGCTACTCGTGGGTGGTGAGTGTATAGACTTCAGATTGAGGTTTGTTGGGATTTTTTATTTTGGATTGAGAGATTGACAATTGCTGTTTGTGGTTGCAATTAGGAAGTAGGAATTTGGCATTTGGGAGAATTTAGCACTGAATTTGGCAATTAGGGTTTGAGAATTTGGAGCTTTCATGAACAAGTTAAATATACTGTCCATCTGACAAATTAGGAAGTTCGAATTGCCGAATTTGAGTTCTTGTTTCTTGCCTCTTTGGTCCACGTTCATCAATTTGTTAAGTTTAACTCATTGACGAAAATATTCTAAGCAAAAAAAATTTGGCTATTAAGTGCCCACCTTTAACTAAGTTTCTGGCTCCACCACTGTGCTTAACGATGTCCTACATATGAAAGTTCAGGATGAGAATTTGAAAATTAGTGACAATCTAACAAACTTTGAGTTGCGTGGTACCAGGAGTGCACCACAGAAATGGCGTCAGGGAACTCCTTCTGTTAGAATTCTTGTGTTAGGTGAAATGTATACCTCATTTAGGTTTAGATTTGACGTCCAAATAAATATTAATCAGATACCTTAGATAGTAGACCTACATCATGCTTGGGAGTGCTACAATCGTGATATAGTTGGAGCTGTAATCTGGAGTGAACAGAATTGCATTGGCAGCCACCATCACCGTGTTAAACATAGAGGTGTTCAAATGTACGATTTTATGTATGGCATGCTTCTTAAAACTTTTGAGAACAAATGTGTGTGCTCGGATTGTATTCACCTTAAAGTATAAATTGTTCATGCATACGATTCTCACATGAAATACGTTACAGCTTGATCATTTTAGCTTATGCAGTTTTAAAGAGCTATGATAAGGTTTTTGGTACTCTAACAATGCAGTGGCCAAGCCTAAGCTGGTTATAGCATCGCTAGAATTACTCTTACTATGGTTCCTTCAAACCCAATACACATTTCCCTAAAGTTTGGTGTGCAATATTTGTCGGTTCTGTAAAACAAAAATGCAAAGTTGGTATATCACACAGTAAGAGCTGATTATAAGCCCTTTAACCCAATCAACCCATGTTGTTTGGGTTAAAGGTCCACGAGTAATTACTCCCGTTAAATGGATGTGATGCTTTATCAGCTGATTCTAATCCACCTTTTGAAGTTTTTTTGGTTACGTGTAGCGTAATTGCAAGTATATGTCCTACTTGGTACACCAAGATAAGGTCCTATATTCTGCTAGCCTTACATTATATTAGAGATAAATTGGGGGTGTTCATATGATGTCAGGATGCTGCATTGTGAAGTTTCTCCCTTAAGTCCTGCTCTAGGATTTGAATCTAACAAAATACGCTTAACTTTTTTTTTCCGGTAGGGCAAGTTTTCCATTTAGCTGTTCTTGATTTCACAGTGAGAAGAGCACCCCTGCACCCCAGTGTTTTTGGATGAATGCGAATCTAGTTTAGTCGGTACACTTTCTTGGAAGATTGGCAATGCATTTCAGCACTTTCTATTTTCAATCCAATGGTGATCTATGTTGCTCATTAGTTATGCACCAATATAATGGTTTTCTTTGTTTGCCTACCAACTATATTTATTAGTTAACATGCGGTTGCATACTCTATCAAATGAGGCTTTTTCCTTATTACCTTTGATTGTTGATTGTAACATCGTCCAGACAGGTCATAGAGTAATTTGAAAATGCTCATTTTCATGATCAAGATGAAAAGAGATACAATACCAGCCCGCGTACTTGCACCAAATTAAATAGGAAAAACGTATTCCTGACTATCGAAAGCATAATTTATCCCTCTTCTTTTCGTGCGATAATCCTTCTGTCCTTTGTCTAGCTTCTTCCCCTTACAAGGTGGCAAGGGCTTGCCACATAATCACAGACTGTGAGCTTAAGCAGCAGCTTGGAATAGATTAAAGGGTCTGCCTTGTGGGATCTCTCCGCACAACTTGTTATCTACGAATTTTGCATGTCTTAGTTGTTCTATGCCCGGCAAGCTCACCTTTTTTTCCCACTTATCCCAGTGATGGACAGGTCTAACCAGCAATTACAACTTCACAAATACTTATAAGTGGTAGGAGTTGTGCCTGTTATCTGAATTATAACAAGATATCTAGTCTTTCAAGTCGAACGAGAGTTATGATTGAACTAGGAAGTTGACTTGTTATCCCATTGCCTGCTACATTCAGCAACTTTAAGTTCAATCCTTCAGCAAATTCAGGAATGTTGCCTGATATTTGATTGTTGGATACATCAATCCTTGTCGAAAGCTGCTTGTGTGGCCGTTTACGATCCTTGAAAGTGAAAATAGACAGTAGGTTTGCGTGGAGATCGAGGGGTGAAAGTCCGCTGGGCAATGTGGTTTTGTAAAGTCAAACTTCAATTGGTTGTTTGAATGTTTCGCGTTCTACTGGCGTGACAGCTTGGGAAAGAAATTTGAAATCCCTTACGTGAAATGGTTGTCTGACAAGTCCACGAAGGTCAAGGAATCAGGTTTTTAGAGGTTTGGAAGGGTTCCTTTAAAATTACGGCCAGCTATATGGACATCAGAGAGTTATATGTTTCTGATACATTCTTGAATTGCCCGTAAATTGGCCTTGTTGTAAGACATGTCCACTGGTCACATGTGACGGATACCCTTGTAAAAGTTGCTTCGCAGAGGATCTGGGAGCGCATTCCTAGATAAGTTGACCACTTGTTCTGCAGTTGACAAATAGATTCCGGAATCTGACCGAAAAGCTGGTTAGAACTCAATGAGAGACCGGTAAGGGAGTTGTGGTGCCCACTCTGGAAGGGAATTATTCCCTTTAGATGATTGTGGCTCAGAGACAGGATTGAAAGAGTAGCTACATTGCAAAAGGAACCGTGTATCTGCCCTTATAATTGGTTATTCGAGAGGTCAATAAATGTCAGATTGTGTAACTGACCTACGAATTTTGGGATTAAACCAGACAACACATTCAATGCTTATAAGACGTTAAACTGAAGATATAGGCCTTTTTGGGAAGTCGGTGGGATACACAGTCTACAAAGATAATTCTAGGCCGAAGTTTGCCCTAAAAAGGTTTTTGATACTCCCTAATCTAGGTGGAATCTGGCCCGTCAAGTGATTGGCACTTAGTGAGAAGACGTGAGTTAGGGTAACTGACCTAAACTTGAATTTTTGTTCCCTACGAGGACATTGTCTTCCAAGACAAGTTGGGTGAGCCAGGTCAGATTTTAGGGGCTCTGCAAAATTTTGATATCCAGTCCGCTTCACCCCACCGATGACCATCCCTTCTAAGAAGTGTAAACTATCCCGTGAAGAGTACACAGTGAAACAACGTATAGGCCACTGTCCCTGACAGAGGGCTCTGTAACTGCAACCCAGTTACCCTCCATGTATCTTGGTTACACTGAACACCTTACCTTTCTCCTTCACGGCAATCTCTGTTTGGTTCACGAAGAGAGAATGTCAGTATTGTCCTTCAACATTATGAACTGGAGACCAGAAAAAGCGTCTATGTCCGCTTTCACGCATGCTTTAGATTTATCAGTGTTGTATAAATGTTCTAACAACATATTTAGTTGAAAAGGCATTGCAATCGATTGAGATTTTTGTTTGAAGAATATATGCCCACACATATCCAGAAAAACCAAGGCCCAAATTGTACTTGTACTTCTTGCCTCCTAGGGATCTCTTGTTCCCATTGACCAACCGGCCTGACTCTATCAGCTCGAGCGTCTAGTTCGCTTGAGAGTTTGATTTAGTACACGGCAATTGGTGTGCCTTGCCATACAATGTCGGATCGAACTTCTTGGGAGCAAGTCAGTTGACCAGTTGTCTTTGCACCATTATGATGGCTAGCTTACCGACACGAGCGAGCCTTGCATGCCATAGAAATGTACTTTGGTTCATTTCCTGTTATGTCAATATAAGCTTATTTGGCTGTCACGAGACAGAGATTTTGAGTACAAATCCTCGCACGTGACGGTCACTTGGAATTTGCACTCTTTCATAAACCTTCACATCATCACGTCGATGATAGCATAACTCCAGATTTAGGTGGTTGAGACACTAAGGGAAGATTTTCTCTTTGCAAGGGACATGATATATATTCTTGAGCCAGCTGATCTTCCATCCTTTACATTGGTGAACCAGTTTGGTTGGCAATAATCCTTTTTCAAGTGTAGTCAGTATTGCTATCAACTTGCCCAAGACACCTGTTATGTGGTTTGATCATCCAGTGTCGTTGTCCATATCATGTAGTGGGAATTATCCCTCCGTTTACTCCTCTGCCAAACCATGTGAATATGGGGAAACCAACATCTTCTTGAGTTTCCATAAATACAAACCATCCATGATCTGTATAAAGTCGTTTCGATAAATTGGTCTTCGACATTTGATATATATGCTCCTCATTCTTCTTCACTTCCGTCATTAGAAGTGTTGGAAACGTCAGGGCTACCAACACGGTATTACCTTCCTCGAACGTCAGTTTTGGCAATCGTCAATCTTTAGCACAACCGATGTATATTAGTTTACGTTCTATGATCATTCAACTCCTTCACTTTGTTTTTTTACCGTTATATGTACTATGTGTATAAAATCATTGCATTTTGCAATATGGGTATGCATGATCACGACAGTCGCGTTGTATAATGTAATGCTTAGTTTTTTGATAATTTGATATATGTAGATGCTAAATGGGTAGCGTGAAGGAGTTATATTGCTAGTGCCACTGGGGGGTGATCGACGCAACGTTGCTGGTCGTATTGTGGTGGAGGGAGGAAACAACCAACTGCTATTTGTGGATGAAACAACATTGTATGATCAGTTTGTAGCCGAGGCCTGTGAAGCGTGTTCTATCGATTCACGCAACAAGTCATTTGTGTTTTGCACAAATGAAGAGACGAGGCAGCTGGTGTCATGCAAAGCTAGCGGGTTCTGACTCTAATGTTGCGTTTACATTCTGGAACCAAATTCAATGTTTTCATCGGCGATGCGATGCCGCAAGCAGGACATTTAGCCGATGCGACGTACTGACTTTAATGCTGGTTTATCTTTTTGTTTCGCTTGTATGGTTGAAGTGACCGCTAACACCTAAATTCCTTTTTGTAGGGTGTCAAATCATTGCACACATTCAGGGCCTCCTGTCCACTGTACGGGTGACGCAGCTCATCTTCCTGAACCTGGTGATATTGGCCCACTTCCCAACATGCTTGTCTTGAGTCCACTGAACCGATACAAGAAGTTCGCGTTACCAACAGCGATATGGATCCAAGTCCAGCCCCTCCGGTTATGATCGTGCGGTTAACGATGCTGCAATGGAACTAAGCTCAGCCTGCTTCGAACCTCCCTCCCCCGTATATGAACCGCCCGAAAATCAGGTCATAGATGGTACGATGATTGCTTCGAATGTTGACGACATTCATTTTCAGAAAGGCAGCATATTCGAAGATACAAAGGCATTTCGGCGGTGCTTGTACTTCCTTACGCTGAACAAGAAATTCAAGTGCATGTGGAAGGACAACAAGAAGGGTTATCTAAGGGTAATATGCAGCATTAAGGGATGTCCATGGTATCTAACTGCCACGTGCAACGGTGAATCAACGTACGTCAGAGTAATAACCTACACGGCGACTCACACGCACAACATGGGGGATGATGCTAGTTATGTCCCCGTTGTGAAGGCAAAGTATCTTGGGGAGAAGTTTAAAAGGAAGATCGTTGAGAGCCCTAATTTCAGCCCTAACAAGATACAGACCATCTTCCACGAAGATCACAAGGTTCGTATGTCTTACAATTAGGCTTGGAGCGTGAAAGAGTGGGCTAAGGCTAGCATTGAGGGCGGTGTTCTAGCCCAAGGTTATGCATACGTTCCATGGTTATGTGAACGCCTGTCTGCTGTAATTCCTGGGACACGTGCAACGTACTGGACTGTGACGGAAGACAATCACCGGTTCAATCAATTGTTCGTATCTTATGGTTCGTCCATTGTCGGTTTCCATAGTGCATGCAGGCCCTTGATTTTCATTGACTCCTATTTTCTCAAGAACTTCTATAAGGGTTGCGTTTTCTCTGCTTGTGCTTTGGACTCGAACAACAGGTTGTATCCGTTGGCATATTCCATAGCATCCGCTGAGAACGATGTTGATTGGGATTGGTTTCTGAGTGAGCTGCAAGAGGTGCTGGACAAGGATACCCAATTTGTGTTTATGACGGACAAGAACAAGAGTCTGGTCGATGGCATCGAGAAGCTGTTTGGGCCTGATTGCAATTCCCATTGTCTTCGTCACCTAAAGGAAAACTTCCGCAAATACTTGGTGAAGAATAACGGATGGAAAACTAAGAAATGCAATACGGCATTGGAACTGTTGGACAAAATTGGGAGAGCCCGTGATCATAGGAAATTTATGCACCACTACGGTGAGATGTGCAAGCTGGACAAGAACTTTTCCCTTTGGCCGGAACAAAACAAGCCATAACATTGGGCTAATGTTTATTTTCCCTTTAAAAGGTGGGATTGGTTATCTTCAAATCCAGCCGAATCGTATAATGCATGGCTTGGTAAGCATCACTTCCGGGAATTAAATATCCATCGTTTCATCAAAGAGCATGTGGTAACTCTTACATCTTTCTTGGCTGCCAAAAGTGAGAGAATTTCAAAGTGGCGTGCACCTATTGGTCCCCGAATTGAAGAAAAGATTGAAAAATCTAAGAGCAGAGCTCTGTCCCTTATCAGCAGGTGTATGTTCAACCAAACCTTCACGGTCTCTGACAGCAAAAATAACAACTATGCTGTGGATTTGTCACAGGGATATTGTAGTTGTCAGGAGATGGATTATACATGGATTCCTTGTTCACATGCCATGGAAGTCTTTCCCAAGTCCGGGATAAGCGTTTATGACCTTGTCGACCGCGTCTTCCTGGTTGACCAGCAAAAGCTTTTGTTCGAGCATCAAATTCCTCATGTTCCGACCTTCGATGAGCCGACATTTGACCAGATCTAGTTGGATGTCGAGGAGGATGCTAGAATAGGCAAATCCCAGGGGCCTCTTCCTCGTGCAGCCACCAAGAACCAAGCGGCTGCTGGTCGCCCACACACTACTCGGATAGAGTTACAATTTCAGGGCAAGAGGATTTCTCGGTGCTCGCGTTGCAATCAATCTGGTCACAATCGTTCGAGTTGCAAGAGTGCAATAAATGAAGTTGGCACCACCTATATCACGAACAACCAAGAAGTTTAACTGGTTTGTGCCTTTAGATTTTGATCTTGTCTGATATCTAGCTATAGTTTTATCCTCTAATCTTACATTGTGATGCGTTGAATTGACACATTGGCTCAAACACGCCCCGTGCTTTGAAACATTTCATTGAGACGTTTTGCGCAAGTCTGGGGAATGCACATTAAATCTCATTTCTCCACAGTCCTGAATTATAACATAAAGCCTGCTTGGTCAGTTCAACCCGTTCACCTCGGGTCCTGTTTGTGTAGTTACGTAAGCATGCCAATTTATGTCTCGAGAGGTAAAATCAGAATTGCACAGTTGTTGTGCTTTAGCCTGTAAAGGCCCCATCATTCAGGGGCTCTCACAAATATAACATTTGCCTGTTAACCCTCCGGAAGGACGGTAATTGAGACCCCAAGTTCACTATTGGGAGCTATCAACCCAGGTGCCTAATTGGCGCCGAGGATGGCAGCACTCGTGCGCTAGAGCATGCTCTCAATTGAAAATAGCCCACATTGTATATGTAGTTCACACTGAAACGCCCGGGGCGGGTTAACTATGGAAGGAACCAATTACTAATATTTAGAAGGATCGTTAAAATGCTACCCATAACTAGAACAAGAGACGAATATGTTGTCGATGTCAGTTGAAATTCATAAGCTGTATGCAAACGCTGTAACTTTATTCATACGTTATTATTATTTGCATTTCAGTCAACATTTACTCTAGACTTGTCTATAACTTTAAAATTATATTCCATTGCTTTATGTAATTGATATTAAATTCTCCGTGACTTTTTGGTTATGAAACGATAGTCCTTTTTTCAATATTGTTGTGAGGTGTCTTTAATGAGGTAAGCTGTCATTTGCAAGAGTTTTTGAGTTACAAAGCCTTGGATGAATATCATTTTGGTATTTTGCATGCAGGTGTGGACTTTATAAGAGTATATGCTTAGGATATAGTGAGAGAAAGGAGGCCCATTGATAGGGGATGGGATTGTAGTTAATTGACACTCCTACCACATGTTGAACCCGTAGTTAGTGAACATTTATAAGATCCGGATGTGTGGGCAAAATGAACCCATGCCATAAATGTTCTCTTTCACCCACTTGCTCTTTATCGATGAACAGGGCAATGCAGTGCGGCCTGGAAAATAGGCGGTAAGCCTGTTCGATGTTGGCCCTACTGTGTCAACCCATGTCAGTGTCGGTGGGCAAGTCAGTCCTCTGCTGTAGCATTTGGCCGTAGAAATTTGGTAGAAGGGTTTGTGCTTTCGATGTGGTGACCACACTCCACATCGGATTGCAAGTGAGCAGGCTAACCCAAGTGGTGATACTTTAAGAACCTCATGAGCGTGCTACAAAAACCCCACTAAACGGGGGCCAGAAAAGGTAATACTAGGTGGAGTAGACTTCCAACTTAGACAGATGTCTTATGCGCAACGTAGGAGAGCTAATTGGTTGGTACGTGAAACATATTACGTTGGCATTGTATACTGGAATGTGTCCTAGTGTATCCATATCGGGCAGCTCAAACACTTACCCGGGGTTCAACCACATGATATGGTTTTGGAGTTGGACAGCTTTATGAGAGTGGTGGTGCATATAAGTATGGAGGTGGACGGCAGGGGTGTACTTCGAATCACTTATTCGAAGTAAACCTAATATTGCAAATCACTCTAGTGGGTAGGGGTTTTGGTGGAGCTATGAATTGGAAGACATGAGATTGAATTTTTTGGTTTTATTGAGGGGATTAGGGACAAGCATATTGTGTATCATATTAACAATGTGGGCCAGTGTATATTTGACTGTTGAGCCAAACTTTGGGCACTATATGTGTCTTTTTCTGGTTTTGCTTTGTTTTTCAAGTCTTTTTAATTTTCTAAATACGTGACGTTGTTACTCAGTGGCTATTTTCAGTGTTCATTCTCTGTACTGTGGACGAATAATGAATCACCCATTTGATCACTTTTCCTGATTCAATCTTCCACTCTTTACAGGTTGCGGGCGTGGATTGTAAATATCGATGTAAATCTGGAACACTTTTTGAAGCTGACCCACCTAATTTTGTAGCTGCACACCGAAGGGGTACAAAGGAGGTCTTCAACCGAACTAGATGCGTGGCAACAATAGCAAGCTGATTCTGCAATAGTCTCGAGTAGATGGGACTATTTTTCATGGTATAGCAGCTAGTGTTGTCCTGGATCTTGATCCGACTTTTTGTAGACTGGCTTTGGTGTACATATTGCACCTGTTTTTCTACTTTCAAACTTATTCAATATGGTTGTGTTATTATGGTAATTGCCGTTAAGCTGTGCATTCAGTGACCAAGCCCCCGTCTTCTTACAAGACGCAATCCTCTACTACACGGGGTAACAATTTGGACATGTTTCAGTGCTATTTTTTGTAAGCAAACTGTTGTATGATACTAGCAAGCGATGTGTTCTTATCATATTATCAGCTTTAGTTAATCTTGTTGGCAAAGATTTTGGATTACAATTTTAACATACAATATATATGTTGCAAATATATCTCCTTTCCTAAAAGCAGGTCAACTGAAAGACGAAGTTTTGTTAGTCGGGTTTTAAGCCGTGTCTAAATTTCGGTGAGGATTAGTGCCTTGAGATTGCTCAAGAGTGCATTACAGCCTATGAGCGGTGCATGTTACTTGTTTTTTTCCTTACGACTATAAATGGGTTCTCAGTTGTGGTTCCCACGTGAAATGTTTGTTCTACCAGCTTGTAGAGTGGGAGCATGGGGCTGAGAAGTGATATGTCAATGTTGACATAAGTGAGTTGGGTGCAGAGACACGTGAAATGTTTTGTCCGCCAACTTGAGACTGCTCAAGAGTGCATTATAGCATGTGAGCGGTACATGTTACTTGTTTTTTTCCTTACGACTCTAAATGGGTTCTCAGTTGTGGTTCCCACGTGAAATGTTTGTTCTACCAGCTTGTAGAGTGGGAGCATGGGGCTGAGAAGTGATATGTCAATGTTGACATAAGTGAGTTGGGTGCAGAGACACGTGAAATGTTTTGTCCGCCAGCTTGTATAGTGGGAGCATGGGGCTGAGAAGTGATATGTCAATAAATGAGTTGAGCGCATTAAACTTCCAATTCCATAAAGTTGCTTGCAATGCTGTTGCAAACCATGTGGGGCATGAAAGGCAAGCAACGCTCAATCAACACAAAGATTAGATTGAGTGGTTGATGTGTTTGTTGCTAGCTTCTTGTTGGCCTGACTACTCTCAGTGGTACAAGTCTTGGTATGCAATAATGCAAGAGACTGGCTGCTATGAATCCTTTCATGTTGTGTTATTGTTCACCCGTGTGTTATTATTTTTTGCGAATCCCCTCCTCTATAGATTGTGTATTATTGAACAAGATCCTTTGGGGTCAAACAACACTTACCTAGATTCGGCCACATTACACGAAGAGTTGTACGTTGTGTTTGTGAATTTTTTTTCCATCATGCATGCTATTGTGTTCCCTCTTCTATCCATTTTGAGTCTTATTTAGTTATATACCGTACTTTTGGTCGTCTCGGTTAAGAACCACGACCTTCAGGAATAAACAGAATGGGAAGAACTTATCTCATTTTATTTGTCTAATTGAAACACAGTTGCACAGAGAACGAGTGTATAGTTGGGAAATAGTGATTGCAAAGGGAAAACCGTCATCTTCTTACAAAATCGTGCTTTGAACTGACTTCAACAAAGGCTGAATAATATAACTCGCCTTCGAAGCTCACGTTTTCCATAGAAAACGTTGTTCTCATAATTAAAACTCCTACTGAGGTCGTGATCTCTGACCACGGCTTCAATAGAAGCCAAAGCCAAAGTTAGGGGTGCAACTTGGGCGGATTGGACGGGCCCAAGGATTAGACCATGACCAGCCCACTCTCTAAAAGTCGTGCCCATGTCCAGTTCAGCCCATCTACGGGCCAAATAATATGTGTCCACGCCAAGTCCATCAAAATTTTGGTAGACACGGGCTGGATGCGGGCTGTCCACGGGTTTGTCCATGGTTACAATTTTTTTTTTTAAAACGATTCGAAACATATCATTGACCATCCAACTCTACAATTTATTCATGATAATAAAAAAAAGTACATTAAAGTCTCAAAATGAACTTAAATATAAGCATGAAAATAAATATTTGGGACAAAATGAGAGAGAAAAAAATACAAGAGTTTCTAATTCTATATTAAGAAATACAGTATGAAAAGTAAAGTCTTCAAAAATCTTTAAACATGAACGAAAAGTGGGAACCGTCGCTCAACCTGGTTCAGAAAAATAAGACAAGAATATGAGCATACCTTTGGCTTTGAGGCTTTGACTTTGTCGAAGTGGGGGTTGAGAGTTTAAAAAGTACAAAAAAAAAAATTATATTCTATTAGGTTAAGAGTTTGACGATCGAGATTGCATAGACTTACGTGATCCACGGTTTTTAATGACTAAAGAAAACAAAATAAATATATTGTAACATGTATATATATATATAAAGTACACATATTATAATTTATATTATATAATAGTTAGACGGGCTGGTTTTCCCACAGGCTGGACGGGCTTGTAGAAACATTTGCTCATGTCCAGCCCATATTTTTTGCGGGCCCAAAGTTTTGAGCTCATGTCCACCATGGTCACTACAAAAGTAGGTCCATACCCATATTTTTGCGGGCTGACACGGGTTGTCCACGGATTGCCCAGCCCAAGTTGCACCCCTAGCCAAAGTCGAATTAGTTCATTCGCTCTCGATGACCATTTTTCAATAGAGATCGTTGATGGGTGCAAGCGTTTTCTATTGAGCAAGAGTGGATTTATTTTTGCCCTTACACGGTTTAATTCGTGGTTCTTAAACACGTTCACAATACAAATCGTGTTTCCTGTAAAAAGGGCGTATTCTTTTCACTCGGCCTATTAGTACCAGATTGCTAGCACAATTTGAGGGCGCATGTGCAACGACCGATAACATTACGGAGTTTATAGTTGGTCATGTCTTAAATGGACATGCACTGCACGGTGTTTATATATCGAGGCCATTGTAGTGGCAAAGGTGGTGAGGAAAAATAGGACGGGGGTCTTTAGAGATAAGAGGAGAACATGTTGTCTGTACTCGTGTAGATGGTATAATGCGTATACACACTTGGTAATCGGTCCTGTTGTACTAATCACGTGCGTTGACCACTGATCATTATGTTAGACATAACATTCATCATATCATAAAATGTGTCCACACCATGGAGATTTTAAATGTAAATTTTAGAGAAGCAGCTTAAGATCACTCCACGCACGTGCAACACTAGTATAGACACTAACCATTTTCAGTAACCACCTTCATTCATCTTCATCAGACATTGGAGCATCAGAAATAGATCCAGGTTCAGAGCTCATGTTCCTGTATACTTGTGCTTCATTGTTGTTGCCATCTGCATAGCTTTCACGCGCCATACGACGCAAGTTATGCCTACTTTGACGAACTCTCATTCTATTATTTTCTTCACGTATACAATGCAGAACCCGTTCAAGCTCCATATGTGTATTTCGAGGCATGTTGATTGCCTTTTGCCGAATGACGGGTATATCCATGCGTCATGAATCAGTTATAAGGACCTCACGTTCATTCAACCGGTAGAACCATTCTACATGTAATTTACTAACATAGGGTCTTGAATATCACAAACTTGGACGCAAAGAGTATTGAAATTCATCTTCACCCGCCCAGTGCCGACCCAACGCTTCAAATATGTCTCGTGGAGTATAGGACATCTCCAAGATTTAAGTTATTCACACAGCACCTGCTCTGTGCCTTTGCCCTTCATCCACTATACATACTTATATAAGGATGGATAACGGCCCACTTCAATAAATGCTGCATGCTCGTGCTAATGAGATGTGACAGTCGCTGTAAATTTCTTTATAGTCATTGATAAATAGCATTTGCAGATGTATTAGTTGCTGATAATATAATAGCTCATTGCAAGTTTCATCAATCCTTGGAGGGCTAATTACGTATTGAGCTATTGGCAAAAATAGCGGTGTAATTGATTTTGCCAGATTGATATCAAGTTCTAATTCGGAAGTACACGTTCAGTATTTTTGGTGGTAATTTTCCAGGCGTATGATATTACATCAAAGTTGCAGATTCAATTGGGCGAATCAAACAAGAAAACAGATGTTTGCTGGACAACTCTATCCATATCTTTATACTTGTGTATCTAAAGCCATAATGAACCATATGACCAGTCTTTCACTGTACGCAAAAGTCGCAAAATTGCCGGTAATACCTAGCTGAAAAGGGATTAAAGTAGCCATGCAAAAGGTTATCGGTGACCAAATACTAATATTGTCGGTATAGATCAGTCACATGTCTATTTTCGGGAACACGATTTCAGACACCATCATTATTGTGTGCGAAGTTTCAATATGTGGCCTCCTAATTATGTAATTACTTTTGCACACAAATTCTTGAACGAATTTCCACTCTCTCTGGCATGCCTTTAACCATTGTAGTCATTATACAGCTGAGAATAATGATGTGCTTTTCACTTTGGGCAAAGGCACTTGGTTGATGTATCATTTCGATGGAAACGCCTTGGACTACCAATTAGAGTTTCCGTGACGAGTGACTTGTGTTTGAACACCACTTGTGTTGTCACTTTGATGGGCCTACTCTTGTCTGGATCTCAAACCACAACTATTCTACATGTGTGTACACTTGGTTATATATGCTTGTCATGCTCATTGCGTATGATATGCAAAAGTTGTATGGCGGGACTTCCTGGTAGTTCTAATTGTCGGCGACGTGAGAATGTGTGGTTGTTGTGTGAAAGAAACGACCACTACAGAGAAGTGAGGTACACGGATCCTAGAGAATACTACGTTGGTTTATGAAGAGAATGGGCATATCGAGTAAAGGAATCAGAAGCACTACACCAAGATCTCATCGCGATGGGAGCACCTGTGCCGTACCATCGTTCACTTAGTATGCCGCGTCCTAATGTTGCCAAGTGTAGGAAAGTTGTGCGGCAAATTCGTATGGAGAATAACCGGATGTTGTTGGGTAGAAAATGATTTTACATGCTTCAGCTTGCCGAAGAAATGGCAGAGGCTAGTGGCCGACAATTCACTTCTAACGAGAGAAACACTATTTTAACCAACGATCAGTACTTATATGATGAATATATGTCAAATGAAGAGTGATATATATCTCTTTCCACCATGTGTGTCTGGAAAATGACTACCAGTTGTGAACATGTCATTGTATTAAGCGGACCTCGCCCCTGCACTTGTGTCTTGTTTTCAAGCATTTGCTCATGCACTACTCTTATGGTTACACACGGTGTCTTGTTTTCAAGCATTTGCTCATGTACTACTCTTGGGGCTACACATGGGATCAACGTCATTACGAGGGTCTTTTATAGCACCTATGTAGCTTCTCATCCGTTCAAAACTTTATGTAGCTTGCTTCTAGCTCTGTAATGTGCTCCCCATTTAACTGTTTGAGATCACTTACATTAAGATTCTAGCTAATTTGTGTTACTGTTGATGCTTGGGTAACCACGCTTGGAGTTTTTAAGAACCCGTCAAAATTAGAGGTATCGTCTCGGTTGACAGTAAACATTCCTATGTTTGTAAGGCGGTTCCTGGAACAACGTTATTTGCATGGCATCGTATTCAGTAATACTTGTTGTTTTATTATTACTGTGTTTACTAATAGTAAAGTGTTCATCTGAACTTGTTGTTCTCTTTCACAGTTTCACTCTTATAAGATTATGTCATTTTATTTGTCTAATTTAAACAGAATTACATGAACATTTGGACATCGTCACGAGGGTATTGCGGGAAATAGAGATCGCAAAGGGCTTACAACACACAATCAATGTCCTTTTAGATTTCATAAAGATACTACTTTATTTCTGGCTTCTTGGTTGCCTGACTAGTTTGAATGGTACAAGTCCTGGTATGCAACAATGCAAGTGACCTGATGCAACGAATCTTGTCAGGTTGTGTTGCTGTGCACCCATGTGTTATTATGCAGAAAGGACCCCTCGCCTCTAGAGATTGTGTATGTGATTGTTCAACATCTTTTGGGGTAAAACAGCACTCACATGGATTCGGCCAGGTAACACGAAGATACTGGGCTGTTACATACGCCCATTTTTGTTCCTTACATAATAATGTGTTACCTATTCTCACCATTAAAGAATCTGTTATTTATTTATATACCACGCATACACACCCGTCGCGGATAAGAACCACGACTTTATGGAATAAACGGGCATGATAAGAGAGGGATCTTGTTCTGGGACCCGCTGGAGCTCTTCAAGAGCTTGATGCAACGCAGAGGCAAAGAGAGGGAGAGAGATGTCTTCTCCAGCCAGCCATCTCTCTCCTAAGAAGGAATATTATATAAAGGCATTAGAGGAACCAGAACTTGAAAAATGATGACGAAATCAGAGCAATTCCCTGGCTTTCAGCCATGCAGCTCGTCACCATGGGGGGTACAACATTGAGTATATTCAACATTTATATAACTAGGTGGGCTGCCCGAGTGATGCATGCTAGGGATTGCTCTGATTTGTAGGTTTGATGAACGTGATAACGGACATTGAGCGACGGCCAATTCCATGTTTGGGGAGCAGAATACTATTGCAATTGCAAGCGATCCTTCCCTTCCTGGAGAGGACTTTTTCTTCCCTCCATTGTTCCTGAGGTAATTAGATGGTCAACATACACATGCTGTGTATGCGTGCCATCTAATTACCTCAGGACAATGGAGGGAGATATGAAAGTGGCAACGTGGGAGAATGTACACGGTTATTTTAGGTTTTGAGGAAAAGTCGGTCTCTATAAGTGGCTTTTACTGAAATGGGTTTTAGCGACGGAGAGCATTACGCCGCTAAAACCCATTTCAAACTATCCGTTGTTAAAAGATTTCGCGACGAACGTAAACCTGTCGCCAATAGTCGGTCGCAAATTTTATTCCCAAAATTAGCGAGCAATAAAATTTTTACAACGGAGGTTAGGGTCAACAAGTCATTTTCTGCAAACACACATCAAATGTTTCCACGACGGTGCTTGTCGATACGTCCCAATGCTTGTAGATTTTTCTAAATCTTGTCTCTTTGTAGGTGCAATATTACCTTTGCCTATGGGAAGAACTTATGTCCGAGCACCACATAGAAGAGCCGTTATGCCTATCTTGGGTGACGCCAATCGTTTTTTCCAGAAACACAAGTCGCTTTATGCAAAAGTGCTTGTCACATTCTGCCGATGCTCAAGTCGTTTTATGCACATGGGGGGCACAAGCTCTGCGTTTGCTTCGGTGGGACTCCAAAAAAATGAGGACCTTGCGGGAACTACACTTGATTTTGCTAACTGGATGCGGTTTTTCTAGCTTCTTGTTGGTTGAAAAGCGTAGCGTTTTTCCACCTCTCCGTTAGTCCGAATTTTATCGGATTGATTACACGTGGTTGTTGACCAAAAAATGATCCGATTCGGAGTACACATGATTTTTGTATCGATCAATCATACGGTTTCGGTGATACAAGCCGGTTTTGCCACCAATCGTGCGTTAGGGCACATTTTCTCTATCCGGTTACTCGTGGTGGTTGAGGCCATAAGGAGCCCCAGAACCACTAGTATTTGATGTGTTTACCGACCAAGCACGGAAGAACGGTGTCGGTGCAAACTGTTTGTGGTGACACCAGTCCTCTTCTGCGGAAACACAAGTCGGTTTCTGCAAAACTGTGTGTCCAGTTGTGCCGAGGCCCAAGTCGCTTCATGCATAAGTGATGGGGTGCACGTTACAGCCTGGATTTTTCTAGGTGGGACCACCACATACGTGGGATGACCGTGCGGGAACCACAGAGCACACAACTACCTTACACGATTGGGATCAGTGAGGGTTGTCAGTATCCTCCTTTTTTGATGGGTGTCTCAAAGCGTAGCGTTTCGCCACTTCTCCATTGGGGCTCATTTTCTCTACCCAGTTAATCATGGTTGTTGAGGCCGTAAAGAGCCCCAAAACATCGTGGTTGATGTGTTTACCGACCAAGCACGCAAGAACGTTAGGTTTGCATACTGTTTATGGTGACACCAGTCGTTTTCTGCGAAACACACAAGTTTGTTTTTGCAAAATTGGATGTTCTGTTGTGCCGATGCCCAAGTCATTTTATGCATAAGTGACAGGGTGCAGGTTACGGCCTGCATTTTTCTAGGTGGGACCACCAAATACGTGGGATGACCGTGCGGCAACCACACACACATAACTACCTTACATGGTTGGGATCATTGAGGGGTGTCAGTATTTTTCGATTCAATGGGTGTCTCGAAGTGTAGCATTTCGCCACCTCTCCATTAGGGCGCATTTTCTCTACCCGGTTAATCATGGTTGTTGAGGCCGTAAAGAGCCCCAAAACGTCGTGATGTTTTTACCGACCAAGCACGGAAGAACGTTAGGTTTGCATACTGTTTATGGTGACACCAGTCATTTTCTGCGGAAACACAAGTCTGTTTCTGCAAAAGTGGATGTTCTATTGTGCCGATACCCAAGTCATTTTATGCATAAATGACGGGTCGCAGATTACGGCCTGGTTTTTCTCCGTTGGACCACTAGAGTCTACACATGTGGGATGACCGTGCGGGAACCACACACCCACATTGCCCTTACAGGGTTGGGATCATTGAGGCTTGTCATTATCGGCCTATTCGATGCCTGTTCCAAAAGCATAGCTTTTCGTCACCTCTCTGTTAGGGCGGATTTTTATCGGCCCGATTACTCATTTTTGTTGAGGTCGTAAGGAGTCCGTTGTGGGGTGGTTGATGTGTTTACCGACCAAGCACAGAAGAACGGTGTAGATGCATACTGTTTGTGGTGACACCGGTCGTTTTCTGTAGAAATGCAAGGCGGTTTCTGCAAAAGTGGATGTCCGACTATGCCGATGCCCAAGCCTTTTTATGCATAAATAACGGGCCGCACGGGCACATGCAGTTTTCTCGGTGGGACCACTACATTCGTCGGAGGACCTTGTGGGATCCACACAAACACATTGCCATTACACATTTGGGATCATTGATGGCTGTCACTGACCTCTCAGTTGACGGGAACTCGTAGCATAGCGTTTCATCACCTATCCGTTAGGGCCCACCTGATCGGCCGGTTACCCGTGGTTTTGAGGCCGTAAGGAGTCATAGAGTTTCAGTTGTTGATGTGTTTATCGACCAAGTACAGAAGAACGGTGTAGACGCATTCTGTTGGTGGTGACACCAGTCATTTTCGGCAGAAACACAAGTCTTTTTCTGCTAAAGTGCGTGTATGGTTGTGCCGACACCCAATTCTTTTTATGTTGAAATTACGGGGCACACGGGCGCATGGTTTTTTCTCGGTAGGAACACTACATACGTGGGATGACCTTGCGAGAACCACACAAACACATTGCCCAAGTTCTTGTTGGGAACATTTTTTGCTGTCAGTATCATCCGCTTCGATGGGAACTCGTAGCATAGTGTTTCGTCACCTCTCCGTTAGGGCGCACGTTAGAGGCTTGGTTACTCCTGCTTGTTGAGGCCACAACGACTCCGGTGCGGAGTGGTTGATGTGTTTACCGGTCTCTGACCATCGGATTATGGTGACATGCTTGTCCCTTTCTGCGGAAACGCGAGTCGATTTGTGGAAAGGTGCATGTTTGATAGTATTGATGCCTAAGTCTTTTTATGCTAAAATTACGGAGGGCACAATGCAAATGTTTTTTTTTGGCAATACTACCATTGGATACGTGGGATGACCTTGCGGGAACTACGGGCTTAGAGGAACAGCCCCAAGGGGGTTGGGATCATTGATGGTTGTCAACATCCTCCCTTTGATGAGCATTCTTGCCAAGGGGGTTGGGAATGCTCCCCAGTTTCCAACTTATGTTCACATTGCGTGAACATGATGTGATCAATTTGTGTTACTATTTTTCTATGTAACCACTATTCGTTTTTGTTAAGAACCCGTTAAGAAAAAATATGTTTAACGGGTTGACCGTAAACACTACTATGTTCGTAAGACAGTTGTTGGAACAACGTTATTTGCACGGCATCATATCGACAATATCATTGATGCGTTTACTAATATCGTAGGTCATTTGCGGGATGCATACGACAATTTGCGCATGCATTTAATCAAGGTTGTACAGGGTTTAGGAGACACTCCTCAGTTTTCTGCAGATAACTGAGGAGTTTGCTTTAGGTAACACAAGTCGGTTTCTGTAGAAACTCAAGTACTTTATGCAAAGGTGCCCGTTGATATGTGCCACTGCCAAAGTCGTTCCTATGTATAAGAAATACTAAATATGTGTTCCCAACCTATTCTAGTCATACCCAAGGGCCCACTAGGGGTCCCGCTTCACGCAAACACGTCGACAGATACAACGTGCATTTTTCCAACGCATCTAACAGGTCAGCGCGCGCAAGCTCAAGTCACGTGCGTTTTTTGCTCCGCGCGTCTTGTGTGCGACTTAGGCATGATTTATTTCATGTTGACGTCACTCACACTAGCGCGATCATCACGCCGAGACCACCCGAACACATTTTCACCAAAAATGTCGACCGACGACGCAACCCAAGCAACGGGGGGGTCAAGGGGCAAAGGCCTTGGCCAACCCCATGGGGTCGGCCTCGGCCTCCCCCAAGGCCATGGGGTCGGCCTCGGCCTCCCATGGGGGGTTGGCCTTGGCCTTCACCCCCCCCCGGTTCTTCACTTTTTGCGCAAAGTCCTTTTTGTACTTTTTTCGCTTCGTATGCTTTGTACGTAACCTTGGCACCTTAATCGTCACATGGGTACGATTCACGTCGACACGCTCGTCGTAACAAAACTTTTGGATTTGTCATTGCTTATCAAAACACCTACCGACGGTGCGCCTGAAGTTCGCAAAAGGAGAAATGGCCTTGGGCTCCGAAAATGGAAGTTGGTCATTTGGCCTTGGCCAACCCCAGGGGGTTGGCCTCGGCCTCCAGAAGGGGTTGGCCTCGGCCATTTTCCCCCGATGGTTCACCCCTTCGCGCAAACCCCTTTCCGCACCTTTTTCGTTTCGTATTCTTTGTACGTGACCTTGGCACCTTGTTCGCTACGTGGGTAAAATTCTTGGCAACACGCTCGTCATAACCCAACTTTTGGATTTGCCATTCCTCATCGAAACACCTACCGTCGGTGTGACCGAAGTTCATCGAAGGGGGGAGTGGCCTTGGCCTCCCTTCATGGGAGTTGGCCATTGGCCTTGGCCACCCCCTAGGGTCAGCCTCAGCATCCACAAGGGGTCGGCCTCGGCCTCCCCAGGGGTAATGACCTTGGCCTTCCCCCCAATGTTTGGCCTATGGCCTCCCCTCCCGCGCACACTTGTTTTCTCGAGTCTTTGCACCTCCGCGATGTTTACCGACGTCCGTACATCAACCTCGCAATATCCGTCGTGCATCAACCTCGTAACGTCCGTCGTGCATCAACCTCTCGCCGTCCGTTGTGCATCAACCTTGCAACGTCTGTCGTGCATCAACCTCCCACCGTCCGTCGTGCAACAACCTCAACCTCCCGACGTTCGTTCGTACATCAACCTCGTGATGTTCGTTGTGCATCAACCTCGCGACGTCTGTTTGTACATCAACCTCCCGACGTCCGTTCGTACATCAACCTCGCGACGTTCGTTGTGCATCAACCTCGCGACGTCCGTCGTGCATCAACTTCCCGACGTCCGTTCGTACATCAACCTCGCGACGTCTATGGTGCATCAACCTCGCAACGTCCATCGTGCAACAACCTCGTGACGTCCATTAGTACATCAATCTCCTGACGTCCGTTCGTACATCAACTTCACGACGTCCGTCGTCCATCAACTTCACGACGTCCGTCATCCATCAACCTCGCCATGTCCATCGTGCATCAACCTTTCGACGTCCGTCGTGCATCAACCTCGTGACGTCCGTCGTCCGTGACCGCACATCGCTCCCGCGATTCCCATCGCCCAAAGTCGCGCGCTACCGCTGAATGACCCGTCGCTGACGACCGCATACCACCACTCCCAACTTTGTCATTACTACATGTTGCATTCATTATCTTGTTATGACAGGTACACTCAGCTCACATCCCGTCTTTGGGACACCCGACACCCGCCCGTGCGCCGTCTCCGCGACGTTCGTCACCAGGCTCGTGCGCCACTTTCATGATATGTGCCCACGGCACCAGGTATTGTCTTCGCGACGCTCGTCGCCGCGCTCGTGCGCCACTTCCATGATATATGCCCACGACACCAAGTATTGTCTCTGCGACGTTCGTCGCCGCGCCCGGGCGCCATCCTCATGATACGTGCCCCAGCACTAAGTATTGTTCCGTGACGTTGGTCGCCGCGCCTGCTCGCCATCCTCATGATACGTGCCCCGGCACCAAGTATTGCTCCGTGACGTTCGTCGCTGCCCCTGCGCGCCATCCTCATGATACGTGCCCCGGCACCAAGTATTGCTCCGCGATGTTCATCGCCACGCCTGCGCGCCATCCTCATGACATGTGCCCCGCCGCCTAGTATTGTTTCACGACGTTTGTCGTCGCGCCTGCGCGTCACTTTCATAACACGTGCCCCGGCACCAAGTATTGTCTCTGCGACGTTCGTCGCCGCGCTCGTGCGCCATTTCCATGATACATGCCCCTAGCACCAAGTATTGCTCCGAGATGTTCGTCGTCGCACCACTTTCATGACACGTGCTCCAACACCAAGTATTGTCTCCGCGACGCTCGTCGACGCGCTCGTGCGCCACTTCCATGTTATGTGCCCACGGCACCAGGTATTGTCTCTGCGAAGTTCGTCGCCGCGCCTATGCGCCACTTTCATAACATGTGCCCCGGCACCAGGTATTGTCTCGTGTTGTAGGCACCGCGCCCATGCGCCACAATCATACTACATGCTTCCGGGTTGGGCTCACAACCTTATAGTCATCGCCGTCTCAATCACAGGGGGGGCTTCGGCCCTCGTACCAGGATGGGCTAACAACCTTATAGCCATCGCCGTCTCAATCACAGGAGGGCTTCACCCCTCGTACCGGGATGGGCTCACAACCTTATAGCCATCGCCGTCTCAATCACAGGGGGGGCTTCGGCCCTCGTACGGGGATGGGGTCACAACCTTATAGCCATCGCCGTCTCAATCACAGGGGGGCTTTGGCCCTCGTACCGGGATGGGCTCACAACCTTATAACCATCGCCGTCTCAATCACAGGGGGGCTTCGGCCCTCGTATCCGGATGGGCTCACAACCTTATAGCCATCACCGTCTCAATCACAGGGGGGCTTCGGCCCTCGTACCGGGATGGGCTCACAACTTTAAAGCCATCGCCGTCACAATCACAGAGGGCTCCGGCACGAGGATCCCTCGCAGCGGACTACGAGCACTGAGCTGCGACTATGTCCACTCATGTTACTGTCAATCGTCGACACCACCAAGACAATGACCCACGGGACACTCCAAGACGGGAGCAGGTCCTCGGAGGGCATTGCGCCTAGTCCGCCTGGCTGTTGGCTACATGGGCAACCCTCATCGCTGTCAGGTTCTCTGCGCGTCTCTTGACGCACCTCGTGGGATTCAGTAAGGGCTTGGACCGGTGGCTGGAGCAACATGCTTACTCTGATCATGCTGTCATGGTGTGGTCAGTCTTCTCAGACAGGTAGAGCGACGCTGTGCGAGGCAGGCAACGCGAATTTGGGAACTGGCAGTCTAACGGAGAACCGGTATTTTGGGACCCCCTGGTGACGTGTCACTCCCAGGGGACGACATGTGGCACTTTATGACATAAGCACACTGTTTCCTATAAATAGTGCACTTTATGACTCAAAAAGGGACTTCTTCTTCATTCTCACGAAAATCACTTTCTCACTCTAGAATTGGAGAGCTCTTGGATTCTAGAGAGAGAAACACAAAATTGGACATAACTTAAGATCGTAACATTGGACCCTGACTTGGACCTCGATTCGGACCCTGACTTGGACTATCGACTGCCGGCCCTGTTCGTCTTAGCTTTGCCTTCGCAGCACTGCCATTCCTCACGGCCTGTCTGGAAAGCCTTGTTCTCAGCCCTTACTCCGTCCTTGTTGCCTCTCACTTTGCATACTTGGAAGCTGACACGGACTGCAGCCTTTGTGGCACCTCCACGTAAGTACGAACCCACTTTCCTTGGCATCAATATGTTTTTGATAGGGGACTAGATCATGTCTGAGGACCCTGAGGTAACTTATCATATGCGCATGGCTGGGACCAGCAACACATAGATTGTGAGATCCATCGACGCCAATATATCATGGGTAAGGCCCAAAAAGTGACACGGACAAAGCCCATTCGCGAACGAAGACAAGCTTCATGCTCCATCACACCACGGTGCATCGCCTCAATGGACACAACCGAAAACTACATGTGGGGATCGAGACTAATAACAAGCCACATTGCCGCAGACCTTTCATCTCAAAGCGGGTCTAAGTCGTCTGATACATCATTGGCGACCATTGTAAGCACATTGAGAAAAAACCGTTTCTCGTGCTGTGGTGTGCTTGTAACATAGTTTTGGCAAAGTGCTGACGTTGTTAGCAGAGACGGGAGTGTGTTAGTCTTCTCTACTCGAAACCCTTTATTTACAGTCAAAATGGTCCACTTAAGGGAAGAACACAAAATGATTTAGGTCTCTGACCTATTTAATAGATTGGATTTTATGCGCCCTAAATTAGGTCGGATTCAATTAGTTAGATGGATTCAGTTCCATCTAATTTCTCTTGGTCCATTTGTATTAAACTTCCTGGTATCAAGACCATGGCTTGCATTAGCAATTACGTTTATTTGCAGCAGTCCTGCCCGTCCGCCCAAGAGGCATTGGTGTGTATTTCAGGCACACGTTTCACGTTTCAGCTTGCAGGGAGATTATATTACGCCCGTCTCTAAAAATAAACTGGCATGCACCGTAAAATTTTGTGGCTAGCTTTGCCTACATGAATGCCCCCGTTTTCTGATTATGGCTTGCCTTACCTTTATGTATATCGTGACTTGTAAGGGGAGCAAGCTTGAAAAAAGGATCTTAGAGTGTGTGTGGATCGGCCCTTTTCTTTCTAGTGTCGGCTTTTTTTGTTGTATTATCATCCAATCAATTTTACATGGTGGCTTTGTGCGTTTGGACAAAGGGGGAACAAGGTTCCACTCTAAGATAACACATACACTCGCCGTTGGCAAGTCGAGGTGACCTATCAAAAAAAAATTTGGTGGGAAGCTTGTGTGGGTGGCAAAGAAATAAAAGGGCTAGGCTTAAGAACACTCCACGACAGGAAATTCCCCTTCAGTGGTGAAATACATATAGTTTCCACTGCCAAAAAACACCGGGGCATCGGCAGAGTTCCACATGCATTTTTGCATAAAAAGAGTGGCGTTTCCGCAGAAAAGAACTAGTTCCACTAATCTGTGAAAGATGACTCGATTTATAATGCGTGGGTATTGGACATTACTAGTTTCATCTGATGGGGTTTTGGGCAGAAGGGAACATCAAGTTTCCATTTTAAAATTAAATTAAGATAATCTAAATTTTTGGTGAGTTTTATTTTTGGTCTTCTTTGTTCAGCCATCACTCCTGTCAGGGTACTTGCCTGTCGTATGGAAGGGCCCCTTGTGATGTGTCATGTACTACTTCCAATGTTAGGGTCACCGACTGCATGCTTGTGTGGATGGTGAGCTGCCTGCATGCATGATAGGCGTCGCTACTCGGCGTTGTTGGTCACCACCCCGTCACTTAAGTTTCCACTGCCGAGACTTCTCTATCTACGTCTGACCAAGCACACCACTCACCTGACTTTTACACTCCCCCCTTTAGAACACCCATCCCCTCTCTCATTCGCTCTCATTTCCATCGGGGCTTTTTACCCAAGAAGATGTCTAATCGTGGTCGTGGACGTGCAACTATGGGACCCCGATGGCGGACAAGGCGGTGAAAGGGGTAGAGCCGGCGACGGTGGAGCAGTAGGAACGCGTTGTTAACAGAATCCGCCACCATATTTTATGATTGGGGCTACGGCCACGCCTTCTCCCCATTCCGTGTCTGGAAACCTGTAGCGTCAGCTTCTACTGGATCTCGCAAACCGAGAGAAGGCACGGAATGGGGAGATGGCGTGGTGACAACCTCGTCCGCCTTTGGGGTCCCATAGTTTCCTTACCACGACCACGGTTAGACATCTTTGTGGGTAGAAGAGCCCAATGGAAAGGAGAGTGAATGAGAAAGGGGAGGGGTGTTCTAAAGGGGGGAGTGTAAAAGTCAGGTGAGTGGTGTGCTTGGTCCGACGTAGATAGAGAAGTCTCGGCAGTGGAAACTTAAGTGACGGGGTGGTGACTGACAACACCGAGTAGCGACTCCCGTCATGCATGCAGGCGGCTCACGACCCACACAAGCATGCAGTCGGTGACCTGAACAATGGAAGTAGTCCATTTCTACGGAAGCGCTGGTCTTTTTATGCAAAAGCGCATGTCGAACCATGCTGATGCCCCATTATTTTTATGCAAAAATTACCCGGGGGGGGCGGTGGGGGCACGAGCGCTTATCGTGCTTCGGTCGGACGCCTAAAAAACTTTAGAATTTGACATGCAAACACACTTTCCCTTGCTAAGGGGTTGGGCGTGATCAAACGGATGCGGTCGACCATCATTTTGTAGGGCAACGTCTGAACTTGTCAAATCTCAATTAGGCCCCATGTTTCCGGTCAATATATACACGTAGGTGTTGAGGAGAAAATGATCCGCTCCGGAGTGTGTTTACCGACTCGTCATTGAAGAGCACTTTATGAAGCGCGATCTTGGTAAAACTAGTATCTTTCTGCGAGAACACAAGTCTTTTATGCAAAAGTGCATGTCCAATTCTGCCGAAGCCTTAGTCTTTAGAATTACGGGGAAGCACAAGCGCTAATTAGCCCGTTTAGTGGGAGAACCTTAAAAAAAGAGGAACTTTACATGCAAATACAATTTTCCTTGCGAAGGGGGTTAGGATTTAAGAGACGGATGCGGTTTACCCGTTTGCAATGAAATGCACCGCGTTTTATCACCTCTCAATTACGTCGCATTTTATGAAATTAATGAAATTATATTGTCCAAAGAATGTAAAACACCAAAGTTCAGGTTGGCTGCCTAGTGTCTCTTGTACTGTATTTTTGTGCACAATTCCCGTGTTTCGACATGCTTGTAACAGAGCTTATGTCAGAGCGATGGCCTAGCAACACAGAGGCTTAGTGTGTCGTTCGTTCCTACCCAAAGCCCTCTACTTATAGGCTGGCAGGGCTAGGACTCGGGAGCCAGTGGATTTGGCCTTTTGACTTTTTAAAATAACAGGATGTAGTCCCACAAATTTGTTGAAACTAATTACGTAGATGGACTCATTTCTCCTTAATTTCTATTGGTCAAACTTGACCTAACTAAACTTTCCGGTGGCAAGAACATGGACTGGATAAAAAAATATTTATTTGGAGTAGTCCTTCGAACTTGTGTTTAACTTCGACCCCGTTCGAGGACCACATTGCTCGCAGCCCTTGAATATTTGACATGTAAAAAATAAGCTGCAAGGCAACTGCAAAATAATTTTTTTTTTGTGTCTACACGAACGCGTCCGTCTTATGCAATTCTTCATTGTTGTTTTATCTATATGATAAATGTCCCAACATGGGAACACGATTGAGCTACAGATCGTAGAGGGTATACGGCTGTACCAGGAGGAAATCGTGTCTTTTTCTTATTTTATTAACATCTGAGCTATTTCACAAATGCATGCGTGCAAAGCATGTGGAAGGGGAGGAACATGCGCACAAGGAGGGTGCCGTACAACAAAGAGTTGTACGATGGGCTTGGGACAAATGAAATGCTCCCGAAAAGGAATATAATGACTCTTTCAATCAATGGGGCCATGTCGGTGTGGTGATTTACATCACGGGGCGACTTGTTGGACAGTGTAGGATGCGCCGGCTACGATAATACATGAATAGAAGAAGCATTTGACTTCTTCATGCCTGTTCCACTTGGAAGCGGGGATGGGGGTAGGGGTATAAATCAATTGGTTGAGCTCCGCTCTTGCATTTGGGTTGTAGCAATTACGTGTTTACCATGTCTAGTTGTACATGCAGTAATGATAGTCGTTTCTACCGGGACTTGTCTATAAATGCATGTAAGTAATGGGGAAGAGAACTGAAACATGCCACGGGAACACCCTACTCGTTAATCAACGGTGGAACGTATGGCACGCAGAGGACTCGGGATGGGCAGTTTCGGTAGCAAATGTATACGGACGATGGGCATGATGCCTTGGGCTAGAACGATGGCAGCGGTAGTCATAGTCCTCTGCAACGCTCAGGGAACAGAGTAGTGGCTCGAACAAAATAATGGAACCCAATATAAAAAAAACCGGGAGTCCAACGTACTTACACAAAGCGACAAACTTCACGGTTCGATGTAGCAGGCCAAAGTTGGAGATGCAACTCGTGTATAAACACGACTAATGATTGCTTTTTTTGTGTAGAGTTTGAAGAGTTATATGCTGCTGTACTCCGACATTCATCGATATACAATTTGTGTTACGAATGATAACAACGATTCCATTATGGGTCCAACTTATTCCATACCAAGGGACCAGTGTTCTCCTATTGCTTCAGAGTTATTATACCAAGAAAATGATAGCCCAGTCCTGAATGTCTGGCATATATGGAAAAAGTTAGCATATACCCACTAAGGTAATTGCAATATTGCCCACTTTTTTTTACAGAATGATTGGAGAGTACACTTTCCTTTAGAGGCAGAATTTCACGACACAATACCGAGAGTTATTTTTCTAACTTCTATAAAGCTTGAAGAATTTTTATTTTCTTTTTGGAGGAAAGAAACTCAGGTATATACAATAGAATACAATCATTTATGTCAATTCAATTGCGTTACAATCAGGGCGGCATCCCAGTGTGTTTAGTGAATTAATCTTCGTAACGACTTCCAAAAAAACCAGATCTGCCAAGCTACGCCTTCTCATAAGCTACAATAGGTTCACGCGACAGGTGCAACATCTTCCAATCTCAACGCTGTTATGAAAATGCATATCTGCTTGTACATGCAACACAAAACCCGAGTTATTATTACACGGGAAACACTGTGTGACACACGGGTGCTTGTAGCAAAAGATAGCGACTGTATTGAAACAAAAAAGAAAATACCTACCAACATCTCATAAGCTAACTGTTCCCAAAAAGTAAGAAAAATTCTCCCCTGACAAATGGAAAATATACTTTGCCTCTGCTCAGCATTTCCAAAATGTCATCACCAGAGTAATACTCCTAATAAGGACTTCTTCACTCGGCCATTCATTGTTCAAGCAACGCTCAATTGTGCCTTGAAGATTCGTCAGATTCTTTAATCTATATATAAAATTGCTATAGGAATAGGACCCATTTCTATTCGGTTTACTGAACTCGCTATTCCGCTCCGAAGTCCGAAGAAGTTCCCGTAGAAGTCCATAGCTCAAACCATGAGCATATTTTCAGGATGCTAAGAAAAGTACCACCACCATAATTTTAAAGATATCTTCCCAGTTTATTTTTCTGTCATTAACTTGATTCTCTTGACTTACTATTTAGAGTAAAAAATCTAGACATTATAATCAGAGATTCTTCAGACATGGCCATGAGAAAAAAATGGACATTTCTGATGCTGCAATTACCCAGTTATAGACAACACAACATTTCTTATCTAAATAAGTTCATTGAGTACTAAATACAGAGATACAACAGTCTTAAAAGGATGGATTCTCGCATGGTTTACACAAGGTCTAAAGTTATTTTCTCACTGTCCAAGCTCAGATATCAAACACAGTTGGAGTAGAGTCATTAAGTATTGAGTATACCTCATGGCCATCATAGCAACACAAGCTACATGCGGTGCAAACTCCAGCAATTCACATCAGGTGCCCAAGTGGTTTACGAGATAATTGCCTGCCTCTTCATATAACCATTTGCATATGTGCATTCATTTCCCTCATCACCTCCTAAATTCAGCATTTTCTTCCTACACATTGTGATTAATATTCTAAATCATTATAACTAAGAATAATGGTTGCACCTGAAGTCAACAAACAAAACGAGTGCACACACATATGTATTTATGTGCAAAGACGAATGCATGCACACATATACAGATTTATAAGTTCATTGAAGAGCTAATTATAGCCATGTAGTCTTTTCTAAATAGATAGCCACACAGACAATATGCCGGATTCGAATAAATACCAGTCCATTTTACCCCAGCAGGGTAATAAAGCTGCTTTCCCTGCAGCCCAAGTAAGCGGGGTGTGGAGAACCAATAGCAATTCAACACTGCCATAGAACTTCAATACATGGCCAATGAGCATTCCAAGTTAAACATTAGGAGCTAAACATGGTGATGAGAAATTTTAGCAGACACATGTAGAAGCCGAAAGTGTTAAGGTCAAGTACCATGCAATATATCCACCCTACACTGTTAGGCAATACCAGCCACTCTGCATATCTATAACTCTATATTTTCATGGACTGACAACCAATCGACTAATTAAACAGAAAGCTCTTTGGGCAGAAACAAATAAGAAAACTGGCGGTCCTTAACCACACCATCCTCACTGCAAGTCATGCTCTTCGAGCGGAACTACGAACCGAGACTATACAAAAAGCCATATGGACCTTATTTCTGACGGACTCGTAGATATCTAGATAGGCAGGAAGACAGAGAGCATATAGGCGAAGATTCTTCCCCCAGCAAATAGAAGCTATACTTTGCCTCTGCTCAACACTTCCAAAATGTCCTAACCAATTTTCACATGTCAACAAATTACATACTTCAAGGCTGTGCGACCAACGTATGGAGGAATTTCATTGGGTAAAAAAGAAGAAATCCAACGTTATTGTCATGGCCGATCAAAACGGATTGCCCAACTGATCCACCATCTCTAGCATAAACAATTAAATCAGTATGTGCCACACAACACTTGCAGAAGAATGACACGAGGTTTTGCAAATGCAACCTAGCAAATGTAGATCTTATAATTATGACAATGAGTCAGAGAAGATAATATACACCATGTACACCCCTTATCAACTAACCTGCCTTTAGGGTTTGCCAATCGGCTCGGTCTGGGCGAGAAGTCGCGACCTCTCAGTGTTACGCTCATTAAGTAATAAGCACACGACTGTCTCGTTACGAAGCATCACAACTGCACCCTGAAACACAATCACAATCGTCAATCTTTAAAAAGTGTGACGGGCATCAATGAACCAATTGACTATACAATTGTACTTGCTGGGTCTATACCCGCTGGAATTATACTCACCAGATCAATAACGAAATCCATTTTACCATACCAATGCTCCAAATATTTTATCAAGTAAATACCACAGTGACACATACAGGAAAAACGGGGTAAAAGACGTGACATTATTAGTAATGACATAGATACACGGTGTCAAATAAACCGCAGTTGGGGATCAAAATGCGTGTGCGAAAAAACTTTCGGCATGTGAGTAGATTCCATTATGGATTGTACGACGTACGTGTGCAATTTCAGATGATACGTTGTATCCAAGCCAAACTTGGCAGAGTTCGTAAATCGTATCGTATAATAACATACACTCGCGGCTGGCATGGATGTGACATCTCCCTTACATAAAGTAGATTGGAAGGATGTGTGTGTGGCAAAAAAAGTAGGGGGGCTTGGCTTAAGAAACATCTAGGATTGGAAATCCAGCGTCCGTGGATAGAAACATTTTGGACCTCTCCATCAAGAAATATACTACCCCCCCCCCCCCCAGGCTGTCAAAGAACGTTGGACCTCATTCACAAATCAGGCAGCCCAGAGGTAAAATACAACCACTCAATTAGAAACACAAAGGGTTTGACCGTAGGGAAAAAAAGTTATGGTTTCGGCCAGGAAGTTGGCATTCCAATGGTCGTGGTGGTTACTCAACACCTGGAACAAGGGCGGTATATGATGCTGCCAGTGTCTTGACACGGAAGGATCATCCAAAATATGGTATATGGTACATGGAATACAACTACAAGTTCTTCAGGGTTAAGGATTTCAACGATATAGGCATCAGAAGTTCATACGAGCGATGTCAATGAGGATGTAAACGTCGGCCTTGCCCCTCGCAGATGGCATGCCGACTATTTTTTACCCTAATTGTTGACTGGGTTCACTAACCGTTGTGGCACAGTGGAAGACGCTACGGTTTTCTGGGCACATCCCAATACGTGGCTTCATGTTATGGCTGCTGTCAAAAATCAAAATAAGGACTAGAGATTAAAACAAACATGGAGTATAGTAGATGTTGTGATCTAATCATCCTATGTTCTAAGCAGTAGGAGACAGTTGAGCATCTCTCCCGTTCATGGAGTGCAAGCGTAGTAAAGAAATCTGGAATCAAGTACACTTTACACACTTTTCAGCACCGTGAATTTTAGCGCACACACACAAATACCACGATATGCTTTCAACACATTTAGGGGTAAAAGTTCAGAGCCAACCAACGCGAACTAGCTGTGGGTATTACAGTATATAGTTCGTCGGAAGAGAGAAATCATAGGATAGTCAATGAAAATCAGATGGGGAGGCGCAAGACCATAGCAAGGATTCAAAAGTATAAAGCCTATAGAGTACTGAGGTGGTAAACGGCAGTGGAATCTAATATTAACATGTACCTAATATCAATGGGAATTACCTATAGCAGTGGTGCACATACGAGGCCCCGGAAGACACGGTAGGCTTTATTTTCAAAGCATAGATGTAAACTGATATGGATGTATGTTGATTTTTGGGTTTATTCACTGGCAATAAAAGACCTTCTATGAATTGTTTTCAAACATGTATGGGCGGGACTAAGTAAATAACTCTTACGCAGTGGTATTGTGAGGCCCCGATCTTAATTAGCTACTAATCATTTTATTAAATTTAAACATATTTAAATTTGGTTGAAATAATGTAATCGTGTTATAATATTTGTATACATAAAATAAATATCGAAATTAATTGTGGGCCCAAAATGTAATTATGTAAAACTTAGAGTTAAAAAGTAGTTATGTAAAGCTTTGGGGTCAATTTCAAAATATCCTAAGTTAGCTATAAGGGGTCACGTGAAGGGGTGTGGGATTAATAGCATTTTGGTGTGCCACCTATGTTTGGTGGTGAGTAATCAAAAGAAACTAATAAAAAAAATGGAAAGAAGCCTAAGTGGATAATTTAGAAACAAAAGAGAAGGTGGGGTTGCAAGACCTAGTCTCGGGCAAAATAGAACAAAGAGAAGAAAAAGAGAGAAAGAAAAGAAAGGAGGGAAAGGGAGGAAGAAAAGAAGAGAAGAAGAAAAGGAAGAACAAAGGAGAGAATCTTCTTGAATTGGCTTGGCCTAAAATTCTTTAAGGTAGGTTATCTTGTTCTTTTAGGTTTTAAAGCATGATAGAGAATTATTATGAGTAGTAGTAAAATATTTATACATATTTGCCTGAAATGATTCAAGGAGATGTGTGTTCATGTATGTTGAAAACTACAAAACAGTCATGGAATTAGGGTACCTTTTGGTGCTTGGAAAGGTATACTTTTAGTTGATATTTGGACCTGGTTATTTTATATGTTATACTAGTACATGTATAGAGTATACATACCAAATTCCAGATTATTTCAAGTAGTATTACTATGGTTTAAAATTCGTGGATTGAAACCTATTCTGTGAAACTGTACAGTCATGGAATTAGATTACTTTTGATGCTTAGAAATGTATACTTTTAGTTAAGATATGGATCTGGTTATTTTATATGTTATACTAGTACATGTATAGAGTATACATACCAAATTTCAGATTATTTCAAGTACTATTGCTATGGTTTAAAATTCGTGGCTTGGAACCTATCTTGTGAAACTGTTGCTAGGCAGATTCTGAAATTTGTCTTTTAAAGGGCTTAATATGATCTTAAAACAATATTTTCGTGTCAAGTAAAATACTGGGATGTAGATCTTTAAGTCTAGTTTTCATAAATATATAGTTTGACTGTCGAAGCCTTGTAATTAAATTGTTATGATTTTCGGAGTACAGACTACTCCTGCTGCCATTTGAAATACTGGGCAGATTAGGTTACATGTTTGGCATGTATTGTTGATAATACGGTAACTTGATGACATTCATGTTGACGTATGTACATGATTATGCATATCACGTGAAGGAGGAGGAAAAAAGTGAGTTGAGGGTGTTATTTGCCGGGGTTGGAAGTTATCCGGCCAGGGTTCTCGTTCTCGTTCATGTCTTGATAGTGCGCACTAGCTATGCGTACTAATTCTCGAAAGGAATTATTGGCGTGCCTGTGATGACGTTGGACTTCTTCTATCGAACCCGCTACATCAGTTGGTTGCGATACGAAAAGTCTCTCGCACTCAGGGAAGGTTGGCTCGTGCATGAGGGGCATATTTGCATATTGATATTCTCGTACTTGGCTTATATTTGTCTTGAACTTTTTTGTACTGTATGGTTATTCTTGGTGAGATCAAGTTAATATTTAGGTCTTGCTTGTCATTCTCGTGTATGTTCTACAAGATTTCAAATCTTGCTCGATATGTTATTCTCGTTTCTTTTGAAGGCAAGTGTGAGCAGATGCTTGCATGTGTTACTCGATATGTTAAATTATTCTTAAGTACGTAGGTATCATCTGTTCAAGTGACTTGCATGTTCATACTAACTATACATAATATGATCAAGTCATGTTTGGACTTAAAAGCACCGGATACCCTACTGAGCCATTAGGCTGACCCATTCCCGATACCTTTTTTTCTAGGTTCGGAGTCGGAGTATTTGCCAAGGGACGAAGAGGATTACCTCGGGGAGACTCAAGAGTATTACGCTGGGTGAGCAACGTTTTAGTTGTACTTCTTTTATTTTGGAGTGTAGTACTTGTACAGAAGAGAGGTGGTCTGTAATATAATGTTATGTTCAGTCTTTCCACTTATGGACGACTGTAATGTTTAAGCATACTTCCGCTGTTTCTTTTGAGGTTTTGTAGTAAAGCTCTGTTTATCCTTGAGGTATATGTGTTAACAAGCCTGTTTAGCGCTGCGCCCCTTCCGGGGGGCGTGACATTTAATGGTATCAGAGCTGTAGTTGCTTGGAAGCCAGGCTAAGATCTTCGGAATTGATTAGTTTCTTTAATTTGAAATTCGGTATGGCCTAAACATATTTTTTCACCTGTTCAGGTGTTATATATGGCGGGCCAGAGAGATGAAAGTACTGTGGGGCAGGGTACACAAGAAACTGATCCTAATTTGCGGGAGATAATTGGATTAGTTGGACGTATAGCTAATGCCTTAGAATCTTCACAAAATAATCAGCAACACAGTCAGGTTGGCGAGAGTTCTCAGGTGAGGTACGCTATAGCTACTGATGATCTGACCTTACTTGAAAGATTTGTTAAGCTTAAGCCTACTGTATTTGCGGGTGGCCCTAATTCAGATGAGGCAGAGGAATGGATAAGCAATAAGGAGAAACTATTTGAGAGAATGCAATTAACTCCTTCACAGAAAGTTTCTTTGGCTACTTTTTATTTGAGTGAGGATGCGGGGTTTTGGTGGAAGACGATTGATGCGAAGTGGACAGCCGGTAATGTGATAAGAACTTGGGATTTGTTTATTACTGAGTTTAATAACAAGTATATTCCGGCAAGTGTTAGAAGAGATAGAGAATTGGCTTTCCTACAACTTGAACAGAAAAACAAGACTGTACAAGAATATGAAAAGGAATTTACTGCTTTAGCTCGACATGCTTCCTATCTGGTTGAGGGTGGTGATAGGAAAGCCAGAAAGTTTGAAACTGGCTTGAATCCTGACATACAGGAAGCTATAGCACCTCTTAATATCTCTGATTATCACGAGATTGTAGATCGGGCACTTAATATTGAGAGGACTTTGAAGTTTACACGGGCAAAGAGGGCACATATGAGTTTATCTAGGCCCCCGGTGCCACAGTGGCAGGCAGGAAGATTTCCTTCAACATCTGGTGATAGGAAATTTCTGAGAACAAATATGAGGAGTATGGCGTATACACCTAGACCCCAGACACAGGGATTTATGCCCCGACCATTTATAACTGGACCACGACCTCAGCCTAGGCCTGGAGTGAGGCCTACTCAGTATATACCACCTCAACAGCAGCCTGTACAAGCAGTTAGTCGATATTGCACATTTTGTGGTATGACTGGGCATACAGAAGAGGTTTGTAGGAAAAGGAAGGGAACATGTTTTGCACGTGGGACACAGGGGCATCATATGAGGGATTGTCCTAAGAATAAAGGATATGTGGCTGTTACTGCTGGGGAAGCATCTGGTACTGGTATTGGTACCGGTAGAAGGGTGAATAAACCGACGATAAAGGCTAGAGCATTTGCACTGGGACAAGATGAAGTACAGGGATCGCCTGCAGTTGTTGGAGGTACTGTTCTAATTTCTGGTACTTTGGCTAGAGTATTGATTGATCCTGGCTCTACACATTCATATGTCGCATCACATTTCTTACATCATTTGCCTATGATGTCAGAGTATTTACCTTTTGTGGTCAAAGTCAGTACCCCTGTGGGTGATTCTTTATATACAGATAGAGTGTACAAAGCCTGTGAGATTAACATGAATAACCATGTACTGCATGCTAATTTGATTGCATTGCCTATGCGGGAGTTGGATGTTATTTTGGGTATGGATTGGTTATCCCACAATCATGCTAGTGTTGACTGTTTTGCCAAGACTGTTACGTTTACTTTACCTGATCAGTCGGTATTCATGTACGTGGGTGATAAAAGTCCAACTGCTGTCCCTATTATTTCTGCCTTACGTGCTCAGAAGTTACTTGATAAGGGTTGTGTGGGATATATTGTGTATGCTATTGACTGTTCGAAGACAGTGACTAGGCTGGAGGACATCCCTATTGTTCAAGAATATTCGGATGTATTTTCTCAGGACTTGATTACTCTACCATCTGATAGGGAGATAGAATTTGTTATTGAACTTGTTCCAGGCACTGCACCTATATCCAAAGCTCCCTACAGAATGGCTCCTGCTGAGTTGAAAGAGTTAAAGGTGCAATTACAAGATTTACTTGATAAAGGTTTTATTAGACCAAGTACTTCACCTTGGGGTTCGCCTGTCTTATTTGTTAAGAAAAAGGATGGTACCTTACGTTTATGTATCGACTACAGACAGTTAAATCAGGTAACCATAAAGAATAAATATCCATTACCCCATATCGAGGATTTATTTGATCAATTGCAAGGAGCTAAGATATTTTCCAAATTGGATTTGAGGTCAGGTTATCATCAGTTAAAGGTGAGGGAGGAGGATGTCCCTAAGACTGCTTTCAGGACTAGGTATGGTCATTACGAATTTTTAGTTATGCCATTTGGGGTTACTAATGCACCCGCAGCGTTTATGGATTTGATGAATCGCATATTCAAACCATACTTGGATAGTTTTGTGGTAGTCTTTATTGATGATATTTTGGTTTATTCTCGGGATACCCAACAACATGCTCAGCATCTCAGACTTGTCTTGCAAACCTTACGGGATAAAAAGTTGTATGCCAAATTTGAAAAGTGTATGTTTTGGTTGGAACAAGTTGCTTTTCTTGGGCATATAATATCAGGTGCAGGAATATCAGTGGATCCGGCTAAGATTGAGGCTATACAAAGTTGGAAAACGCCTTCAACAGTATCGGAGATACGTAGTTTCTTAGGGCTAGCCGGATATTACCGTAGATTTGTTGAGGGATTTTCTAAAATTGCTGGTCCATTATCCCGTTTGACTCAGAAGAAAGTAACTTTTATTTGGGATGGTAAATGTGAGAATAGTTTTCAGGAGTTGAAACATAGATTGGTCAGTGCACCCATTTTGGTTCTGCCTAACGGGAATGATGATTTTGTAATATACAGTGATGCATCTCACAAAGGTTTGGGTTGTGTGCTTATGCAAAGGGGTAAGGTAATCGCTTATGCATCACGTAAATTGAAGCCATATGAAGAGAATTATCCTACTCATGATCTAGAGTTAGCAGCTATTGTTTTTGCCTTGCATAAGTGGAGACATTATCTGTATGGAGCAGTATTTGAGGTCTACACTGATCATAAGAGTTTGAAATATTTATTTTCACAGAAGGAATTGAATATGAGACAACGTAGATGGATGGAATTATTAAACGATTACAGTTGTTCTATTTCATATCACCCAGGTAAGGCTAATGTGGTTGCTGATGCCTTAAGCCGAAAGAATATGATTGCTAGTTTAATGCTTAAGGAATGGCATATGTTAACTGATGTGTGTGATTGGAGGCCGCGCGCCACTAGGACGGGATTTCTATTTGCTAATATTAAAGTTTGGCCAGCATTAATGCAATTGATACGGGAAGCTCAGGGAAAGGACCCAGAGTTGCTAAAAATTAGAACGGAGGTGGAGCAAAGGTTACAACCTGAATTTTCATTATCTTCGGAAGATATATTGAGATTTAGAGATTGTGTTTGTGTACCAAATGATGCCGAGGTTAAACAGGAGATTTTGAAAGAAGCACATCAGAGTAAGTACAGTATTCATCCGGGTAGCACTAAAATGTACAGAGATTTGAAATCACATTATTGGTGGAATGGTATGAAAGGTGATATAGCCAAATTTTTTTCCAAGTGCCTAACATGTCAGCTGGTAAAGGCAGAACATCAAAAGCCGGGTGGTTATTTACAGCATCTATCTATTCCTGAGTGGAAATGGGAGCACATAACTATGGATTTTGTGACAGGTTTACCACGGACTCGAGACGGAAATGATGCCATTTGGGTAATAGTAGACCGTCTTACTAAATCTGCACATTTTCTTCCACTGAACATGAAATATTCCATGGAAAAACTGGCTAAATTGTATATCGATGAGATAGTTCGCTTGCATGGGGTTCCTGTTAGCATTGTTTCTGACAGGGATCCACATTTTACTTCTCGATTTTGGCAAGCTTTTTAGAAAGCTATGGGTACACAGTTGGCCTTGACTACAGCCTTTCACCCTCAGACAGATGGTCAGAGTGAGCGTACTATTCAGACCCTGGAGGATATGTTACGAGCTTGTGTGATAGACTTGAAAGGTAGTTGGGATTCACATTTACCACTTGTTGAATTCTCTTATAATAACAGCTACCATTCTAGTATCGATATGGCTCCTTATGAGGCGTTATATGGAAGAAAATGCAGATCTCCAGTTTGTTGGTCAGAGGTTGGGGAAGGTAAGCTTATCAAATCTGATATTATTCGTGAAACCACTGATAAGATACAAGTAATTCAACAACGTATCCGTACAGCACAGAGTAGACAAAAAAGCTACGCCGACACTCATCGACGCGGTTTGGAATTTTCGGTGGGCGACTTTGTTTTTATTAAGATTTCTCCAACGAAAGGAGTCATGAGATTTGGTAAGAAAGGTAAGCTATCTCCGAGGTTTGTTGGGCCTTATGAGATTTTGGAACGGGTTGGTGATCTAGCGTATCGGGTTGCTTTGTCGCTTTCATTATCTGGAGTACACAATGTCTTTCATGTATCTATGTTGCGTAAATATCAGCCAGATCCTTCACATGTGTTGCACGATCAGCCGGTTCACGTAGAAGCAGATATGTCTTACGTTGAGCAGCCGGTGGAGATTTTGGATCGTCGGGATCAGGTATTGAGGAATAAAGTGATTCCATTGGTTAAGATCAAATGGCAATACCATGATATTGAAGAAGCTACCTGGGAGTGTGAAGATGAGATTAAAATTCGTGGCTTGGAACCTATCTTGTGAAACTGTTGCTAGGCAGATTCTGAAGTTTGTCTTTTAAAGGGCTTAATATGATCTTAAAACAATATTTTCGTGTCAAGTAAAATACTGGGATGTAGATCTTTAAGTCTAGTTTTCATAAATATATAGTTTGACTGTCGAAGCCTTGTAATTAAATTGTTATGATTTTCGGAGTACAGACTACTCCTGCTGCCATTTGAAATACTGGGCAGATTAGGTTACATGTTTGGCATGTATTGTTGATAATACGGTAACTTGATGACATTCATGTTGACGTATGTACATGATTATGCATATCACGTGAAGGAGGAGGAAAAAAGTGAGTTGAGGGTGTTATTTGCCGGGGTTGGAAGTTATCCGGCCAGGGTTCTCGTTCTCATTCATGTCTTGATAGTGCGCACTAGCTATGCGTACTAATTCTCGAAAGGAATTATTGGCGTGCCTGTGATGACGTTGGACTTCTTCTATCGAACCCGCTACATCAGTTGGTTGCGATACGAAAAGTCTCTCGCACTCAGGGAAGGTTGGCTCGTGCATGAGGGGCATATTTGCATATTGATATTCTCGTACTTGGCTTATATTTGTCTTGAACTTTTTTGTACTGTATGGTTATTCTTGGTGAGATCAAGTTAATATTTAGGTCTTGCTTGTCATTCTCGTGTATGTTCTACAAGATTTCAAATCTTGCTCGATATGTTATTCTCGTTTCTTTTGAAGGCAAGTGTGAGCAGATGCTTGCATGTGTTACTCGATATGTTAAATTATTCTTAAGTACGTAGGTATCATCTGTTCAAGTGACTTGCATGTTCATACTAACTATACATAATATGATCAAGTCATGTTTGGACTTAAAAGCACCGGATACCCTACTGAGCCATTAGGCTGACCCATTCCCGATACCTTTTTTTCTAGGTTCGGAGTCGGAGTATTTGCCAAGGGACGAAGAGGATTATCTCGGGGAGACTCAAGAGTATTACGCTGGGTGAGCAACGTTTTAGTTGTTCTTCTTTTATTTTGGAGTGTAGTACTTGTACAGAAGAGAGGTGGTCTGTAATATAATGTTATGTTCAGTCTTTCCACTTATGGACGACTGTAATGTTTAAGCATACTTCCACTGTTTCTTTTGAGGTTTTGTAGTAAAGCTCTGTTTATCCTTGAGGTATATGTGTTAACAAGCCTGTTTAGCGCTGCGCCCCTTCCGGGGGGCGTGACAGGTATCCCGTGGAACACTGGTAGGGACGAAAGCAAATGACGCCGACGTGAAAAAGGTCCCCCTGCTTACATCTTCCACGACAAGGGATATTACCCTACCCTACATGATAAGATCGAAATAACAACCGTTAGCTATTGATGAGGGAACAGATTGGTGTGCAAATGGCACTAGCAGCAAACCAATGAGGGCTACCATCAGGTTAACGGCATGTCTCATTCCGGGAAAGAGAGTTGTACTTGATGGATCTAAGTACTCCATGCCATGCCACATGTGAGGAGATTGAAGGAAAATGCCACCCAGTGATTACTTTTCAAACACATAGGCACTATGAGCTGAAACATCCATACGAAGAACAATTAAATCCATGTGAATATATCATGAGCGTGCATAGAAAATTACCCTCCTAAGTGTTCCCCAAGTTCATTTAAATAGGAGAGTTCATAAGAGTTTCGGCATATTACCATCTGGCAGGAGTCGAGGTTGCTCTTAATCCGATTCGACAGATAATAGCTCCAAATTTTTTTTCGAATTTCGTCATCCGTCCGAGATGTTGAGAGGTAAGATATAACGTTAGGCTACAATGTGAATAGCATCGTGTTAATACAAAACGTAACCAGACATTGGAGCAACTGGTGAGAATTGTTAGCCCTATGGTTGGATAACCTAGGCTTATATCTTGTTTTGATGATAACTACACATTGATTATGTTCTAATGAGTGCTTTGAGTGTATTCTTAGTAGGTATATACATGCACACTCATGAAGACACATTTGAGAAGTTGGATAGATGGATTAAAGCCAAAGAAACTTAAAGTTATAGTGGACATGCTATAGAAGCTTCATCAAGTCCAATGTCGAAGAGCAACAAAGAATGCATCGGCTAAGTTATTATCGATTATAATTGATATTTCCTATTATGTAACTAGTCTTGGTTTGATGCTTGGATTGATGACTATGACCTAAAAAGACCTTAGGACACCTTGTGCATTGCATGTGAGTTTATAATCATTCACACAAGCGTGGTTCTTGAAAATGAGTGAACTTTGGAGCTTACTCAGATTTTCTAAAAAATGTTTTTGGTGATAATATTTTCATATCTTGATAAACCTTTTCATTAGCTTTCCAACGCAAAAAATGGCACCTCAATCCGATTTTTCTAGAGAAAGTTATGCCCAAAATAGGAAAGGGGGTTCCGTGAGGCAGCCGATAGGCAGTAGGGTATTACAGTCGACTGTAATTGAATATAGTCAACTGCATTCCAATGCAGTCGACTGCATTGGTCAAAATTCAGTTCCAACGGCTATTTACGAGGACAAAACTCCAACGGCTATTTTTGAGGGATTACAGTCGACTGCATTGGGTTACAGTCGACTGCAATGGCAGTTTTGCCCACTTTATGCCTATAACGGCTATATTTCACTTGCTCTCTATATAAATGATTTGGGGCTTCATTATACACCATGGAAACCACATTCTAAGTCTCCATTCAATAGAGAAACATCAAGGCTCATAGATTAAACTTTTCTCTCTTCATCTTCATGATTTTACATCATTAAAGAGAGCATCTTTGTGAGCAATTCTTTGATTGAGAGTGAGCATCCTTCAAGTCATCAATTCTCTCATCTCTCTTATTCTAGTACTTCAACTTGTACTCATCTACTTATTGAGAGTAAAATCTTGTACACATTTCTTCATTGAAAGGTTCTTGTATCAAAGCTTGGGGTTGTCAAGCTTTGGAGCTTTGGGTTGTCAAGCTTTGGAGCTTTGGGTTTGTCAAAGCTTTGGAGCTTTGGGTTGGTCAAAGCTTTGGAGCTTTGGGTTTGTCAAAGCTTGTTCTTGATGTGGGCATAGCATCAAGGGATTGCAAGAGGTTCGATCTTGACCCGTAAGGAAGATCATACTAGTGGATTCTAGGGCCTTTCAAGGGACTTCCTTGAAGGGGTGGACGTAGGCTTGTGGGTATATCAAGCCGAACCATTTAATTCTCCTTGTCAAGTATCTCTAAACCCTTCTCTCTTTACATTATCGTTTTACGTTTGTGTTGAGATTGGTTGTTTGCTTATTTGAGTTATTGAGATTGAGGTTTGTTATTTGTTAATTTTTAAAGTAGTCTTAAAACCATATTCAACCTCCCCCCCCCCTCTAGAGTTATTTTATTGGTTTCAAGTGGTATCAGAGCCTCGACTCTTGTTATATTGGGTAACGCCAAGATAGTTAATCGATCATGGCTTACATTGGGGGAATGGAGGGTAGTTCTACCACTAGGCCTCCATTGTTTAATGGGACCAATTATAGTGTGTGGAAAGTTAAGATGAAAATCTACTTAGAGTCTCAAAACTATGACATGTGGGATATTGTTGAGAATGGTCCATTCGTTCCGATAAAGGTGGTTGATAAGGTTGAAGAGCCTAAATCCAAATCAGAGTATAATGATCATGATAAGAAGATGATTTTTATGAATGCTAGAGCGAAAAATTGTCTTGTTTGTGCTTTAGACACTAATGAACTCAATAGAGTCATTATGTGTAATTCCGCTAAGAGTATTTGGGATACTCTACAAGTTACGCATGAAGAAACTTCACTTCTTAGAGATTCCAAGATGAACTTATTGTTTAGAGATTATGAGTTATTCCATATGCTTCCAAATAAATCCATTACGGATATGAATACTCGTTTCACTAACATTGTAAATCCTTTGAAGCAATTAGGAAAGGAATTTACTAATGATGATCTCGTAAGAAAGGTAATTAGGTCTTTACCAAAAGCTTGGGATGCAAAGATCACCGACATTCAAGAATCGAAGAATCTAAACATCTTTCCTCTTGATGAATTGATGTGTTCTCTAATGACGTACGAAATGCAACTTAAATCTTTCGATCAAGATGACGTCAAGAAGAAGCCTACATCAATTGCTCTTAAATCTTCACCTTCAAACCTTGAGTCAAGTGATGATGATGAAGAAAATGAGAAGGATGAACAAGCAAATGTGTGCTTCATGGCAAATGATGAGGTAAGCTTTTCTTCCGGTAGTGATAGTGATAGCAATTGCTCCAATGATGATACTTTTGATGCATACGCTCTTTTATACGAAGAATCCATGAAATTAGCCAAGAAAATTGTGCTTTGAAAAAACAAGTGCGTGCGATTTCAAAAGAGCTAGATGACTTAAAAAGTGAAAATAAAGAGTTGCATGCCAAGAATGAATGCATATCTAGCCATTTATATGTAGAGCATGTGAATAATGATTTGATTGAATTGATTGTGAGCATTCCTAACACAAAACAAATCTCTTGTAATACTTCAATTTTAGAAAAACAAAATGAAATTTTAAAGCTTGAGATTTGTGAGTTGAAAAGATGCCTTGAAAAATTTGTTGATGGTAAAAACAACTTGGATGTCATGCTTGGACACCAAAGAGTTGGCCTAAACAAAGGCGGTGTTGGATTAGATCCCCTCACGTTTTTAAACAACAAGCTAGGTTATATGTTCCTCCAAGACAACCAAAGAACTATTGCACACCATTTACACATTGTGGTTGGTGCAACAAGAAAAGACATAGGACTAGTTATTGTCCTTGTAGAATTGTTTATGTTGGATGTGAAAAGAAAATGTGGGTTGTTAAAGAGTTTCTTAATGTTGCTAAGACTAACACTCATGGACCCAAGAAAATGTGGGTACCAAAAGTTAGACCTAAATTGTAATTGTAGGTTGTTCAAGGTAAAGGCAAATAGCAACAAGGAGAAGGCTCCAAGAAAATTTTGAGAAGGATGAGCAAAAAGTTAAATCTTAAGGGGGAGTAAGCATTCCGAGATTGGACATGCTACTTCAAATAAGGAGAGTCTCAAAGCTTGTCAAGAAAATGGACTTCAAGAATGATCACTCATGAGCTCAATTCCTTGGTAATTCACCAAGAGGGTAAAACTTAATGATCTTCTCAACATTGTGCTATGTGCTAAACTTATATGTTGTCAAGTATGCTTAAATTTTCAAATCTATAAATAGCTTGCTTGTTGAGAATTAATGTGAACCTTGCCGATGAATGGTCCTCTTGCACTTATATTGAAAATATTGATTGTTGATGACCATTATTCCCTTTGTGAAAATTCCATGTTGAAATTATGTCATCTTAATGCTTCACAATGTCATTCCTACACACACCCCTTTTGGTAATGCCAAAAAGAGAATATGACTCGGTTAGACATTCAGTTGCGTTTGTTTGATATTGTTGGCATGCATTGATTGAGGGGGAGCATACATTATGATGGAATATGCATAAGATAACTTGATAGGGGGAGCTTACATGCTTGAATCATATACTATCTTGTTACTCTTGAAATATGCATGAAGTAGATGAGATTATTGAGCTACTTTGAATATCTTTCTTTGGTTCATGAAGGAACTCTTGATGTCATCAGTATGAGTTCATGAGTTATATGCTCCTCACGCCATTATCATGCTTATAACTATCTTTTCACACATGCATACCCTTGTCTCTTTGTTGATGACAAAGGGGGAGAAATAATCTTGATTCTGTATGCTATGTGATTGTGTGTTTTGAGAGAACATTGGAGGAAGAGCATATCTTGTTTTAGCTAGGGAAGCTAGCTACAAGCTTAATTGCTATATGAGATAAATTGACATATCTTGAGTATACAAGCAATGATTGAGTGTTCTATGTGATATTGTTGTGCTTAATTAACTATCATATGATACATCTTACCCTATATAGAATCAATGTTTGTCATCATCAAAAAGGGGGAGATTGTTAGCCCTATGGTTGGATAACCTAGGCTTACATCTTGTTTTGATGATAACTACACATTGATTATGTTCTAATGTGTGCTTTGAGTGTATTCTTAGTAGGTATATACATGCACACTCATGAAGACACATTTGAGAAGTTGGATAGATGGATTAAAGCTAAAGAAACTTAAAGTTATAGTGGACATGCTATAGAAGCTTCATCAAGTCCAATGTCGAAGAGCAACAAAGAATGCATCGGCTAAGTTACTATCGATTATAATTGATATTTCCTATTATGTAACTAGTCTTGGTTTGATGCTTGGATTGATGACTATGACTAGAGATGTCAATGGGCCGGGCTTGGGCCGGCCCAGCCCAAGCCCAACGGGCCTCCAACGAAAACGGGCCGGGGCCGGGCCTGATGTCTGAAAAACGGGCCGGGCCAGGCCCGGGCCTGAAATCTGGATATATGGGCCCAGTCCAAGCCCTGGCCCTAGGCCCAATATTTAGGGCCGGGCTTGGGCCAGGCCCGGGCCCAAAATTTATTATTATTTTTGTGTAATTTCTTTCTTTAATTGGCTATAATTATCCCTCTTTACTCATAATGTTGTTTTATTAGAGATAGCACTTCCTCATGAATTTATCTTGAATTGGGAAAAAAGAATTGGTTACTACATGAGTATTTCCTTTTAAATATGTCTAGTAACTTTTATTTTGTAACGCTAAAACAATTCTTAAAAGAACGTATGCAAAACGATTGTAATGCTAAAACAATTGTTAAAAGAATGCATGCAAAATGACACTAATAACATTTAGCGACAATGATCGTTATATAGAGCAAACTGTTGTAGGCTACTTTTACTTTTAGTAATGGGTTGAGGCTCGAAAAACTTTATTGTTGATGCGCTCTTATATTTTACCATTATCATTCCTCAATACTAAAAAAGAACTAGAGCAAAAGCGAGAAGCAAAAAAATGTTTTCTTTTTGTGTGCCAATTGTTGTTGTTTTAGTAAGAGACGTGAATATGAGATTTGTCAAAATCGTGCAATCAAAGAAAATCTTGTAAGTATAATTCGAATAGTACACAAATCTCGATCTCAAAATATGTCCCAAGATTACGTTTCTTTGTCCGAAAGTCTACTGAAAAATGATTGCTAATTATCCGAAGTGCGGAGCAACAATATTCTTATAGAAACGTTTCTCAATAATATCACCATGACTCTCAAAGTTTGGGGTGCTTTTATAAATACGTAAAGTTTAGGGACATTTGTGTAATTTTATAAAAATTAATTAAAAAAAAACCATGTTTTATAGTCTTGCCACCTCCTCCTTGTTACAATGACTAAGTTAGTTAAATGTTAAAATATGGGATATGTGGATAATGGATGCATTGGGTGGAAAATAATGAAGGAAAAAAAAAAGGGGAAAACCTTTCCCTTTTGGGAAAGAAAGAAGAACCAACAGAAAACAAGAAAACAAGAAACAGAGAAGAGAAATGAAACAGCAAACAGGCCTACAGGGGGCCAAATTTTGGGCCAGAAAAGGGGCCAATTTTGGGCCAAATTGAGGGCAAAAATCGGGCCCAATTTTGGGCCGGGCTTTTTCAGGCTTTTTTAGGGCCGGGCCTGGCCCGGGCCATTTTCCCTGAAACCTTGGCCTGGTCCAAGCCCAGGCCCAAGGCCCTAAAAATGTGGGCATGCACTGTTCATACTAGGGCCGGGCCAGCCCAGGCTTTTTTCGGGCCGGGACGGGCTGGGCCACGGGCCGCCCGGCCCGTTTGACATCTCTAACTATGACCTAAAAATACCTTAGGACACCTTGTGCATTGCATGTGAGTTTATAATCATTCACACAAGCGTGGTTCTTCAAAATGAGTGAACTATGGAGCTTACTCAGATTTTCTAAAAAATGTTTTTGGTGCTAATCTTTTCATATCTTAATAAAAATTTTCATTAGCTTTCCAACGCAAAAAACGGCACCTCAATCCGATTTTTCTAGAGAAAGTTATGCCCAAAATAGGAAAGGGGGTTCCGTGAGGCAGCCGATAGGCAGTAGGGTATTACAGTCGACTGTAATTGAATACAGTCGACTGTATTCCATTGCAGTCGACTGCATTGGTCAAAATTCAGTTCCAACGGCTATTTTCGAGGACAAAACTCCAACGGCTATTTTCGAGGGATTACAGTCGACTGCATTGGGTTACAGTCGACTGCAATGGCAGTTTTGCCCACTTTATGCCTATAACGGCGCTATTTCACTTGCTCTCTATATAAATGATTTGGGGCTTCATTATACACCATGGAAACCACATTCTAAGTCTTCATTCAATAGAGAAACATCAAGGCTCATAGATTAAACTTTTCTCTCTTCATCTTCATGATTTTACATCATTAAAGAGAGCATCTTTGTGAGCAATTCTTTGATTGAGAGTGAGCATCCTTCAAGTCATCAATTCTCTCATCTCTCTTATTCTAGTACTTCAACTTGTACTCATCTACTTATTGAGAGTGAAATCTTGTACACATTTCTTCATTGAAAGGTTCTTGTATCAAAGCTTGGGGTTGTCAAGCTTTGGAGCTTTAGGTTTGTCAAAGATTGTTCTTGATGTGGGCATAGCATCAAGGGATTGTAAGAGGTTCGATCTTGACCCATAGGAAGATCATACTAGTGGATTCTAGGACCTTTCAAGGGACTTCCTTGAAGGGGTGGATGTAGGCTTGCGGGTATATCAAGCCGAACCATTTAATTCTCCTTGTCGAGTATCTCTAAACCCTTCTCTCTTTACATTATCGTTTTACATTTGTGTTGAGATTGGTTGTTTGCTTATTTGAGTTATTGAGATTGAGGTTTGTTATTTGTTAATTTTTAAAGTAGTCTTAAAACCCTATTCACCCCCCCTCTAGGGTTATTTTATTGGTTTCAAGAATGTATGGAGCGCCAAATGTAGAGGTGCGTACCGCGAAGAAAATGAGGAAGATGTATCGCTCTAGCAGGCCATTGCTCTCGGCGTTTATCGCCCTGATAACCATGTCGACAACCTGCATTGAGAGCCATAAATTATAACACATGCAAATCAGCCCACCTCGGCAAATTGTCATTTCATTGTTAAATAGTACTCACGGCTGTGCCAACCCAGTTATTGCCTTCCATGGTCGAGATATCAAACCTCGTTAAGTGGTAGTCGTACATACTTATCAGGACCTCGCTACAAAAGGCACAAACAAATACGTGGGAAACCGGTGAAAGGAAGCCCTTGAAAGGAAGCCCTTAAGATTGAATTCATGGTAAAAGGGAATGCCTTATTTACTATGTGCAACCTGAACAATGTTCAGGTTCTGTGAGGAAACATTGTGAGTTAGGACAACGGGATTAAAAGCACAAAGTTTAGGTGGTCAAAGAAGATAAGCAACCTATTAACTAATTTTAATATTGTGAAATGGCTCGTACCTCGGATCACGGGAGGATGAAAAAGCATAGCCTAACATATCTGGCTTTTTGGCTATGCTACATGACAGTTGAGAGGTTGGCATTTTACCGTTAGCACCAGTTGTTGCCGCATGCACCACCGGGATTTGAATGTCATTCAGTGGATGAAGTATCAGTCTGGCAGCAATCTGGACTCTGTAGTGCTTGACCTCGGACTAACAACATAAGCATTAGAAAGGGTGGAGCATGAAACTACTAATGAATTTACTTGCAATCGTGTATAATAAAACATTTCTTTAACTTAAATGCAAAGAGGGTTTACACCCTCACCGGGAAGATCGCTACACTGAACTTGCCCCACTAATGCTCCATAAACTTCAATGTATACACTCCGCAATCATCACTGAAATAGTTCATAACACACCTTATTCAGTTAATGTCATTAAGAGGATGAATTTAGGAACGGAGTTGAGAGGAGATATGGTTACACTAAGATAAGATCGTACTCGTTTGTTTGTTTTGGACACGGATGACTCTGGAAAGCGTAAGGATGTAAGTCGATGTCTCTACTAGCTTTATGCCTCAACAGAAGCGTAAGGACGCGGGCCTAACCACAACAAAGGTTAAACATATTATGATGGCTCTTCTTTATCTTTTGTCCGTTCGACAGCCATAATAAATGGCATGGATGAGTATATACCAGGTGAATGCGGAAAACATCAATCTCATCCAAAACACTGCGTCGACCAGAGTCGAGGTAGTCAATGCACTTCCTGTTGATGTTGATGCAGAGCATAAACCAATGATAGCCCCAACAGATTGGCACGGAGAACTGAAAAGGGAAGAAACATTCAGTACCTAAGGTGTTTCATTAAGAATACACTTGAAATGGTTGATATAAAGGCAAAGTGTTACTGGAAGAATATATTGGTTTTTAATAGTTAGTGCCATCTAAACATGTATGCGTTTGAACCTTGCAAGCACACAAAGGCAATTTACAGATAGAATACTGCTATGGAATAACTCAATGACAGACGAGTATACCAATTGGACGTCTTCCATTTTAATCAGCGGGCCAAAGAAGCGTGAGAAAAAGTCAGAGATCTCATCGTCAGTCCTGATGTAATCCATGAATTTGATAATCGAGGACTGCAGTTTATATAAGTATACATGGCTCAGTTTCAAAACAATTAGAACAAAGATATGAGCAATACTCAAAGTAAAACAACGTAAATCACCGCAAAATCGGAGGCAAATGTGTAACGTAGCACAGAGCCTGAACGATCGGCATTGATGACCTTCGACCACGCATCAACAACCTGAAGCATAAGGCATGGATTACTTTCTTAAAACCTCGTTGATATGTATTCATGGTATGCAAACAACGTTTGACCAGTGATATCAACTGGACAATGGATCATGCAATATTATTCTCATCGCACCACTGTTAGCCGGGAACAATGGTGTATGCAATAGTATGCAACGAGGGACACATCTCATAGTGAGCTGGGAACAATTAAGGTGTGTTCGTATATACACTTCTCATTTGAATAGATGATTTTAAAACCTTCACCTCGAGCATATCTGAACTCTTCTTTCAATATTAATGCCAACTTCAGTTTAGAGACCATCAAACCATGACATTTCATGGGTATAGAATAGCTCAATAACTATAAGTTCACTAGACTTATTATACTCAAGATCTGATTGGTTTCTGATTATCATGCTAGTTGGTTATTCGCGTTCCAAATATCTAAGTAAGCTGATGGAAGAAGTATGTAGAGATGTCGTACCTCGGATGAGACCCACTGCTTCCCCTGTAGCGTGAGAATTTGGTCCTTAGTCAAGAAGGTTTGAGGCATCTTAACGACAACCTCACTGTCGATAACAAGTGAAAATAATATGATAAGTAATAAGAACTTCTATAAATAAAATGACCCAAAAACCACAAAAGGCTTAAGCATATTCCTTACCTAGTAAGGACTTCAGACTGGAAAACGTTCTTCACAGCTTCCTTTTCAAGCTTTGAGAGCGTCAACTTTTGTTCACCGGCAATACGAAGGAAGGGGCTCCTTGTCGTGTTAGAGCACTTTACCCTTCTAATTGGAGCAGACCTCCTCTTTGGATGGGGACGGATGATTGACGCATCGGTCGCAGCCCTTTCTGCAATAATACGGCTGCTTGTCCTCCTCGTTTTAAAGGACAACTTTGATAAAGGTACGAGAAGGTCGGCGGCCAGAGGAGAATCCTCGACGTTGTCACCACTCGGTGTCAGATGTGAACGATGAGGGCTGGCACATCCAGAGTGAGCAGCTGCGGGAGACATTTCAGTTGGAGGAGGAGAGGAGAAGGATCGTAGGCGCTTAGATATAGGTTCGTATTGGGCGCCGTCATTCTTCGGAATGGTCGGCCCCTTTCCCCTCTTGCTCCTTCCAGCAGTGGCACGGCCTGAAGCAGTCTGAGTCGCATGCTCGGATGATGAAGTCCCTTGCCATGCTCTTTGTGTCGGGCCAACTTCAGGTGATGGTGACGCCGTAAACGCTGTAGCTACCTCCTTTGCAAGGAGGAACCTCTCAAGTTCTGGCAAGTGGGGCACAATCTCCACAATCTTGCGTATCCACTGTAAATGACTCAAGTGTAGTTCACACAAAAACATATTGATTTGAGGGTGAAAAAAAGAAACCCAACAAAAAGAAAATAACTACAGTCCATTGAGTTGTTAAGCTACGTACGAGAATAGTGAAGAAGGTGCTAGCAGGGGCGGGGGAGACATCCGTGTCACTTTCTCCACGAGTCTCCAATTCAATTCGGCTACTTATATGGCGTGGTGTCCAAAGTGCCATATAGGGACTTCCACAAAGCTCGATGTCGAGGACGCCGCATGGAGCTTTATGGAAGTAAAAGAACTGCATGGGAAATGTCAGAATGGATCAGGCCAATAATAAACATAGCTCGACATAGAATGCACCTATAGTTATTTTTGCGTACCATCAACAACGCAACGCAGTCGGTGATACCAGTTTTGGTCTTGCCTTGCTTGAAGTTGGACACACCTTGGACTAACTTATCAAGGACAAGCTGCGACCAATTGTACTGTGCGGAGGTTGATGCCACAGATAGGTCAGGAAACAAGTCGACGGATGGCCTGCCCCTCGTGGGACAAAGAAATGTACTCAACAAAAACAGCAAGAAAGCCTGGAAAAATTGCTCATCGACCACTTGTACACTTGTGAGGTACGAGGCCAAGGCCTTCAAACCCACCCGAGAAAAACGATCTCGAATGGGATGCAAGACATCATCGTCAATGGATGTTGGAACTCGTTTGCCCTTGTATGAAATGCCTAATACGAGTCCAACATCACTGACAGTTATCTGTATGGCTTCGGTCTTGCCTATGTGCATCTTGTGCGTGTACTGGTCAAATCTATCAACAAGGCCAAGTAGGAAACTCCTTGGCAATGTTGAACAATGCATGTTGAAAAAAGAATGAAAACCCATTGCCTCAATTGCGGAGGTTTTGGTGGCATTTCTTTTAGCCCTTCCATCAACGCAGCAACCATCCTTGGACTGCACCGGCTATCGAAGATTGCCTGCAATAAGTTAGAGCATGCGGTCAATAATATAATGTGCAGTACATTTCCATATAAAAGCTTGTAAAACAACACCGTCCAATTACAATGCACGATATTGTAGGTTCCAAGGTGTGATAGTTGAATGTATAGAGAAGTCATTGTTCGTATGCAGCTCTCTCCTTGAGAGTTTGTGTAGTGCTTATACAGCTTAGCAGCGCATTATATGGAGTACATAGGACATTTACCCCCAGAATTAAAAATATATTTTAATTCAAGCTTATGTGATATTTTGAAGCGTACTAATGTTCTGGAGTTCATGAAGTACATATGAGACTAATCATGGATCTTGGTAAAATACAATCAGGCTCGTTGCGATGGTGCTCACCGTCTCTATCGAGGAACTTGCCGGCGAAGAGGTCGTCGATGACGCCAGCACTAGCTCATTCTACCTCTATACTCATAAAAACACTACAACACCTCACGCCCTTTTTACCTCTGAAACCCATCATAATACATTCACTACGCTGCCCCGTAGCACACCATACACCCACCCACTTACACACCATCAAGCACATGCACACACCGGTCTCGCGTAAACACGGCAGCCATGGATGCGCCAGCAACCATAGCCCTCTTTTTTTTTCTCAGACCTACATACATACGCACAATAGGGCAGCCACCATGGCTGCCCTCACTTCACGCACAACACAAACACAATTCCACAACCAAAACACACCATACCCACAGGCTGCACCAAGACTGATGCAGCCCCTCCTTCTCACTATGGCTGCACCGGAGCCCACATTCTCGGCAGTCGAATTATACACGTAGAAACCCTCACAAACACACATTCCTCATGCATTCATTGTATTGCTTTCTTTGTTTCCTAGTCCTTACAAATGTACATGAAAGTTTCTGATCCAACAGAAGAAAGCTGCAAACCAGAGGCATGGTGTCACCATTGGTCAATAGAGTTTCAACATCGCTATTTTGGTTGTTCAATTGCAAAACCTCATTCATCAAACTCACAGATTTATATTAACACTCTACACACGTTACTCCAAAAATCACAGCCCCTTACCCCCTTTTTGTTTCAATGAATAAACCTATTTTATGCAAACTATAATGGATCATTTTTTAGACAACAGATAGAACTATTATACATAAACTTTAATGGATCATTTGCTAACGTTCTGTTGATAGATCACTTAATTAAGTACGCATCACAGATAATAAATTGTCATTCTTAATAATTACTCCATTAATGCCGGGGTATGTGAGCTACCATCGTTTCTAAATAGAACAATGATAATGGCGCCCGCATTGTTGACCATGGGAAGTGCCAGAATCAGAGTCGGGTTGTGGTGCTGGTAACTAATACTTGATGGAGGTGGGTCGTGGCGCTGGTTACATATCTTTAGCACTAATGTCAGTGATGATGGCGGTGGGAAGCGAGTAGGCTAGGAGAGACTCAATGAGTGAGAAATACAAACCTCTTGCTACATAGGTCATTTGAAAGTAAGTTCGTGTATCTTAACTATTTGACTTAGATGCACTCTGGAAAATGACTTGTATTCATGTTCATCCATCAGAGTGCAATAATTGAACAAATTTTGGGTTTGGTTATTGTAATTTACGCTTTTTCTAACGAGTAATGTGCTCGATTTGTTATTATAGGAAATTGAATGCCATTTAGCCAATAAATCTATCCTAGTGCTGCAGGGTATACTAGCTCCTCGAACTTTAATCGCACCTTACGTGTTGCCTCGATTAAATACAGGGAGACTGTAGAATTTCAGGGATTAAATTATTATACTTCAAAATGGAACCAATACACACCATAAACCCCATTATGTATCAGATAAACATTGTCATCTGGGACCAAGTTAGTCCAACTTGAGACAGAGTCTATCATCTATCACCAACTTACACTCACGCTATCCGTGTATGTCTTTGATCCAGCATATGTCAAAGTCTTAGAGGTCCACGAGAGGTTGGTGTATGAGGAGAACGTAGCTCAAACATTATTTCTCTTATTTGAGCGCTACTTTTTATTAAAGTTTCTATATGCGACAATTTAAAGACAAGTAGTTTTGGAACTGGCGTTCAAATGGTGAAAGGTAAAGCTATGGATTATAACAAGTTTCATTTGTTTATGTAAGCTTAACACAAAAAATAACCAAATATACATCCCTTTCAAGCAATCACAAGCATTGTTGGGGCACCACGGTACCAGGTCATTTTATAATTTAAGCACTATTCTTTTGTCACCCCAACTCTATAGTAATTCTCAGATGGGGAGTGCATGCCACCTCATCGATGTGGTAAGAACCAATAAAAAAACTGTCCACATGCAGACAATGCACCCACCATTTGTGCACGGACAGAGGGGTAGCATGCTCGGTTCGTGATGGTGACCAGCGCCATATGTCTTTGATGGCACTGACAACGTGTTAGGGTTTCCCACACAAGAATTCTCTTTTTCAGAAGAACGCTAACCGAGAATTGTATGGAAAATTCAACATGGAAATTTTATGTTGAACTTTTGTAGAAGGTTCTACTAGATGGCACGAAACTACCCTCATGTTAGAACTCTGGATTTTTGTGATACACTTCTAAGTTCTAACACCTAAAGTCCTTTGGATTATAACTAATAAGAATCACTAGTATGTAGGAAGGCTAATCAACTACATTAAATATGAAGAAGTAAATATTTAATGTAGCCTCATGAGTGTTGCAAAATTGTTCTATTGGGTATCACGTTTTATATTTTGTATTCATTCAACAATGTTGAAGATTTGCTCATATT